>CM045044.1:1418702-1773702 GCA_024542945.1 allo-octoploid hybrid of Carassius auratus x Cyprinus carpio
GGGTCAATCAAAGAGCTTGCAGAACCAAGCGAAAGAGTCTCTTTTTCTCACATACACAACCGAGGAAATAAAGTGTTAATCTGTCTCAAAGCTGTTTTAATCCGCTGGCAGCTGTTATGGGTTTTCCTACATCCCGAGTGTCCGATCTCCCACCCAAATGCATGCTCTCTCCTTCTTTCATCTGCTTTCTCTTCTTACCAATGCCATTGTGTTTTGTAAAATGTAAAAATTTCCAGCAAGAATTGTTTTAATGTGGCTAAAAAAAATAGCAACAAGAAAAAGTCAAAAAGATTCTTTTCCCAATTAAATGCAGTGTTTATTTCAACCAGCTTGATATTGATTCATAAAATCCAGATATCGGGATTCTATGCCAGTGTTTCCCACACGGCTTTTTAGCAGTGTCGCACCCACACGGATGAATCTGCTGCCAAATCTACAACTCCACGGCAAAATAAATCATATTTTATAGAGAGTATGTAATCTGGATTGCCTGTAATAATAATTAAAAAAATGGCATGTACCGCAAAATAATAACAAGAAAACTTTTCACTGTAAAACTTCACTGATTAAAATCTGATTTTTAAGATTACTATTTTTTTTAATTTACCCCCCCCCCTTCATAGTTGTAATATATCAAATATTTAATATATACAATTGTAATATGTCAAAGTTTTATAAAATAAGTTTACTTCAGTTGATTCGCATGGTATTGTGTTGATTACTATGTGTAGTTAGTGAGTGAACTGCATATTTTGTGCAATATTATTATTTGCTCAGATAAATGTATTTTTATTAAGTATATATATATATATATATATATATATATATATATATATATATATATATATATATATATATATATATATATATATATATATATATATATATATAATTTACCAAGTTACCATTATCTGTGGAAAAAAAATGTATATGAAAGGAAAACAATAAATATTACACAATTTAACCAGATTAATCAGAATTGGGATAAAATGAAATTAAGAAATCTGTATCAACACCCAGCCCTAAAATGCTATATACAGTAGTGCAATGATAATGGTGGATCCTGGGATAGACGATATAGCTGTTTGCTCACTGTGGTCAGTGACCTGAAAGTGATCTTCTGATGGAAAGTTGGGAATCTGCTTCAGTGTCTTTTATATCTACAACATAAAGGTCTGCTTTATGAGATATGAGATTAACAGCATATTTAGGGCTGAAGGTTTCCTCAGCATGAAGCCAGTTAGCATTAGTACTAGTAAACAAGGCTTGCGGCTCCCAGCCACAGTGTTCATGATGATCAGCATTTCCCACAACAGCAGTGCAGTGAGCATTGAAGGAGTGCGACTGCTCCCCTGCAGCTTCATTGTGCCTGTGATACCGAGCAGCTGTGGAAGCACAGAGCCAGAATGGCTCCTTTACAGTCTTGTGCATTTAGAGCCAAAATGGTTCCTTTCATCTCATCGCTTATTGAGGGAAATGAGCCCAGAGCATGGAGAGAATGACAGAAATAGGTTACAGGAAATAAATAAATAAAATATAACCTTTTTTTTAGTGAGTTATGAAAATGAATGTTGTTTTGATCTGTGCAGATTTGATTGAGGTTGTGTGACAGTTTCATGTGTGTATATTCAGCAGAAATTGTTTTTGTATTATATGTAAGGGAAAGAATAAAGATGTAGACAATGGCGCGGGAAGGGGGGTGCTGCGGGGGCTGCAGCCCCCCCCGTCATAGCATCAGCCCCCCCTGGTGGGGGGCTGTGGACTAACCTAATATTGTACTTAAAAACGTGAAAAAAATAAAAATAAAAAAATAAAAAACAGACATAACAATGTGTTTAATGTGGGATTAAGATATAGTGTATAAGATATAAACTAATGATTAATTATTTTAATATTTCGTTGATAAAAGACTAACCTAGCCTCCTCAGGAATGCTTCCGTCACCGTCAGAATAATTGGCTTCCGTCAGAATAATGGGCGTTTACTAGCCGCTCTCAAGCACACGACCGCATGCATAATTTTGCCACAAAGAACCGGCTGAAGAAATGATTATGAATTTGTCAAAAATAGCAAGGAGACATTTAATTGTTTATTAATAAAATGGTGTTTTCTGTGTCGCTGCAAAGACGATGCGGACTCGCCATGAACGCCAGAGAGAAATGCACATTTCATATGGATTAGGCCTACATATTCAGAGAGTAGCCTATTTATTTTCGTTTTGAATATTTTCGCTTAAAAGTAGACATTTTTAAGCTTTTTATAATAGATAGCCTATATTTCTCAAAACTGTCTGTGAGGCACAAGCTGTGTTTCTGCGCCCTCCAGTTCACGTGCAATACAAGTGATGTGCCGGTACCTTTTTACATTGTCTGCTAATATATTTGCTTGTTTATTAAATACAGACAATGGGTTGATAAAATATTGATCAAAATTAAGATACAATTTATACAAAACGAAAATCTTTTAAACAGAGTCTTTCTACAAAACAAAACTCAATAAAGTGGTCAAAATCATGTCTTACCCACTCCATGTCTCATAGGCTATTGCGCATGATGTATCATATCTTTCTCATGCTGCATGCTCACTTTCATAATAAACATTGATTAAATAAATAAAAAAAATACATTAGCCTATAATATTTAAACAAATATGAAACCAAATATGTTTTCTTTAATGGCTACAACACATAGCCTAAACAGTACAGAGATTTTTTTTTTATTTTTTTTTTTATTTATTTATTTTTATTAAACATCAAAGTACAAGTACATCAAGTACAATTTTTGTGTATAAAACAGTAACAATCACGCCAGGGGAGAAGACTAGTAGAGAAATTTAATGTCGTCAGTCACAACATAATGACGTCACATATTTTCCAACCCAGCCCTCAGCCCCCCCCGCATGAAACAGCTTCCAGCGCGCCTGGATGTAGATATACTTGTTTGTTAGATACTGTCAGGAACAACAGGGTTCCTGCAGGATTTATGAAGGTAAATGTAAGACTTTTAAAGAACTTTTTAAGACCAAGACAAAAAAATTGGGGAACACAACTCATTCATGTTCTCAAAATGTAACACAATAAGTTCTGTTAGCTGGACTTCAGAGAATAAAAGTGCAATTTCCAAAAAATACAATCTCCATTACTTTTAATTCATTTGACAAAATATTAGCCTTGAATACTTGTTTCCAACCACAAGACTTTGGAAATATTTTACTGTACCTGCAAAAAAGTTATGTTTTTCTCAATATGTTTGTCTTTTTTCCCAAAGAGTCTTAAATCAAGATACATTTACCTGAGAAGCAAAAGAAGTGTAATAAGTCTTGTTTCATGAGAAATTATCAAAAAGAAGCATGTGATTAAAACAAGAACAAATGTCAACAGACTCAAAGAGATCAACAGAAAAATCAACTTCGTTTGTATGGAGATAAGTTTTTTTTTTTTCACACCCCACTAGCAGATATTTGTGCTTGCTTTAAGCATAAACTTACTTAATTTAGTTCAGTTTTGCAGAAAACAAGAATGCATATCTTCATTTTGCATCTCAAGTAAATGAATCTTGATGTAAGAATGTCTAGTATATATTTGTATTGGAAAACAAGACAAAAACACTGAGGAGGATATACTTTTTTCAGTGCATGAAACATTTAATGCTATGACCCACAGAAACCCTGAATAAGGATGAATGGAAAAGTTATGAGATTTCCAGATCGACTCCAAAAATATCCCCCGCCCCCACCACCCGCCCATTTGTCTTGTTATTCAGGATCATGTCATCTTCTTTAGGACTGTAGGGTCATTACCACCCAAAATCACTCTCTCTGATCACATAATGTGAAGATGCCTGATTAAATGACTCTAAACTCTCAGATGTTTCCATTAGGCTGCACTAATGGACTGAGCTGAACTTAATTCTGCAAAGATTACTAGAGATGAGAGGATCGGAGATGAGACACGACAGAGTTCAGTGGACTCTCTGGACACACACACACATGCCATGCTGCCCGTGACTCTGACAACTCTGGGATTAGGCGACTTTGTTAGTCTAATGGAGAATTTACAATGGGAATAGTATGCTGTTTAAAATAAGTTTCAAAGTATATCAGATCCTTACCAGGGTCCCCTTCAATAATCAGACTGGGTCAGATTGTCCACCTTATTATTTGATATTCTTGATGCTGCTCTGTATGTTGTTAGGATGACAAAAACAGCACTTTTTTTTTTTTGTCAATTTTAGCTGTTTTGATTTTAAAGCATCATTTGCATGATTCATGTAAAGTCATGAATTATTGTGACAAGAAAAAAGGAGCCATTTTCAGCATATTAGGCAATATGAATGTGTGCATGTTGTCAAATAAAAACGATATTTCCAAATAGATAAAACTGATTATTTTACAATAATATTCCAAAAATTATTTTACTTTTTAAAAACTTTTTTTTTTTGTAATGTGTAATAAACTTTGATGAACTCCAACCAGGGTTATTAAAGTTAATTAAAACTAAAACTGAAACTAATTTTAAAGCCAATAAAAACATTTTTATTCTTAAAATAAAATAAATGTTAACCATGATGTACTAAAATAACTAAATACTGAAACAAAAACGAAAACTACTAAACTACAAAATCACTAAAACTTTAACTAAAATGAAAATAAAATCTCAAAGATACAACAATAAGTGAATGACTGAAACATTTTGTAAAAATGTGCTTTTAAGACCTGCAACCTTTATTTTTGACTTCATTTTCTGTGTTCAATATAATATTGATAATATAATATAATATAATATAATATAATATAATATAATATAATATAATATAATATAATATAATATAATATAATATAATATAATATAATTTACCCTGGCTGTAACCCTATAGAGGATAACCAGTTTGAAGAATGAATGGGTGGATAAAATAATAATAATTACTGTTGGCATAATATTATTTCTTTATCTCTTATTTTCCTCTATCCTGTCCACTCTTAGAATCCCAGCAGCTCCTGTATAGAGGAACATGATGAATGCTCCATAGTCCTGATGTAAGAGCTCCTAAACTCCAAAACATGAGGGGTGTGTGGAGAGGTGTGCATGCATGAACACAAAGTTGAAGGAGAAATGAGTGATGAACATATGGTGTGGGCATCCCATGAGCAGCCAAACACACACACACACACACGCACACACACACACACACACATTCGAGAGGAGGAACATGTAGCTTCTTTTGTGTAATGATGATGATGATGAGGATAATGACACACTCACTCCACTAATGAATATATATGAAACATGGTTAACAATCAATCAGAGGACTGTCAGAACCCACACAGGTTCAGACGCTCGTCGCATTAATCAAATGTATGTAGAACGCAGCCTCAGCGAAACCAAACCCAAGAGCCTAACGAGGTCTGTTCAACCATCCTGATTCTAGTTCAAGCACTGCTATCTTCCAAAGAACCAGTCTTCCAGTGTTAACGTGATGTGTTTACTGTAAAAAAATACTTTCTAAAATCTGTAAGGCCTAGAGACTTGAAACTTGGTGAAATCAATTTGGGAACACAATGGCATTAACTCGTCCCGATTGGTCCGAGGAGGGCACTATAAATACAAGAAATGACATTTTTGACCATAACTCCTGAACCGTTTGTTATAGACCCATAACAATTATAATTTTAAACTGTTGATTCATCATCGTTCAAGCATGGCATGGGTCACTTTTACTTAAAGGGCTATAACTCTTGAAAGGAATGAGATACATTTGGCACTTTTATGTATAGGCCCAATTTAAAGAATGCTGCAAAAAAAAAAAAAAAAAAATAGTCATTTGCCTCTTTGATTTTAAGAGCTTAGAGGTTTGCTAAATAATACATGATATCTTTTTATGCACACACTTAAAGATCTTAAAGTGTCTAAACCATGATAATCACTTTTTGGAGCTGTTTTTGTAACATTTCTAATTATTTGAAAATATCACAAATAGTACAATAATATGATAACAAACAGTAGCAACATTTTGATTTAAAACACCTAACATTACCATTGTTTAACATTTGTGTTTCACCGATAGTTTTAAACACTAAGGAATTTAGGCATCATAATATTATAATGAACTATAAGAAGGATGTTTTTTTCATGATGATCTCATTCATGTTTAGATTTGTTAAGACTACTTTAGTAGTTAGTAGTTTTTAATAAAGGTTAACTTTAAGTGTGCATAAGATGAAGCTAAGTTAATTTAGCAGGTGGAAATGAGAATGTTACCGAACACACATAATATTACCCTTATGCATCTTTATAAATCAGTAGTTTCTGCCAGTAAAAAACAAACACAAAAAAACATGCAATGACAGATATTTGCAGCATATACTGCACCAGACCTGAAATATACTTTATTTGCTATATAAATAATGAAGTGAAAGAAGTCCATATATCATTGATTTGAAAACCCAAGGTCTACATAGGTTCCTTTCTCTTCCTTATAATGCATTGCCCTTTGTTGCTTGGAAACGTGGAAACGTAACGCAATAGACTGACATGAGAACTCAGCAGCTTCTGAGTGTGTCACATTAACTGCAAACACAAGGTAAAGGTGTCTAACTACCAATACCAGTCTATACAGCATCTGCTGACACTGATCTTTCTAGTTTATTTTGTGATTTCCAGATGTTTATGATCATTCCAGGCTGAAATAATTTTGTTTATTTTGTGCAAAAATAAATTTTGACATATACTACTATCTTAAGTTTTTTGAAGAAGAGAGAGAGAGATTTGTTTATTCCCGTGACAGCTGTCTGCAGCTAGTGAAGTGAGTCATGAAATACACAAACAAGCAAAGCTGAAACACAGGATGGATAAACACTGAACATGGAAAGAGAAAGACAAGAACATGTATCACTGGACAGGCCAGGACAACAATATAAGACAAGAAAAAAGATGAGAAAAGCTGAGCATTGATAAATTATTGTAAGCTCCATATCTTCAGTCAGTTGCATAAACACTATATATTTTATGAGAAGGCTTATGCAAGGAAGAAAAGCAATCATGCTGTCTCAAATTAAACCCTTTTAAAACTAGATTTACTGTATTGTTATAAACTACAGTAGGATTGCAGCTGGAGAGTATTGAATTCACTAAAACGAATTAACTCGCTACCAAAACAATTATTTATCAATAATTTGCATATTGAAAACATTATATAGTTTATATTAAATATGTTTTACACTTACACTCATAAAACAGATACAAAACGAGCCACTACTCTCAAACCCTCAAACTTTGATGATGGCATCATATGACATTTATTGTGACAGAAGAGAGAAAATAACTATTGTATCCCCAAAAAAACTCACATACAGCATCATACAGTATGTGATACATTTTCACCAGCAACTGATCAGTAAATAAGAGTTTCATTCTCTCAACACTAATCTCAACACAACAATAAAAACTCCTCAATTAAAAACAATAAGGATAAAATCTTGATCCACAAGTTTTCAAAACTCTCACCAAAAGATGCATTCACATGTCATTCAGAAAAAGCGCACATTCAGCAAACCCTCTCAGGTACTACAGATTCATTCTTACCTACTGCTTTGTTAAGTTTACAGTTTTTTGTATTCCTGTGAAGATTTGTTGATGTAGCTTGATGTCTTACCTCTGTGCGCGCGCACGCAGGAGAGCCCGAGCGCGAGCAGCATCAGGACCAATGTTCGTTTCATTGTAGTAAAACTCCTCCGGTCTTTTCTGTTCTTCCTGATCTCTGTCACACTAACACAATTAGAAGATTGTTTGAGATGCTTAAAAACACATCTAAATTAAACTGCAGAATGCAGGAGTCGCTGAAAGATTTGAGGTGAGCTGATGCTCTGTCGCATGAAAGCTTGAGTCTCTGAGAGAGAGAGAGAGAGAGAGAGAGAGAGAGAGAGAGAGAGAGAGAGAGAGAGAGAGAGAGAGAGTTTCCTCAACGACTACTAGACCATCTATGTGGTCTATATGAAATATTAACACACCCATTATTCATTCATCTATCATTTTTCCAAAACGTTTATTCTCTGTAGGGTAGTGGGCACCCAAAAATATATATATATATTTTTTTTAAATATCAAAATATTTTAACTTAGCCCACCAAAATTTTGAAAATAGTGAAATGCTTTACTTTGTGATGGATCT
The DNA here is from genome assembly GCA_024542945.1 of allo-octoploid hybrid of Carassius auratus x Cyprinus carpio. Lineage (NCBI taxonomy): Eukaryota > Metazoa > Chordata > Actinopteri > Cypriniformes > allo-octoploid hybrid of Carassius auratus x Cyprinus carpio. The sequence goes on from CM045044.1 coordinate 1,426,866, forward strand.
TGAAAAGGTGAATTTTGGCTCTACCTGGTGGCCATTTTCGTGAACTACAGTCTGTAACATCAATACATTTCAGGAAAAGCTGTCCCTCGTTATTTTAAAGTACTAAAATCGAGACCCAATTGCGATTTCCGAAATAATGGTGTGTTTTTGAACATATAAAACGATTAATTTGTTCATCAATCCATGTGCGAGGAAATGAGATAAGTTGTGGGCGGGGCTATACATGTAGCCACGCCCCAAACACGGCGGGAGAGATGAGTGCAGTGCTGAGAGTTTGACTCCTCGAGCTGAAAATGCTTGCTAATATTATCTGAAGAGGCTTTAATGAATTGTGGATGCCCCATGCAGACACACGTGGGAGATGTTCGATTTCTAAAAAAACACAACGCTAAATGCAGGTATGTTTTCTGCTCGGCTGGTGAATTTCGCACAATCACATGTCAGTCTGACCAAAGCCCATTAGTCCCGTTATCGCATCATGTTTTCATCTTCGACCGCATTGAGAGGTGCTTTCCCCAGCGCATAACTTTTATTTTACTCAATATTCTTTAAATATTATGAATTTGAAGTCCTGCGCATATTTCCTATTAGCAAAAGTTTATTATAAGCAAACTTCAAGTTACACGCGCGCGTGCGTCAAACTGACTGAGCTCAATCATTTAAAAACAGTCATTTTAATAAATATTTGTTGTTGAACAACCGAATTAACGCAATATATATACACTTAGATTGTGATTTTTTTTTATTATCTACATTTATCTTTATTATCTAATGATTTTAAACTTTATAACTGTGAACTAGTTATGTGCCGTTTCTATTGAAACATGTATTAAAACTTTTTGGAACACATTTGTGTATCTAATATCTAATAATAATAATAATTATTATTATTTAGAAGTCAGATTTATTCAAATAAGCTTTATGCTATTAAATATATAACCTTTATAAATACTTTGTACTTCTGGCATATTTTGATTTTTCCATGTTTGGTGCTTTTAGCCTCTTTGCCACACAGCATTTCACCCTGAAGCCACAGACTCCAAAACATCAGTTCACCAGTAAATGCTGGCAATAAATTGTCAAACTCCATCTGAAATGGTGTGGAAAACTATGGAAATGATTTGAAGAGGAGAGTGAGGACATGAATTATCCAAATCAATGCAGCGAGATACATGAAGATACTGAGGAGCAAAGAGGTTGGTGTCCATTTTTGATTCTTCATTATTGAATGCAAAGGAACATTAAGAATATGAATATGTTTGTTTTAGATGAGATGGAAGTAGAAGAGAGACCTTATTTGTGTCCAGTGTGTGGAAAGAGTTTTTCACGACTGGCCAACTGCAAGAAACACCAGAAGATCCATTCTTCTGTGAAAAAGCATGCTTGTGTTGAGTGCGGAAAGACCTTCGTTACGCCTGAATATCTGCGAAAGCATCAGAAATCTCACACTACAGAAAGACCGTTCACCTGCTCTCAATGTGGACTGAGTTTTAAAGTAAAAGGCCACCTTGTGACACATGAAAGAATTCACACTGGAGAGAAGCCACACACGTGCCATCAGTGTGGGAAGAGCTTCATACAGTCATCAGGACTCACTTATCATCTGCTGCATCACTCTGGAGAGAAAACATTTAAGTGTGATCAGTGTGGGAAGAACTTTACTTCATCGGCAAATCTAAAAAAACACCTGACACTTCATATGAATGAGAAGCCCCATAAATGCTCTTTGTGTGGAAAGAGTTTTCCACGGCGGGACTCCTTGAAACAGCACCAGAAGATCCATGATGCTGTGCGGGATCACATGTGTTTTAAGTGTGGCAAGAGCTTTATAGCAGCTAGTCATCTGAAGCAGCACCTCAGGATTCATAATGATGAAAAACCGTTCAGCTGCCCGCAGTGTGGAAGGAGATTCACACAAAAAGGCCACTTAAACAAGCACATACAAACACACGCTGGAGAGGAACCTCAAGCATCAGCTCTCAATCATCTGCACAGTAGATCAAATAAATGAGATTCTGATAATGCAAATATTATGTTATTGTTCAAATAGAGTTGTGTTTTTTGATTTGTTCAAATAAAGTTGCTTTGAAACCTCAAGATTTGTAGGGATGTTTTTCTTTGATTTTGAGTACAAGTATTGCTTTACTAATGTCAGATTTATGTATTTATATTCTTGCAGTTTATTAAGAGCATCCTTTAATTGATGTCCTGATCATTGAGACACACAAGCACAGGACCAGAATATGTGAAAGAAGACGACATGATCATCTAAAGCATTTAGTCTGTTTAATGAGGATTCATGTGAGCCAAACTTAAAGAACAATTAAACAAAAAGATGAGCCCCTAAAGGGACCTTTACAAAAATAAAAAATACACAGACTTTCACATGCTCATGAGAAACATTTGTGTGTTCATGAGAAATTTTTCACAAAGTCTGATTTAGGCAATTTTTATTTGACCCTCTAACTCTATACTAATTCTATTCTTAAAAAAAAAACTTGCCCTTTTAGACTTGCACTCTATTCATTTACTAACTGCTTGTTTTTCTTAAAAAAAAACACTAGCTTCTCTAATCATTTTGTATTCTATCTATTTGTTTTCTTTTTAAATTTAATATAATTATAATTTATATAATTTAATTTATGTGGGATAATATATATATATATATATATAGGCCTATATCCCATCAAACTAAGTGACTCAATTTTGCGTTATTACGTAATGACGCCATCGTACAATCACAACGTCATTTAGCAACTTTTAGCAACAAATCTACTTTCCTTTAGCAATTTCCCCTGAAAATGAGTTGGAAACACTTTTTTTATTGCTAAGAACATACAAAACCAATGCCAAAGGTAATTGAGAATTCAATATTCAATTATAAGTTACAAAATCAGGAAAATACTATAAGAATGACACAGTGAGACGTTTTTAAGGGCTTTGGAGTTGGTGGATGTAAGGAGAGTGTCCAGGTAGGATTTAAGTTCTGTACAGAAAACAAAAAAGAATGGCTTAGCACCTTGAAATTTCTTTTGGGTAAAAAATATTTTGCTAGAAAATAAATTTGTCAAAAAACATTGGTCCTTTACATCTTTGCAAAGTTGTGATGACCATATATATATATATATATATATATATATATATATATATATATATATATGTATATATGTATGTATCAAACTTGTATGTGTCCGAAGAGATGAGAAATGGATTCGTCTTCAGCACCGCAAAGAGTCAACGTCAGGAAACATCTTTTTTAAGCAGAGTTTCACTGGATAAAAGAGATGAAGTAATCTGTAAGAAACATCCTTTACCTTATTGGTTATTAAATATTTAGATGACAAAGTCAACACTTTCTTGGAATATTGACATACTGGCGATTCCAGTCGGACACAATGTAGAGACTTTTTCATTCCGAAACAGCTAATTCTCCTGTTCCGCCCAGAAGAACCAGATAAAAAAACAAATATTCCCAATCTGACTGATAAAGAAGCTTTAAGAACAGGTATGACCCCATGGCGTCCATTACAATGGCGAATTCGTGGAGTAACAGGTATGTTATATCTTTTCAAAAACTCTGAATAAGGACATAAATAGCCATCATCATTTAGTTGGCAACACTGGTGAGCATGGAGAAGCGTGAGTGATGGAAGCGGAAAGGGGCGTGCGGCAGAGGTGTGTGCGCAGCTGGAGAATGCTGTGAGAAACTGCGTACAGTTCAACAAGAACTCCAACATACTGCAAGCGAAGACCAGCGGCACAGGGTAGGCTTACAAGCTCAATGCACTCATATTACACATTCTTATACAACAGTTTATACGCCGCACACACACACACACACTCGCTCACACATATGCATACACTTATCTTTGATTTCGTTCGTTTTGTTTTGTTTACTTGTACCTGTTTCAAACTGACTGAGCTGATCATTCCTTAAGATTATGAAATTGTACTGACAATGATATGTGCTCAAATTTGCCTGAGACTGTTTGTAAATGGAAGCCTGCACGACTTCAGGGACAGGCCATTACAGCTTCCTTATTTTTGTCGCGTTTTGAGATTGTTTAGTTTATTCTTTGCATGTTTTTTTTTCTTTCTATATTTGCTCTTGTTTGAATATTGAAGACTGACATGTAATGTTGGGACTACTTTGTTGGGTTTGCTATTGGTAAATTACATTTGCAAAGGAACGTTACACAGTCTTTCTGGTTCTTCATTCGTAACTGGTGGTTTTTGAGCTAACAGGAGTTTATTTAATTGACGGGTATCTGACGCCTGAACTAAAAAAATAAATAAATCTCTGATTATTTTAAAAGGTCACCACCGTGACAGTTTAATCATTTTGAGCATACATGGTAGGTTCACCCTACAGTTACCAAAGTATATATATATATATATATATATATATATATATATATATATATATATATATATATATATATATATATATGTGTGTGTGTATATATATATATATATATATATATATAATCATAGTAACAGGATAATCTTGAAAACTGGTGTGACAAAAGTGTATTTCCATAGACATAAATTTAAATTTAATTCACACTCTTTTGTCCCCATTCTAGAGTGTTCTTTCTGTGTAATTCAGTGGTTGCCTAAATTCTTCAAAATGTCTTCTTTTGTGTTCAGCAAGAGAACAACTTGAGGGCGAGTAGCTAAATGATATCTGATTTTTTTTTTTTTTTGGTAAACTATCCCTTTAAAGTGTGTCAAAACTCTAATAATGACAAAATTGAAAATACATGATTGTGTGTTTAAATACATGTTTAGACTTGATCTTAGCTCTCCACAGCTACAGTCACGCCGCTCAGATTGCTCCAATCACTCCAGCCCTGGTTACACTCCCGAGTCCTGAGATGGGCACGGCACAGCAAATATTGCATCATTTAAATGGCCCTGGGATTAAAAATTGCAGTTTCAGTGAGGACATATTTGTCCTTAAGGTCCTGAGGGGTACTATTTTTTGTACCTAGTGTAAAATAGATTTATTAAAGGAAATGAGGGTGAAATATTAAAATTCCAATAAAATTACACGCCTGTGTCAAAATTTATGCAGTTGGCATTAACACAGGCAAAATGATCAAAAAACAAAACTGAAAAAGACAAAAATGTCCATAAGGTCGCACAAGGGTTAATCAGTCTTGGGAAGGTTACTTTACAGATTACAAATTACCTTATTTAAAATGTAATAAGTAGTGTAACTGTAATTTCAATTACTTTAGTAATGTAACTAATTACATTTGTTTACTTATTGATTAATTTTCTAAATTTCTAACAAATGTTTTCAACTGTTAATCATTTTCAAACATTTAAAATAGACAAGATTAACCTTAAAGTAGTGGTCAACACTGATTACCGTCAGACTTTCAAAACCCTTTATTACTTGAATTGGGATTATAATAATAATTTACCTTTAAAGCACAGCCACCATAAAATCAGACTTTAGCACCTCTTTTTACTTTGAGATCATTCTGAGATTAAATCAAGATTTAAAACCATAACAAGAAATAGTTTAATAGCTATGATACTGTTTTTGAAATTAAATATTTGCATAGCCATGACAGGAAACACTGGCCTCTAACAATATCTTGGAAAAAAACAGTTAATCTTAAAAAATAAAGCATGTACATAAACCCAAATAGGAAATACAGCAGTTATCGAATAAGTATGACGTGTCCTATTCTGTATCCTAAACTCCTGAAACATTGGTGTCTCATATTTTAGAGCAGTCAATGCAATTTATGAAAGAAATCAATGAAATCTGTATGTGGGTGTGAAAAAATTCAGATGTAACACCCTTTGTAATCGATAACATTTTCATCAGTAACTGTAATTTAATTACACATTTTCATCATCAGTAACTGTAATTTAATTACACATTTTTCTCAGTAACTGTAACTGATTACAGTTACATTTATTTTGTAATTAAATTACTTAATGCCGTTACTTGTAACTAATTACTCCCCAACACTGGTTTTAATATACAATTAAATGTATTTGAGTGAACGCTGCGTCTTGTGATCCTGTTTCTCCGACTCTCAGGATTTGTTCAGTTGAAATAGTGTGTTTTTGTCATTTCCATCCAGAGTCAGTGGTGAAGATCAGATTCTGTTTCATCATGGATGACACACAAACACCCAGAGATGAAGATCTTTCCCCAGGATGCAGGTACTTTCAATAAACACTATATTAAAACATGTTTAAAAAATAACTTTTTTAAACATGTTTTATTAAACAAATTAAGGTTTTATTAAAAAAAACAATAAGACCACCTTTATGATGATAAATGCATTTTCAGACCTTGTGATAAAATAATCATTATAAAGGATGAAATCTGTCCTGTTATAGTTCTGTTTATCAGAAGAGATCAGAACCAGAGCCCAGCTGTTTGTCTATGAGGAGTGACAAGTCTATAGGTCATCTTGTAAATTTTAAGGATGCATATACACAGACTGATCTCAGGTATACCATTTTCCATATTAAAGATGTGATTTTAGTATGTAGTTTTATATTGTCAGATATGAGAAATTCTTGTTTTACATGTTTATAGATTTTAACTAATATTTTAACTAATGTTTATAGATTTTTCTAATATATACAGTCATGCCCAAAAATAAGGACACCCTTGGTAAATATGATCAAAAAAGGCTGTGAAAATTAATCTGCATTGTTAATCCTTTTGATCTTTTATTTAAAAAATTCACAAAAATCTAAACTTTCATTGGATAATAAGAATTTAAAATGGGGGGAAATATCATCATGAAATAAATGTTTTTCTCTAATACACATTGGCCACAATTAAGGACACCCCTAGAAATTCTTATGAGTAAAATAACTCTGAAGTATATTCCCATTCATATTCACAATTTTGAGTACTCCAGGGTGATTACAAACATGAAATTATACATCCAAGGCTTCATGTTTCACAGAAATATAAAGAGGAGGGGAAACAAAGCCCAAATGCCCTTAATCATCCATCACAATGAGAAAAACCAAAGAATATATTTCTGATGTGCAGCAAAAGATAATTGAGCTTCACAAATTAGTGAAGTGGCTTTAAGAAAAGAGCTAGAGCAGTGAAAATTCCCATTTCCACCATCAGGGCAATAATTAGGAATTTCCAATCAACATAAAATGTTATGAAACTGCCTGGAAGAGGACGTGTGTCTATTTCATCCTAATGTGTGGTGAGGAGGAGAGTTTGAGTAGCTAAAGACTCTCCAAGGACCACAGCTGGAGAATTGCAGAAAATAGTTGAGTCTCGGGGTCAGAAAACCTTAAAAAAAATTGTCAAACAGCACCTACATCACCACATGTTGTTTAGGAGGGTTACAAGAAAAATTCTCCTCGCTTATCCAAAAACAAACTCCAGCATATTCAGTTATCAGACACGACTGGAACTTCAAATGGGATTGGCTTCTACGGTCAGATGAAACAAAAAATTAGCTTTTTAGCAGCAAACACTCAAGATGGGTTTGGTGAAAACAGGGATAAAAAGTACCCCATGTGTACAATGAAATATACTGCTGTATTTTTGATGTTGTGGGCCTATATTTCTGCTGGAGGTCCTGGACATCTTGTTTAGATACATGGCATCTTTGATTCTATCAAATACCAACAGATAAAAAATCAATAAGTGACTGACTCTGTTAGAAATCTTATAATGGACCATGTTTGAATCATCCAACTGTACAATAATACAAACACAAACCTCAAAAACAACACAGAAATGGGTCACTGAGCACAAAACCAAGCTACTGCTATGACCATTCCAGTCCTCTGACCTGAACCCTGTAGAAAATGAATGGGGTGAACTGAAGAGAAGAAGCACCAACATGGAGCTGTGAATCTAAAGGGTCTGGAGTGATTCTGGATGAAGGAATGGTCTCTGATCTCTTGTCAGGTGTTCTCTAACCTCAACAGGTATTATAGGAGAACATTTAGAGCTGTTAAACTGGCAAATGGAGGTTTCAAAAATAATTCAATAAAAGGGTCCTTAATTGTGGTCAATGTGTATTAGAGAAAAACATTTATTTCATAATGATATTTCCCCCCATTTTAAATTCTTATTATCCAATGAAAGTTTAGATTTCTGTGAATTTTTTAAATAAAAGATCAAAAGGATTAACAATGCAGATTAATTTTCACAGCCTTCTTTGATCATATTTATCAAGGGTGTCCTTATTTTTGGGCATGACTATATATATATATATATATATATATATATATATATATATATATATATATATATATATATATATATATATATGTGTGTGTGTGTGTGTGTGTATATGTATGTGTGTGTGTGTGTGTGTGTTTGTGTATATATTTATATATTAAACAGTCCTTTCAGTTTGTGTTTGTCGGTTCTGAACGTCTTTCCATATGTTCCTGTGTCTCCTACGTTCCTGTGTGATTGGATTATTAAAGACTGTGGTTTTGAAGAACTCCTCGTTTCCTCGTTCCTTGCTCCCTGAGTGAATTGTGACACTATGAGAGTTTTTATTTATTTTTTTGTTGAAGTTTTTGTATCAATTCAGTTGTTACGACCCTGAGCCTTTCATGTACCTGTTGGGGCAGAGTGTGGGAATCTCTGATTCGTTCCCCATGTTAATTATTATTTAGAGTATATAAGTGCTCTGAGTTTCTTTTGGGGTTGGAACTATAGTTTCATTTAGGAGTGGCTCTTGATCAGGATGTAACTTCTTTCTCATTTGTACATTTTATGCATTTCTTTTATCATGTAGCTTAACGTTTTTGCTGTAGTTCTTATATTTGTTATTTTCTTAGTTTTCCTTTATTATCCCCAGACTTGTGTTTAATAATATTTATTGGTTATTGTTGTATTTGTTTAATAAAACAACTTGCATTCATTAGATATCGGTGTCTGGTCCCTGTTCTATGTTGTGGCTTTAAATGAGTGGGCCATAACAATAGTGCAAATAAAAATTGTCAAAGTGCTTTTTAAAGTGTATTTTAGGAATAAGTAAATGTGATCATTTTTTAAATACAGTAATTCAAAGCATTATCTTTAATCTCTCTTTGTTATAGTTCACTTCTTCAGAAGAGTTCAGAATCAGAGCCCAGCTGTGTGTCTATGAGGAATGAAGGGTGTATAGATCATCCAATACATTTTAAGAGTGGTGAAGCACGGACTGATCTCAGGTCTAACATTTCTGTAAAAGAGACTTGAAGATATGAAGATAAGACTTGAACATATGATACAGAATTAAAAAAATATTATCTATTAAATGTGGTATTTTAATTTTACAGCCATGAAGTCCTCAACACATTTAGATCAAATCTGAAGAAGAAGTTTGAGTGTCTGTATGAGGGAACATCGACGCAGGAAAACCTGACCTTCCTGAATGAGATCTACACAGAGCTCTACATCACAGAGAGTGAGAGTGGAGAGATCAGTAATGAGCACGAGGTGAGACAGATTGAGACACAATCCAGGAGATCAGCAACAGAGGACACACCGATCAAATGTAGTGACATCTTTAGACCTTTACCTGGACAAGACAAACCCATCAGAACTGTGCTGACAAAGGGAGTCGCTGGCATTGGAAAAACAGTCTCTGTGAAGAAGTTCATCCTGGACTGGGCTGAAGGGAAAGAGAATCAGGACGTCCAGCTCATATTTCCACTTCCTTTCAGAGAGATCAATCTGATGAAGGACAAAACACTCAGTCTTTCAGATCTTCTTCATGTCTTTTCCCCTGAAACAAAAGAAATGGAAATATCCAGTGATGAATATAAAGTGATGTTCATCTTTGATGGTCTGGATGAGTGTCGTCTGTCTCTGGATTTTCAGAGTGATGTGAGGTTGTGTGATGTAAGTGAATCAGTCTCAGTGAACGTGCTGCTGACGAACCTCATTGTGGGGAATCTGCTTCCCTCTGCTCTCATCTGGATCACCTCCAGACCAGCAGCAGCTGATCTCGTCCCCTCTGAGTGTGTCCATCGAGTGACAGAGGTACGAGGCTTCAATGAGCCACAGAAGGAGGAATACTTCAGGAAGAGAATCAGTGATCAGAGTCTGGCCGATAGGATCATCTCACACCTGAAGTCATCAAGGAGCCTCTTCATCATGTGCCACATCCCAGTGTTCTGCTGGATCTCAGCCGCTGTTCTGGAGAAGATGTTGAGTCGAGCAGAGAGTGGAGAGATTCCCAAGACTCTCACTCAAATGTACACACACTTCCTGCTCCTTCAGACCAACATCAAACATGAGAAGGACTATGAGAAGAAGGTGACAGATGAAGACATGATCCTCAAACTGGGAAAACTGGCTTTTCAGGAGCTTGTGAAAGGCAATGTGATCTTCTATGAGGAAGACCTGAGAGAGTGTGGCATTGATGTGACAGAAGCATCAGTGTACTCAGGATTGTGCACTCAGATCTTCAGAGAGGAGTTGGGCTTGTATCAGGGGAAAGTCTTCTGCTTTGTTCATCTGACTGTTCAGGAACATCTAGCGGCTCTGTATGTGCACCTCTTTTTTATAAAGAACTGCTCACAAATGTTCTCTAGTTTGTCCTCTGACCTCTCAATGTTTTTTAAGTATACTTTATCAGACCTACATCAGAGAGCTGTAAAAGAGGCTCTACAGAGTAAAAATGGACATCTGGATCTTTTCCTGCGGTTTCTTCTGGGTCTGTCAGTGGAGTCTCATCAGGTTCTTCTACAAAGACTAATGAAACAGACAAGAAGCAGCTCTGACAGCAGTGAGGAAACAGTTAATTACATCAAGATGAAGATCAGGATCATTGACTCTCCAGAGAAATCCATCAATCTGTTCCACTGTCTGAATGAACTGGGTGATCGTTCACTAGTGGAGGAAATACAACAGTATCTGAAATCTGGAACAATAAATGAAGCCAGTCTCTCTTCATCTCAGTGGTCAGCGGTAGTTTTTGTGTTGTTGACATCAGAAAAGAAGCTGGATGAGTTTGACATTAATAGATTTGTTGAAGGAAATGATGAAACCAAAAAACAGGAAGTTTTTCAGAAGCTGCTGCCTGTGATTAAAGAATCCAGATCAGTTCAGTAAGTATCACTGAGAACAATCACTTCACTGTTAAAACATAAAGAAAATAAAAGCTCAAATAGCCTCAGTGCTGTGGTCCAGAGTTTAGTAGTCAGTCTTTTGATGGATTTTCTAATCAATAACACCATAATGTTTTAAAGTCAGAGCAGTTGCATATGAATAAATCAGATTTATCAGTTATTAAAATGTTTTTTTTTTTTCAATCTCTGACATTGTGCAATAATCTTATTTTTCTTTCCTTAATGAGCCTGATGCTCTGTGGCATTTTAGAGTCTATGATCCATCAAAAGTTGATTTGTGCTTTAAGTTTGTATTTTTCTCTTCAATAATGGATTTATTAAACTGATAAACTGATCTCAGAGAATGAAGAGTTTCATTGTTCTCTACAGGTTGAGGAATTGTGGTCTCACAGTTGAAGGTTGTGCTGCTCTGGCTTCAGCTCTGAGATCAAACCCGTCACACATGAGACAACTGACTCTGTCTAATAATAAAAATCTAGGAAGTTCTGGAGTAAATCTTCTCTCTACTGTACTCAAGGATCCTCAGTGTAAACTGAAGAAACTGTGGTAAGATTTGACTCTCACCATGAAACACAATGTAAAGTGTATCTGAAGTGTTCAGCCTCTTTCTGCTGCTGTGAGTTCAGCTGATTGAGCTGTAAATGATTGAACACATGAGGAATTTGTAGATCTTAATGAGGAAGTTTACTGTAGCGTAGCAGTGGCAAAATACATGTAGCACCTTGGGTTCATCTAATTTGTAATGAACCCCGAACAAACTAAACTCAATCCTTTTATCGTTACAATTTACCACCCTAATGAAGATGGCTCTCAGTTTCCCACAGCTGTTCCCATTCTACGATTGATCAAGTCAAGTCATATTTATTTATATAGGGTTTTATACAATACAGATTGAGTTTTACAGGTATAATGAAGAAAATAATGATTCGGTGATGCAACAGAAATCTACTTTGCTGTAAAGCAGAAAAACAATAGTGTTATTGTTTAGCTGAGGTCAGTTCGGCATTGATTCTCTTCCATTCATTAACTTCATGAACATTTGTTTGACCTCAGCCTAATGATTCATCAAGCATATTGATTTGTGTTTTAAGTTTGTTTAATGGATTAACTGCTAAACTAACACTGCTAAAATAGATCGATCTAAACTGAGAGTGAATAGTGTGTCATTGTTCTCTACAGCTTGTGGGATTGTGGCATCACAGATGAAGGTTGTGCTGCTCTGGCTTCAGCTCTGAGATCAAACCCTGAACACCTGAGACATCTGGATGTGTCTAATAACAACCTAAAAGACACTGGTGTGAAGCTGCTCTCTGCTGGTCTGAAGACTCTTCACTCCCTAGAGAAACTGTGGTAGGATTTCTTGACTATAAACAGACTTGACTTTAACCCAGCCAGAACTGAGAACTGAGTGTCTACACTCGACACTCGTGACACTGCTCCACAACAGCTTTCCATGCCAAACATGACAAAGCAACCATTACAAATGGATTTGTCCTTTGTATAAAAAGTAGTGTGGGTGCCTGAAGTATGTCATAAGTAAAACAGGGCATCAGTTTACTGTCAGGAATTTTTTGTTGCGTTGCTCTGAATCTAGTGTAGACAACATCACTGATTGTAAGGGGTTCTGTTTGCTTTTCTCACATCGCGTCACTCGCTTCTAGTGTAGATACTGTGGTACTGTTGATCACGTTAATCTTTCGTCAGTGACCATTTTTAAATTTTGTTTTTATTGTGTAAACACAGACGTACACATACATGTTGGTGCAGTTATCATGAGGACTCTCCGTAGGCATAATGGTTTTCAAACTGAGCTAATGATATTTTCTATCTAAACATAACCCCACCCCTAAACATAAGCCTCACAGAAAACTTTCTGCATTTTTTACATTTTCATTTTTTTTAATTTAATGTTTATTTAACCATTTGGACTATGGGATTAGGGACAGCTGGGATGCCTTCAAAATGTTGGGGTAAAGACGTGAAACATAATACACACCTCATTATGATTATATTTAGTGTGAAATGTAGGTCAAGCCAGTACACACACATGCACACACATACCTTAGTACAGATAAATTAATAACATTATAAAACTCAGCTTTGTAGTGAATAGTGTCATTAAATATTTTTTTTGAATTTTTTTTAAATAAAATACAGACAGTGTAATTATGAAAATTATGCCGTTATAGACTTTAGAAGTTTTTGATCATGTTTTTGTGCTCTGTGAAATTTTTGACCTCAGTGATCCATCAAACATTGATTTGTGTTTTTAAGTTTGTATTTTCTCTTTAATAATGGATTCACTGCTAAACTGATCTGATCTGATCTGATCTGAGAGAGTGAAGAGTGTGTCATTGTTCTCTACAGGTTGTGGAGTTGTCATTTCACAGATGAAGGTTTTACTGCTCTTGCTTCAGCTCTAAAATCAAACCCTGAACACATGAAAGATCTGAATCTGTCTGCTAATAAAGTAGGAAACTCATTGACTCTCCTGTCTGAGGTACTACGGGATCCTCGCTGTAAACTGGAGAGACTGCAGTAAGTTGTATTCTCACACATGAAACACAATGTAAAGTATATCTGAAGTGTAAAAACTCTTTCTGCTGCTGTGAGTTCCGCTGATTGAGCTGGAAATGATTGAACACTTAAACACTTGAACTAAGAACCTAGAGTCCATGACTACATTTTGGAAAAATTAAATTATTTTTCTTTTATTTATATACTGATTAATGCGATAGCATTTTACTATGTTAAATTTACATATGGAAATATGTTTTATGCAGGTGTGGCAGGCATATTTCTTTTTTGACACAAATGAAAACAAGGCAGTATAGGGATCAATGGTTTGTACAGTGGTTCGGCTGACAAAACATCTTTTCAAACAACTTTCTGTAGACAAAAACTACATAACTATTTTGAAAGTCATTTGTTATGCTTATATGGGGGGAAAAAAAGGAAATTTTAAAAATGATCAAGCAACCAACTTTACAATTTTTGGACTATTTGAGATGGACTGACATAATAGTAATAATAATAATAATAACAATAATAATAATAACATACACAGAATAATAATCAACATTAATATGAAGACAAGATAAATAGCCTATATTTTATCTGATGGGGTCAGTAAGTGTGGGGTTAGATTTGTTCCATTATTCCAAATAAATAGATTATGATCCACAAATAAATGTACGATTTACAAAAATTTAACAAATTCACAAATAAATAGAATGAGATCCACAAATATATGTTAGAGTTGCATGCATTTGTGGATCACTTTTCATGCATTTGTGAATTACCCCAAGCATTTATGGATTTTGAAACCGCATCAAGACATACCAGCAAATGCACAAATAGGTAGACTCCACCCACCGTCTACTCAAGCCAATTAGATAACGGCCACATTGCGCTGGCCAGTTGTAGCACTTCTCACTATTTTGATTGTAAATCACATTTTCCTTTACAATCAGTGCGGTCTCACCCAGAAATAACTTTGCTCATTCATCTGCATCGGTTCAAATAGGAATTATAAGGTCCATAAAAAATTGGCACAGTAAAAGTTGAAATTTGGATTTCATTAGACCATTAGACTATGTATCAAGCCAAGCCACAGTATTATATTTTACATGCCAATGCCAGAGAACAGCGGTTTAAATGTCGGTTATGGGAACAACACTATACTAGATACTAAAAAAAATCACAACATAATGCCAAGCAGAGTTGTGTTTGTGACATAAAACATATTTGTCAAAATTTTTATTTATTTGTAAAAAAAAATTTTTGCGAATCCCTTTACATTTATTTGTGTAACATAATCTATTTATTTGGAATAATGGAACAAATGTAACCCCATAGGAAGGGACCTGGATAATGGATAGGAGGACACTGGCCCAAAAATTATGAGAAGCACCGCGTTAGATGAATGTTTGACCATTGCGTTCGCTTCTCACTTCTTTTGCAGTGTCGTTCACAACACACCATTCTAAAAACACAGCACTCAGGTTAACATTTAGAAAAGACCTTTCTAGATATTGCTTTTTTTCATTCTTGCATTTTTAAATGCAAAAACGCGTTCTATGTGAATGGCCCCTTTGACCTCAGTCCAATGATTCATCAAACAGTTTTTGTTTTATGTTTATATTTTGTCTTTAATAATGGATTCACTGCTAAACTGATCTGATCTGATCTGATCTGATCTGAGAGAGTGAAGAGTGTGTCATTGTTTTCTACAGGTTGTATTGTTGTAGTCTCACAGTTGAAGGTTGTGCTGCTCTGGCTTCCGCTCTGAGATCAAACCCCTCACACCTGAGAGAACTGGATCTGTCTGACAGTAAAATAGGTGATTCTGTAGTAAATCAGCTCTCTGCTGTACTGGAGGATCCTCGCTGTAAACTGGAGAAACTGTGGTAAGACCATATACAGACTCTTTCAAAGTAACTTCAAAAACACAGCGCATTGATTAGTGTTTTGAGTTTGTACTATTCCTCTAATAATGGATTCACTTCTAAATCTGATCTGAACAGAGAGTGAGGAGTGTGTCATTGTTCTCTACAGGTTGAGGGGTTTTGGGGTCACAGTTGAAGGATGTGCTGCTCTGGCTTCTGCTCTGAGATCAAACCCTGAACACTTGAGAGATCTGAATCTGTCTAATAATAATCTAGGACAATCAGGAAGGAAGTTGCTCTCTTATCTGAAGGATGATCCACATAACAAACTACTGACACTGCAATTATGTGAGTATACTTTTTATTTAAAGCATTTAATTTGGCCCAAGTTTAGTAACAGGCCTCAGCTCTTTTTCAAAAAGCTGAAAATAAGATAATTCAGCTCCACTTTAGTCTCTGTACTTTAAACTGTTTAATGAGAGTTTAATTTAGTGACTGATCTATGAATATAGATCTCTTACAGTGTCTCCGTGAGTGATAAAGAGAAAATTTTTGATAATGTGATTATTAATCTGTAAGCGTTTTTTCATTCATATCTGTAATATGAATATGCTAATATCTGATATGATGTGACAGCAGTAATGTCTCATACTCATGTGTTTTATTGTAGGACTCTCAGTATTTAGATGTCAGTCCAGTTTCCTCAGGATCAGCTAATGGTGAATAAAGAACCACCAGAGACACACAGTCACACAATCAACAGAGACTCAAGACACAGAGATCTTGTTTTTATCTTTATGCAGGTCTGTTCTTTTAAATTACAGATTTCCACAAAGATTTATTAGAGGGCCTGAACTCACTTTATCATTTAAGACTTATTTTATAAAAAAGGGCCCATGAAAACCAGGGCTGAAAAGCAACATTAGCGAGTTGGAGTTGTTTTAGATTCAGTAGATATTGATTACAATGTAGCTTGTAACACTCAGTATTTTAATAATAAATAAATATTTTAAAAACAACTCGAGTCTTTTATCCTTTACTCATATCATGAAGAAAGAACCTGGAATTTACTTATATGCTTTTACTATATCTGCGTCACGTATATACTTGTTGATGTAGATGGGACTCTTATCATAGTATTTGACACACACAGCAGAATCGGCTGATGTTGATGTTGCCTGCCGCACTTTTAGCCAGTCATTAGAGATCAGCAGTCAGAAGTGATGATTCATAAGTGACGGGTTTTTAGCGCGATAAGGGATCAGATATATTGGCTGTGTACTCAAGTGATCACAATGCCTGAATATAAGTTACACTAAAGAGTGAAGACTCAACTCTCACAACGTGAATTACACCTGTGGAGAGAGATGATATGAAGGCTCTAATATCATTGTAACTCTTAAATCAGAGCACAGTTGAATAATTTAATCAAAATCCAAACTGAATATGGCTTCCCGAAAGACTTCCTCTAGTTCTGTCTGAAGTTAAAGTTCGACACGAAGGTAAGCGCATTACTGTTATTGTTTATTTTTATTATTCTATATGCATCAATGAATGACAATTTTGACTGTTATGGTGTGTGCATGAAGGAGTGTGAAATACCTGTTAATTACTTTGTTTATTCCGATCACTTATATTGGGCACTTTTTGAATTTAAATAGGCTTATTCTGACTGACATTGAAAATGATGCACGTGTTTTTTCGAGGATATCGGTTAATTTCTTGATTGCCATTTTGACAGTGTCTGCATATTTTAGTCATATTTGGTAATTCTCTTTCAATGTATTTGCTCTGATTTTATCCGTTTTCCTGTGAAATGTATGTATTTTTTAAGGAGTTAAAAATGGGCCTTAACACCACACTTAAAACAATTGTTTTAAGTGTGGTAAGAGCTTTATAGCAGCTAGTCATTTGAAGCAGCACCTCAGGATTCATAATGATGAAAAACCGTTCAGCTGCCCGCAGTGTGGAAGGAGATTCACACAAAAAGGCCACTTAAACAAGCACATACATCAGCTCTCGGTCATCTGCGCTGTCTTTCAAATATATGAGATTCTAATGATTCGAATGTTATGTTACTGTTTAAAAGTTTAAATATCTTCAAATAAAGTTGCTTTGAAACATCACAAGATTTGTAGAGATGTTCATTTATTTTGGAGAGTAGCAAAAGTATTTTGCTCTTAGATTTGTGTATTTTATTCTTTCATTTAGGCTACTGAAGATCACTGAAGCTTTCAGTCATCTTTTAATCATCTAAAGTAGGCCTATTTAGTCTAATTAATAACGATAGCCTACTTAAACCAGTGAAAACAAGATAAGTTTAAAAAGATAAACTCAGATGTAATAATTTTAAGCAATGAAAAGTGAGATTTGTTGAAATAACATCAGTATTGTTATTGTATCAATGTAGCAAAGGTGAATTTTGGGAAAGAAAATAAAAAGTCGGTCACAAAGCGGAACGACCACAAAAGCCGAGATTGTCTTCGGGTTTGATTAAGGACAAACAAACAAGTAAACGAATGAATTAAGTAGCTTTGAAATGTCCCAAGATTTTATAAAGTAAAGTTTCTTGACTTTATTTAATAAGTAAAATTGTGTAGGACGAATTTAAAAAGCTGGACGAAGCTTCAACGCCCTCTAGTGTCCCATCATTAGTTGAAGTTTGCTAAACAGTCAAAGACACGAGACGTCACTTGTTCTTCACTCAAGTCACAAACAGAAAGTGGAAGTAAATGCTCTGGTGTTTCGCCATGTATGTATCGATTTAGGCCTACAATACGGAATACTGAAGTGTTTTGTGGGGAGCTTTATAGCTAATGAATTTACCAGTGGCTACTTGTCAGGAAAGTTGGAGGATTTGTGTGAATCTCTGTGTAATTATATTTTGATCAAGGTGAGTGCTCAGATCTCCTGACGCTTTACAGGTAACTTCCGCATTCATATATTTTCCCTGAAGGGCGTATTCAGGATGTTTCGGGTTGCCTGCGGTTAATTTTAGCATTTGTGCTGACATAAAACAGACATTTGAATTCGAGTGAACGCGCGTCTCTTTATGATGTTTTTTTTTTTTTTTTTTTTTTTTTGTCTCATGATCCAGTTTCTCCGTCTCTCCGGATCACCGCCCGCGTCTCAAATAGAAATTGAAAGTTACGGTCGATGTTTCGCCTTTAAAATCAATTTTAAATCAAAGTTTTTAATAGGAACCGTGAATTTACCTGTATACTTAGGCTATAGAAAAGGCGGAGCATGTTGTTGATATGTAGGCTAAGTAAAAATCGATCAAAACAAGACTCGAGACACTGTACAGGTGACTTCTGGGAACGAGAAAAACAGGATTTTAGGATCTTGAGACGTGACAATTCTGTTTCTTCGACTCTCGGGATCTTTTCAGCTGAATTATTGTGTTTGTTTGTCATTTCTATCCAGAGTAAGTGGTGAAGATCAGATTCTGTTTCATCATGGATAACACACAAACATCCAGAGATGAAGATCTTTCTCCAGGATGCAGGTACTTTCAGTAAACATTATTTAATCATTTTAAATGACTGAAGATGGCAAGATGTTGTTTGATGATAAAGGCTTTTAGGACCTTACAGTAAAATTATGGTCATCATAAAGCATTACCTTTTTTTCTCTGTTATAGTTTAGTCCACCAGAAGTGATCAGAACTTGTACAGTATTTTGAATACACTAATTTATTTTTTCTCGAGTGTAGTTCCGTTCATAAGAAGGGATCAGAAGAACCAGAGCCCAGCTGTGTCTCTATGAGGAGTGACAAGTCTTTGGGTTTGCCATTACAGTTTAAGAGTGGAGATACACAGTCTGATCTCAGGTAGCCTGTAACATTTCTATAAAATATATTATATAATTGTGATACATAATGATACTATACAAATTTGATTACAGCATGACACTTTATTTTATCAAAGTAGTATCAGTACTCTTTTCTACAAGATATGAGAAATTGTTTTGTATACATTTATATATATATTTTTTTTTAAATCTTTTCCTGATGTTAATGTATATAATGTTTCTCACACAGACACATCTGTGAAAGCACCATTTAATTAACTTTTTTGTTACAGTGTAAATAATTAAGTGCTCTTTAAAGTGTTTCATAAGGATAAATGAATATGTAATTTGCTGAATACAGTAATTCAAAGCATTTTCTTTCATTTCTCTCTGTTATAGTTCAGTTCATCAGAAGAGTCCAGAACCAGAACCCAGCTGTGTGTCTATGAAGAGTGAGGAGTCTTTGGTTTTGCCAATAGATTTTAAGAGCAGAGATACACAGACTGATCTCGGGTATAATATTTCAAACACAATATGAACAATAATCAGTAAAATTATAAAAAAATATTTGGATTATCAAAATAGTATTCTAATAATGATAAATTATTTTATTTCATTTGATAATTTATTATATATTGTGGTGCTCACACAGAAACAAATTTGTGAAAGCATTTAGTTCAGTTTACAGTTTTTGTATCAACACAAATAAAGATCATAAAGTGCTCTTTAAAATGTATATTTATGTAAAATAAATATATATATTTTTATGTGAATACAGTAATTTAAACATTTACTGTAATCTGTTTTTTAAGTTCATTTCATCATAAGAGATCAGAACCAGATCCCAGCTGTGTGTCTATGAGGAGTGAAGGGTCTGCGAGTCATCCACTACATCCTAAGAGTGGAGATACACAGACTGATCTCAGGTATAACATTTCTGTAAAATTATATGATTTTATGATGATACAGAATACAAAAAAAAAAAAAAAAATCTAGTTCTCATTAACTCATGTAATAATGTGGTATTTTAATTTTACAGTCATGAACTCCTCAACACGTTTAGATCAAATCTGAAGAAGAAGTTTCTGTGTCTGAATGAGGGAACAGCGACGCAGGGAAACCCGACACTCCTGAATAAGATCTACACAGAGCTCTACATCACAGAGAGTGAGAGTGGAGAGATCAGTAATGAGCACGAGGTGAGACAGATTGAGACACAATCCAGGAGAGCAGCAACAGAGGACACACAGATCAAATGTAGTGACATCTTTAGAGCTTTACCTGGACAAGAAAAACCCATCAGAACTGTGCTGACAAAGGGAGTCGCTGGCATTGGAAAAACAGTCTCTGTGCAGAA
Organism: allo-octoploid hybrid of Carassius auratus x Cyprinus carpio; assembly: GCA_024542945.1. NCBI lineage: Eukaryota > Metazoa > Chordata > Actinopteri > Cypriniformes > allo-octoploid hybrid of Carassius auratus x Cyprinus carpio. Next base: position 1,447,494 of record CM045044.1, read on the forward strand.
GTTCATCCTGGACTGGGCTGAAGGGAAAGAGAATCAGGACGTCCAGCTCATATTTCCACTTCCTTTCAGAGAGATCAATCTGATGAAGGACAAAACACTCAGTCTTTCAGATCTTCTTCATGTCTTTTTCCCTGAAACAAAAGAAATGGAAATATCCAGTGATGAATATAAAGTGTTGTTCATCTTTGATGGTCTGGACGAGTGTCGTCTGTCTCTGGATTTTCAGAGTGATGTGAGGTTGTGTGATGTAAGTGAATCAGTCTCAGTGGATGTGCTGCTGACGAACCTCATTGTGGGGAATCTGCTTCCCTCTGCTCTCATCTGGATCACCTCCAGACCAGCAGCAGCTGATCTCGTCCCCTCTGAGTGTGTCCATAGAGTGACAGAGGTACGAGGCTTCAATGATCCACAGAAGGAAGAATACTTAAGGAAGAGAATCAGTGATCAGAGTCTGGCCGATAGGATCATCTCACACCTGAAGTCGTCAAGGAGCCTCTTCATCATGTGCCACATCCCAGTGTTCTGCTGGATCTCAGCCGCTGTTCTGGAGAAGATGTTGAGTCGAGCAGAGAGAGGAGAGATTCCCAAGACTCTCACTCAAATGTACACACACTTCCTGCTCCTTCAGACCAACATCAAACATGAGAAGGACTATGAGAAGAGCGTGACAGATGAAGACATGATCCTCAAACTAGGGAAACTTGCATACAAACAACTGGAAAAAGGCAATGTGATCTTCTATGAGGAAGACCTGAGAGAGTGTGGCATTGATGTGACAGAAGCATCAGTGTACTCAGGATTGTGCTCTCAGATCTTCAGAGAGGAGTTGGGCTTGTATCAGGGGAAAGTCTTCTGCTTTGTTCATCTGAGCGTTCAGGAACATCTAGCAGCTCTGTATGTGCACCTCTCTTTCATAAACTACAGCACTCAGGTTTCCTCTGGTGTGTTCTCTCACCTCTCTGTGTTTTTAACATGTACTTTATCTGCACTGCATCAGAAAGCTGTGGATGTGGCTCTACAGAGTAAAAATGGACATATGGACCTTTTCCTGCGGTTTCTTCTGGGTATGTCAGTGGAGTCTTATCAGATTCTCCTACAACGACTAATGAGACAGAAAAGAAGCAGCTCTGATAGCAATGAGGAAACAATTGAGTACATCAAGATGAAGATCAGGTCCATTAACTCTACAGAGAAATCCATCAATCTGTTCCACTGTCTGAATGAACTGGGTGATCATTCACTAGTGGAGGAAATACAACACTATCTGAAATCTGGAACAATAAATGAAGCCAATCTCTCTTCATCTCAGTGGTCAGCTGTAGCTTTTGTATTATTGACATCAGAGAAGAAGCTGGAAGAGTTTGATATTAATAAATATGTTGGTGGAAACAGTGAAACCAAAAAACTGGAAGTTTTTCAGAAGCTGCTGCCTTTGATTAAAGAATCCAGATCAGTTCAGTAAGTATCATTGAGAATAATCACTTCACTGTTAAAACATTAAGAAAATAAAAGCTCAAATAACCTCAGTGCTGCAGATGTTGTCCAGAGTTTAGTAGTCAGTCTTTTGATGTGTTTTCTAATCAATAACAGCGTAAGATTTTAATGTCAGAGCAGTTGCATATACTGTACATGTTAATAAATAATTCAGATTTATCAGTTATAAAAGTTATTTAAAAAAGTTATGTATTAAAATGTTTTCGCCATATAAAGGATTTAAATATTTTTAATTCTTAAATCACTGACTTTGTGCAATAATCTTGATTTATCTTTCTTTAATGAGCCTGATGTTTTGTGCTCTGTGACATTTTAGATCTGCATGGTACAACTCGGCTTGGTACAGCCATAGACTGTATAAAAACAGGGTACGGCTCAGTATGGTATGGCACAGCTCGATTCGGCTCAGTTTGTGTTTCCACTGCAGTTTAGTACAGCTTTAGAGTGGGCGGGATTATTCACGTCGTTATTATTGTGCCGCCTCTACTGCTGCGACTCCTGAAAAACTTTTTCATTCCGCGTTGTCCCATCAAGCTTTCGCTGGATCCACTCCTCTGCTGTCAGTGAGAGGAACGTCTGTACTTCCTCAACAGACAATGAAAGCCTTTTTTTTTGGGTTGTTAAAAAATGTGCGCTCTTTCAAATCAGTTGCATTCGCTCATTCGCTGGCTGTGCTGAAGTTCAGTGATGCAGGTAGTGATGATTCTCTCCAGCCAATCCGTAATCAGCAGAGTTTACACGTCACGTTTTGGTAATGGTATGGTTCACTTGGAACCTCAACCAAAGTGGTACTTTAAAAAGTACCGGGTTCCAGGTACTGTACACAGTGGAAAATCCCCCAAAAGTGAACCGTACCAAACCATACCGTGCCGTACCATGCAGTGGAAAAGCACCATATGATCCATCAAACATTTGTGCTTTAAGTTTGTACTTTGCCTTTAATAATGGATTAACTGCTAAAATTATCTGATCTGAACTGAGAGAGTGAAGAATGTGTCATTGTTCTCTACAGGTTGTATAAATGTGGTCTCACAAATGAATGTTGTGCTGCTCTGACTTCAGCTCTGAGATCAAACCCTGAACACCTGAGAGAACTGAATCTGTCTAATAATGAACTAGGAAGTTCTGGAGTGATTCTTCTCTCTACTATACTCAAAAATACTCTCTGTAAACTGGAGAAACTGCAGTAAGTTCATATATGACTCTCACATATGACACACAATTTAAAGTATATTTAAAGTGCTCAGCCTCTTTCTGCTGCTGTGAGTTCAGCTGATTGAGCTGGAAATCATTGAACACATAACTGCTCCTCAGTAACATGATACTACAGGACTGAGAGTCACACTGAAACACACACTTTCACACACAATCAACATTTTACTCTCTTGACTTTAACCAGACTCAAGCACAAAACAGTCAGAACTGAGAAATGAAGAACATGCTGGATTAATTCTTACTGTTCATCACATTTATCTTTCCGCAATAACTCTTTTTAAAATATTGTGTTGACTGGGAACACACACACACACACACACACACACACACACACACACACACAAATGCTCATATATTTGTTACCATTTTTTCTTCTATTATTAATTCTAACAATGCCTCAGAACATGATATGGATAAAGTCTCAACAAAATAGATGCATTTCAAAAGAGAAGTTTCCCTGAGGCTTTCTGCAAAAATAAAAGCAAAGAAACAACAACAATGACAATAAAATACTTATTTAATCAAATTATAAAAATTAAACAAATAATTAAAGGGGTCATATGATGTTGTTAAAAAGAACATTATTTTGTGTATTTGATGAAATGAAATGTTTATGCAGTTTAAGGTTCAGGTTTTTCCACATACTGTACATTATTGTTTCTGCTCTATGCCCTGCCTTTCTGAAATGCGTTGATTTTTACAAAGCTCATCGTTCTGAAAAGCAAGAAGTACTCTGATTGGCCAGCTATCCAGTGCATTTTGATTGGCCGAATGCCTCAAGCATGTGATGGAAATGTTACGCCCCATACCATACTGTCATGCCCGGTGCAACGAGACAAAAACATTAAAACCAATTATAAATGAGGCATTTGTTGCATCCATAATTACGGATTTTAATGACTTAAGGTGTGGTCACACTACACTTTTCGTTCCATTGACTTCCATTCATACGCATGCGAATGCATCAGACCGGAAACGCATGCCGGTGCGAAAAGTTTTCGCATTTCTTTGCGTTCCAAAGTTCTAACTTGTGCTGCATCTCAATTCGCCTATTTATACTATATGCCCTAAAAGTATGTACTCTTTTTGTGAAGAAAAAGTACATACTTTTGAGTATGTAGAAGAATAGTAGGCAAGCATTGGGACATAGCACTTCGTCATAGCTGCTTCTGCAAAAGACTCTCTGTTGCTTAGTTACATGTATTGTCACTGTTTAAACTGCACTGTCAATCATCTTATCACAGTTAACATCATCCACATTTTGTTTAATTTGATTTCCTGCTGTATTGGAGAGAAATGAAGAGGTACGTTAATCTGCTAGTCGCAGGTCAATCATGCTGAGAACTCATGTGTTTGCATAATGAAGCATTTAAAAGTTAAATGACCAAACGTATCATTATAAAAGTTTAAATCTGTTTCTCTACCTGTCCGTAATCGCATATATCCGCCACATTTGTATTTTTTTAAACATTTTTAATGCATGTTTGTAGTTCTAATCGAATCCTCATCCACCGTGCAATGTGTTGTAGGCAATATTAGTCGTTAGAGTGTGCATCGATCTGCACTTCGAATTCTAACCAGAAGTAGTAGACCATTCGGGAATCCTTGGCATACTTTTTTAAACATACTATAATTTGGGACATTCTTATTCTTTTATTTCAGTTTGAATCACCACAAGACTGGTGTTTTGTTGTTGTTGTTTTTTGTTTTGTTTTGTAATATAAAATATATTGATTTGTCTTTTTACTTTCCATGTTGAAAGTTTCCACTTTCTCTTTAATAACAGTTTCACTGATAATGTGATGTTAGAGAGTGAAGAGTGTGTCATTGTTTTCTACAGGTTGCGTGGCTGTGGAATCACAGATGAAGGTTGTGCTGCTCTGGCTTCAGCTCTGAGATCAAACCCTGAACACCTGAGAGAACTGGATCTGTCTTGGAATAAATTTGAAGATTTGGGTGTGAAGCTTCTCTGTGCTGGACTTGAAGATCCTCACTGTAAACTGGAGAAACTGGAGTAAGTTAATCTCTCTGGCAGTCATGCATCTAAACCATGTACTTTAATGTAAATTATAGGACTTAAACCAGATTGTTAAATTAATGTTCAGTAAACACACTAAATCTCAGCACAAATGACTCTGATGACTGAAGATGATTCATTACCACATCACATGACCTGCTGCTCCTGTTTTTGACCCACCAAACATTTACTGGAGCTTCAGTTGCTTCTGATAGTTTGATTAATACTGAACTTTCAGGTAAACATTAATGTGCAAAAATAGTGAGTCAACGCCTCTGTAATTTACCGCAGAGGATGATGATCCCAGAGGTTTAGAGTTTAACAGACAATAGTTTAAACATGTTTAATTTGAACTCCCTACTACAGTGATCAATGAGTGAATGAAGGTTATAATTACTTTAGCTTTCAAGATTATTTTCAATATATTAAGGGAAAGAGCCTCAAAACCGTTAAAGGGTTACTCCACCCCAAAATGAAAATGTTGTCATTAATCACTTACCCCCATGTTGTTCCAAACCCAGTCGAAAAAAAAGCTTTGTTCGACTTTGGAACACAATTTAAGATATTTTGGATGAAAACCGGGAGGCTTGAGACTGTCCCATAGACTGCCAAGTAAGTTACACTGTCAAGGTCCAGAAAAGTATGAAAGACATCGTCAGAATAGTCCATTTGCCATCAGTAATTCAACCGTAATGTTATGAAGTGACGAGAATATTTTTAAGCCTGAGCAAAACATTATTTAAGAAAGCAAAGTTGATCAAGATTAAATACAAACACCTAAGACCATTTCTATTGATTTCACCACATTTCTGTCCAGTTTGTAGGCTGCCAGATGAACAATTATGTGTTTGATCACAAAAGTTAATAAATTATATGCAATGGGGAACATGTGGATCCTGTGAAGCAAATGTCCTTCAATAGGTGTTTATTAGAGCTGCACGTTATATCACCATGAAACAATATCTCACAGTCAGCTTTGTGTGTCTGTTCAGTCCTGAAGCACATGACAGTTTCAAACAACACAACTGAGCATCAACAAGCATAAATTTCATTCTATCAGCAGCAGTATGTGGCAGTGATTGTCATTATATCTCCTCTCCTGCTGTAGGACGAGAGTTAATAACAAAGTACAGACACTTCAACTACAGTTCACAGCATTGTTCTCTACAGGTTAAAGTGTTGTGGTGTCACAGATGAAGGTTGTGCTGCTCTGGCTTCAGCTCTGAGATCAAACCCTGAACACCTGAGAGAACTGGATCTGTCTGGGAATAAACTACAGAAATCAGGATTAAAGTTACTTTCTGATCTAATAGATGATCCACATTATAAACTGAAGAAACTATAAAAAAAATATTTAAAAACTTTTAAATTTACCCAAGTTTAATAATTCAGATAATTCAGCTCCACTTTAGTCTCTGTAATTTAAACTGTTTAATGAGAGTTTAATTCTGTCATGTGACCCATCTAGGAGTATATGTATTTTTTTTTCTTCTCTTGCAGTGTTTCTGTGTGTAAGTGATAAAGAGAGAGTTGTTGATCACTTACTGTTATTAATCTATGATTAATTTTTCATTCATATCTCTGGCTGTAATATGAATATCCTAATAGCTGTATTTTTCTCTGAAATGGATCTGCTGATGTGATGTGACATCAGTAATGTCTCATACTCATGTGATTGTCGCGTTAACCCGGTGGAGGTGTGGCTGTCTCCCGTGTACCCGTCATTTCCTTCTTTTCATGTCGCCTCCCTGCTTACGCTCTGTACGGCAGCCCGCACGCGATTATGTGTGCTCTGGTGCATGCTCGACCAGGTGAATTGAATTGGGGAAATTATAAGCTCGCGCCCAGTTCAATCAGTGGGTTTAAAATACGCGCATCAGTCAGTTGTCTGGTGTGTGACGGACAGGGAGGACGGCAGAGGCACAAATGCATTCATTGTGAGGAACTGGGACTTTTGATCATGACGGGCTATCGGTAAGCTCACGTGGACTCTTGTTTCACATGGACTCTTGTTTTAGATCCTTTGTCTGTTTGGTTTATAATGTTGCAAAAGTAGTTGTTACTGCATGGCTTAAGGGATATTAAACCGATAAGACCAAATGCTTAGATTGGTATGGTTCTATGGAAAGTCTAGTAAAATACAGGGTAAAAGAAAACCCAAGTTATTTTGTGTAAAACCCTTGAGCTGTATTTCTTGTAAAATTTCCTGTTTATTTAATATTTATTATTATTATTATTATTATTATTATTATTATTATTTGTTTAAAGGTTTTTCACCTGTTGCTCCAGATCCTGATCTTGTTACATTGGAACCTGTTCAACTGGTCAAAATAAATATTTCTGAGTGAAATCCGAAGTCTGGTCCTTTTCAAGTGTGGGCACCTCACAGTTAGAAGAACACTTGACAGTGATTGTCCATGTGTTTTATTTTAGGAGCCGCTACAGTCAACAGAGACAGTGATCACGCTGAATTAAACTTTCTTGTTTGTATCTTTTGTGGGTCTGTTCTTTTGAATTACTGATGTCATCAAATTTAGACTATTATCTGGTAAGGCATCTGAACTCATCCAAGTTAGGGCTTCTCAAAATTCGATGTAATGCAGCATAAAAGCCAGACTAATGTTGTATTTGTATCTGTGTAAATGCATTTATGCCACCTCTGAGCAGCATTAAACAGTCTGCATAAAGACACATAAATGCCACTGAGAAGTGCTTCTATGCCACCTTTGCAGTGTAAATGTGGCATCAGACGACCTGAATTTACTGTATTATTTGGCGTTGTTTTGAATTTGCTGTATTGGTTACAATGTACACTACACTCAGTAACACTCAATATACAATACAAGCATGTGAGAATGAGCTCAATTGATGAATAACACTTTATTTTTACATATTAATATATACTGAAAGTTAATGTGACAACTTTTAAATTAGAGAACATGATGAGCCCGGCTACTGAAGAGAAATAATTTTTTTTTTTTTTATCAATTTTTTTTTACCTATAATATAAACTTCTAGATAACATTTTGTTTACCTATTTTATAAATGCCAATCTGTTTAAATGATCTATTAAAGTGGACCGATATATCCCTTTTTAGTTGAATAATGCTTACTAAACTGGAGTCTTTGTCTGTCTGGATGTATCTATTCTACATGATCCTTCTCTTTTCTGACAAGCAAATAAAGCGAGTAAATGATGGCAGATTTTAGTTTTGTGTTTGCAGAGGAATTTTAATAATGTAAGTAAAATGTATTTTCTTTTGTAGTGTGATTCATTGTAATTCAGAAACTGGTAAGATCATATATGACTAGCACATGAAACAATGTAACGTATATCTGAAGTGTTCAGCTTCTTTCTGCTGCTGTGAGTTCAGCTGAGTAAGCTATAGATAAATGAACATGTTCATCTTTCTGCAGTGACTCTTTAAAATATTGCTTCAATTGTGTAAACACAAATCACTAATCCATACATATTGGTACAGATCTTAATATGTGATATTTAGATGTTTTATGGTCATGTTTTGTGCTCTGTGGCATTTTAGACCTCAGTTCAGTGATCCATCAAGTGCATCACTGGACAGGTCAGTGGATAAGACTGAATATTTAATTCTAGATTACTTCTACTGCGGTGATACATGACATGGTGAAAAATGACTGAATTAACATTAATACTCATTCATTTTTTTTTAAAAAACATTAATGTCCATTTATTATTATTATTTATGTTATGTTGAATCAAAATATTTCTTTAAAGCTACTTTTTGTAATGTGTATTCAATGGTTTACACTGTTTTTAAATAATCTTTTGAGGTGTATATTCAAAGCTAAAATTGATGTGTGATTAATTTGTGATTAATTGGATCTTGAATTAGATTAATTAGCATCTAGTTGCTACATCATGGTGTTACAGATGATTTTGAATATAAACAGGACTTCAGATGAAGGACTTGTGGACATGTCTGATCAGTAACCTCAGGAAAAGGCCTGACTACAGATGTTATTGTAAATGTGTCTACCAGCAGAGGGCGTAAAACTTTTCTCCTCCTGTCTATGAACACAGTTAACTACTAATAATTGTTGACACATTCCTCTTAATGGCATTCCTGAGGCCAGCATCAGAAAACAGTGATGAGACAGTCACCCTTTCTTAATTCCACACTTTATATTAACCATTATGTTCTGTTTGGGGTTTATATGATCCCAGAATCTAAAAAAACACCTGACACTTCATATGAATGAGAAGCCCCATAAATGCTCTTTGTGTGGAAAGAGTTTTCCACGGCGGGACTCCTTGAAACAGCACCAAAAGATCCATGATGCTATGCTGGATCACAAGTGTTTTAAGTGTGGCAAGAGCTTTGTAGCAGCTAGTCATCTGAAGCAGCACCTCAGGATTCATAATGATGAAAAACCGTTCAGCTGCTCGCAGTGTGGAAGGAGATTCACACAAAAAGGCCACTTAAACAAGCACATACAAACACACGCTGGAGAGGAACCTCAAGCACCAGCTCTATCATCTGCGCAGTAGATCAAATAAATGAGATTCTGATAATGCAAATATTATTGTTCAAATAAAGTTGCTTTGAAACAACACAATATTTGTTTAGATATTTTTCTTTCATTGCATTTATTCAAGCATATGCTTTAATTGAAAAGCCTTCTTGTTAATCTATGAAAAAAATGAAAGATTTAAAATTAACTAAAAAAATCCACAAACAAATATTTCATCCACACTCTCTGCCCAATGACCTCCATAGTATATAATTTTTTCAGTATTGATGGTAATATCAAAATATCTTCTTTTGTGCTCAGCAGAAGAAAGAAACTCATATAGGTTTGGAACAACTTGAGGGTGAGTAAATGATGACAGAATTGTTATTTTTTGATGTACTATCCTTTATCCAAAAGTGTGTCAACTTTTAAGAAAGCCAATTTTGTTCTTACTCCTTACAATTAAGAATAGGCTTAGCCTACATGTCACTACTAATGTTCCTGAGTTTTAGATTATATCATAGCTCTCCAGGATTAAAAGAGCTGGAGATGTTTCCTAATAGTTGCTGATTCTGAGGTTGCATGACTTCATTCATTTAATAAATGCATTAAAACCCATTGTGTTGGAAGTATTTAAAATGTTGGGTGGACTGTAAGCCCAGCAAGCTTTAACGCTCTCTAACGGCGAACCATTGGAATTTATAAAACTTTGGAAACCAACCCGCCAAAGCGGTCAGTAGTTTGTTTGCGTTGCTACATCTTATAACATTGTACGAACTGAGTTCCTGTAATCAGTCAGGGCAAGAAAACGAGCACCGCACGATCTAGTGCGTGAGCGTGACGTCATCACTGCTCGCGTAACAAAAAAAGCGAAAGTAAAAGTGCAGATAGTCGTTACGCCAGTTTAACTGCAAGAATCGATTGTTTTTACAACATCGAGTATCATAGTGTTTAACATGTACCTTTGTAATGATTGGACGTGTAGTTAGTTGTGAGAAATTATGGATAATTTTAAAGAGTCTGTATGAAATTAATGCTGTTTAAGGTGAGTGCTCAGGTTTCGAGTCTTCCGCTTCAAAATTTAAGGCCGCATTACTACGCTGGGTAAGGTATGAGATGAGTTTGAGATTGTTTATTGAAAATCAATTTAATGTGGTTACTCTGGTTTTTAATTAATTTATGTATTTATTTATTTTTGTAAACATACAACTAGCATACGGCAGTAAAGATAGCGTTGTGTAGGTGAGGGATCGCCGCGTTTCATGATCCTGTTTCTCCGACTCTCAGGAAACGTTCAGCTGAATTATTGTTTGATTGCCATTTCCATCCAGAGTCAGTGGTGAAGATCAGATTCTGTTTCAACTGTTCAGTTTCATTATGGATGACACACAAACATACCGAGATGACAAGTATTCTCCCGTATGCAGGTAGCCTACTTTAAATAAACACTAGGCCTACATTAAAACACTTTTAAATGATGTTAAGATGTTTTTGTTAGGTGTAAATTGAAAATGTTCCACCTCACAATGTGATTTTTGCTGAACAATAGCCTACATTTAAAAGACCTCATAATATAATGGTTGTCTTCATGACGGATAAAATCCGTTTTAGTCCGTCTTTAGATAGGCCTATTGTAGCACTGGTCGAGGGACGACACGTCTCCACATAAAGCGGAATGACAATAAAGCTCACTTGAACTTGAAATCTATTATTTTAGAGTTCAGTTCATCAGAAGAGATCAGAACCAGAGTCCAGCTGTGTGTCTATGAGGAGTGACGGGTCTATGGCTCATCCAGTGCATTTCAAGAGTGGAGATACACAGACTGATCTCAGGTATAACATGATTATATAAAAAGATGGGTAACACTTTACAAAAAGGTTCCATTAGTTAATGTTGGTTACTGCATTAATAACATTAACTAACAATAAACATTACATCTGTTACAGTAGGCTATTTATCAGTGATGCGCGGGTAAATGTATAAACAACCCGACCGACGTTTTCAACTAATCCGCCCGCAACTCGGACCGCAAAAAAAGAAAAAGAAAATATTGTACCCGACCCGCTTCCTGACCCGCATATTTTAAAAGTAGTAAATGCTCATCGTAGCGTCATTGGGCCATAGACGTAGGAACCTCTCGGGCCTATAATATCCATTAATCCAGCCTGTGGAGCAGGCACGGCGTCATGGCTTTTCAACAGGCCCACCCAAAAAAAAAAAAAAAAAAAAAAAAAAACCTAAAAAAGAAACAAACAATTTTTTTTTTTAAATATAGCTATTCTAATTTTGTTAAGAATTATAAAAAAAATCGTCAATAAGATCATAATTTGTACTAAAATAGTCTAGTCTGGCTATGTCTATTTTGATGTTTCTGCAAGTTCAGCAGAAAGTGAGGTTCGGGTTTGTTCCGATCAGAGCTCGTGAGCGGAGAGCGCATTTCTGAATATTCCGCTCCGCTCACTCATTCCGTGGGGTCGCTCGCTCAACCCAGAATGGCCTGCTGGTTCGAAAATATGTGGAATAAGGGCTGCCTCCGACTAATTTTTTTTTCCAGTCGACTAGTAGTTGTTCATTTAAGCCATTCGTGGACAAATCGCCCCTTTATATTAATTTAATTACTTAAATAGGCTATAGCCTACAGGATAATAAGCGTTTTGTCCGCACGCATAAAGCTTGCCACAAAGACCGGTTAAAGTAATGATTATGAATGTGTCTAAATTAGCAAGGAGACATTTAATTGTTTAGTAATAAACTGGTGTTTTCTGTGTCGCTGCAAAGATGAAGTTGACGATGCGGACTCGAACGCCAGAGAGAAATGCACATTTAATATGGATTAGCCTACATAATCAGAGAGTAGCCTAATTATTTTGGTTTGAATATTTTCGTTTAAAAGTAGACATTTCAAGCTTTCTGTAATATATAGCCTATATTTCTCAAATCTGTGAGGCACAAGCTGAGTTTCGGCACCCTCCAGTTCACGTGCAATGCAAGTGATCCTGCCGGCGCCTTATTACATTGTCTGCTATATATTTGCTTCTTATTTATTAAATACGGGCAATTGATTGATAAAACATTGATCGAAATTAAGATACAATTTATATAAAACGAAAATCTTTAAAAAAAAGTTTTCTATAAAACAAAACTTAATGAAGTGTTTTATCAAAAACAGCGCCATTGCTCCCCAGTCTTCACCTTTTCTCTTGCCGCCTCCATCTCTACCTGCAGACTGAGCTCGTGCGTCATCTTCAGTTATTCAGCCAATAAAGTGTAGGCCTATGTATTTCAAAATTGTGTCTAGTACTAGGCTATATAAATTACAAAGGTTTAATTGGCATCTTTATTTCAAACGACCCGACCGACCGCGAACCGAATATCATAAAAAATATTTTTGGAGGACTCGTAACCGCGGGTAACCGCGGGCACCCGCTCATTTTGGATCAACCCGCGCATCACTGGTATTTATTAATCTTTGTTGACATTAGTTAATAAAAATACAACAGTTCATGTTAGTTCAGATCCATTAAATAATGTTAACTGTTACAACTTTTGATTTTAATAATGTATTAGTAAATGTTGAAATTACAATTCATTTTTAAAGATTAATAAATGTTTTAGAAGTTTTTCCTTGTTCGTTCATGTTAACTAATGTAGTTAACTAATGCTAACAAATGGAACCTTATTGTAAAGTGTTACCAAAATATTATTATGCTATGGCATTTTATCTTATCTTTTTACATGAGAAATTCTTGTGGACATTGTGGATATATATTTTTTTAAATATTTAAATGTAGTGCTGCTCACACAGAGATACACATCAATTGTTCACATCAAACATTTTTCTTCAAAGTAAGATTTATTGATAAATTGAAGTGCAATTCATTAAATGCAGTCATTTGGGAATTAACTTTAGTCTCTCTCTGTTATAGTTTACATCAGAAGGGATCAGAACCAGAGTCCAGCTGTGTGTCTATGAGGAGTGACGGGTCTATGGATCATCCAGTGCATTTCAAGAGTGGAGATACACAGACTGATCTCAGGTATAACATGATTATATAAACATATGGGTGACACTTTACAAAAAGGTTCCATTAGTTAATGTTGGTTACTGCATTAATAACATTAACTAACGATGAACATTACATCTTTTACAGTATTTATTAATCTTTGTTGACATGAGTTAATAAAAATACAACTGTTCATGTTAGTTCAGATCCATTAAATAATGTTTACTGATACAACTTTTGATTTTAATAATGTATTAGTATATGTTAAAATTACAATTAATTTTTAAAGATTAATAAATGCTTTAGAAGTTTTTCCTTGTTAGTTTATGTTAACTGATGTAGTTAACTAATGCTAACAAATGGAACCTTATTGTAAAGTGTTACCAAAATATTATTATGCTATGGCATTTTATCTTATCTTTTTACATGAGAAATTCCTGTGGGCATTGTGGATATATATTTTTTTAAATATTTAAACATATGTAGTGCTGCTCACACAGAGATACACATCAATTGTTCACATCATAAATTGTTCTTCAAAGTAAGATTTATTGATAAATTGAAGTGCAATTCATTAAATGCAGTCATTTGGGAATTAACTTTAGTCTCTCTCTGTTATAGTTTACATCAGAAGAGATCAGAACCAGAGTCCAGCTGTGTGTCTATGAGGAGTGACGGGTCTATGGATCATCCAGTGCATTTCAAAAGTGGAGATACACAGACTGATCTCAGGTATAACATGATTATATAAAAATATGGGTAACACTTTACAAAAAGGTTCCATTAGTTAATGTTGGTTACTGCATTAATAACATTAACTAACAATAAACATTACATCTGTTACAGTATTTATTAATCTTTGTTGACATGAGTTAATAAAAATACAAGTGTTCATGTTAGTTCAGGTCCATTAAATAATGTTAACTGATACAACTTTTGATTTTAATAATGTATTAGTAAATGTTGACATTACAATTCACTTTTAAAGATTAATAAATGTTTTAGAAGTTTTTCCTTGTTCGTTCATGTTAACTAATGTAGTTAACTAATGCTAACAAATGGAACCTTATTGTAAAGTGTTACCAAAATATTATTATGCTATGGCATTTTATCTTATCTTTTTACATGAGAAATTCTTGTGGACATTGTGGATATATATATATTTTTTTAATATTTAAACATATGTAGTGCTGCTCACACAGAGATACACATCAATTGTTCACATCATAAATTGTTCTTCAAAGTAAGATTTATTGATAAATTGAAGTGCAATTCATTAAATGCAGTCATTTGGGAATTAACTTTAGTATCTCTCTGTTATAGTTTACATCAGAAGAGATCAGAACCAGAGTCCAGCTGTGTGTCTATGAGGAGTGACGGGTCTATGGATCATCCAGTGCATTTCAAGAGTGGAGATACACAGACTGATCTCAGGTATAACATGATTATATAAAAAGATGGGTAACACTTTACAAAAAGGTTCCATTAGTTAATGTTGGTTACTGCATTAATAACATTAACTAACAATAAACATTACATCTGTTACAGTATTTATTAATCTTTGTTGACATGAGTTAATAAAAATACAAGTGTTCATGTTAGTTCAGATCCATTAAATAATGTTTACTGATACAACTTTTGATTTTAATAATGTATTAGTAAATGCTGAAATTACAATTAATTTTTAAAGATTAATAAATGCTTTAGAAGTTTTTCCTTGTTTGAATATGTTAACTAATTTAGTTAACTAATGCTCACAAATGGAACCTAATTGTAAATAGTTACCAAAATATTATTATGCGATGGCATTTTATGTTATCTTTTTACATGAGAAATTCCTGTGGGCATTGTGGATAGGTGTGTTTTTTTTTTTTTTTTTTTTTTAAATATTTACATTAAAATATGTAGTGTTGCTCACACAGAGATACAAATCTGCGGAAACACTCTTTTTTTTCTTTTTTTTTTTACATAATGTAAATTAAATTATCATAAATTATAAGGGTTGGGGATGAAGGGATGAGGCGAGAACTCACTGATGCAGGATAACGGGCTTTTATTGGCAAAAATAAAACAAAGAAAAAACTACCCCAGGAGGGGAAAACAGACTAGCAAGACTGGACAGGGCAGGACACAAGGCACACATAACATTCAACAACAAACTCACACAGGACTACAAACGCAAGGAGAATTAATAGGGAGCAAATGAGGAGGGTGATGAGGGAAACAATGGTGGGGAAAATTAACCAATAATCAGGTAACAAGGTGGGTGGGGTTAGACAATTGACATGAGAGCACATGGCACAAGAAACCAAATGGCACAAGAAACCAAACCATGTGCTCACCCAAAACAAAAACACAAGCACATGGCCAGCAAAACAAATCACAAACCATGTGCTTGAACAAAACAAGACACGAACACACAGCTAATGAGAATACTCATAAGCCACATGTTCACACAAGACATGACAACATTGAAGCACGCAGCCAATGAAAAACACAAGCTGCTTGCTGCTACACCACAAGACATAACATGAAAGCACGCAGCGGAAAAACATGAGCTGCATGCAACAAGGACAGAAGAGTGTATGGCCCGAGCGAACTCGAGACTGCAGGCTCTCACAACAAAACACAACATGGAGCTTGAGTGTCCAAAGACATGAGTGCCGGGATCCGAACACCACCAGTGCATTATAAGAGTAAAGATTAGTGGTAGACCGATATTGTTTTTTTGACAACTGATGCAATATCTCGGAAAGCAGGGTGGCCGATGGCCGATATAAAGCCGATATCATTTTATTTAATATTTAAGAAATTTGAAATCATTTGAAAATGAATTTAAAAACTAAATGTGTAAAATAACCATGCTTATACTTTAAATGACAATGTATTTTTCACAAATAAACAAATATTTAATAAAAATATAATAATAAAAAAGGAAGTAAACACTGTAACCAACAGGGCACTCAGTATTCTGGGAAGTTTGTGTACACTGGGAATCACCCTTTTTTTTTCCTTTTTTTTTATACTGTAAATAAAGCCAAGGTAACACTCATTTTACATACAGCACACAGTGAAAATAACATGAATATGACATTTGGCAAAAGCATGAAGCGCAGCATAATTTGAAATCACGAGTTTAAAGTTTGTAGATTGCATGTCTCATTAAAGCTAAACTCTCCTCCTGTCCATATTCAATTCGCACAGACCGACTATCACACAGAGAACACACGGTCGTGCAGGATACAAATGCATACTTCATAAGATATTACAGCTGGATTCGACTAAGTTTGCAAGGCTTTTGAAATTAGATGTTCATTAGTCATTTAAAGATTTGTTTAAATGATATAAATGCGTATTTGCTGAATGCTGATGGCAAACGAGAAAGTATTATAATGTTTGCCTTTTTATTACTAATAATATAAAAGTAATCATTATAATACTTTTTTGTATACATTTTAATATCTTTTTTTTAACCATTCTATCTGATTATTAGACTGACTTCTGTCCGTTGACAGAACTGTTAACGACGACAGTGAGCAAACAAGAGGGAGAATGTAAGCACTGTGTGTTCAGGTGCTGCGGTTCTCAGCGCAGTCAAAATAAAAGTCCCGCCACGAACGCATCTGCCAAAAAGAAAAACTTATCGACCGATGCCGTTATTTGCCGATATATCGGCCTACCACTAGTGAAGATACAAAGTCTGATCTCAGGTATAACATTTCAATGAAAGATTTGATTGACATTTTTATTTTATGGTGTTTTGTGTTATGGTATCTTTATTTTAACATTGTTGCAATCCTCAGAGAGAGACACATCTATGGCCACTTAGATCAATTTACAGCATTTGTATCAACTTAGTGTTCTTTAAAGTGTTTTTTAAAGACAAATAAATGTGTTTTTCAAAACATTAATTCAAAACATTTTTTTTTTCTAAACTTAACTTTGTTATAGTTCAGTTCATCAGAAGAGATCAGAACCAGAGCCCAGCTGTGTGTCTATGAGGAGTGACGGGTCTATGGCTCATCCAGAGCATTTCAAGAGTGGTTATACACAGACTGATCTCAGGTATAACATTTTTGTAAAAGATAATTTGATGCTTTGGGGCACCTGACACACCTGCACTTTTCTTTGACTTATTCTAGCAGGCAGCATCAAGTGTCATATATCATTATAAACAGGAGAACTTGAAGTTTCAGTCTAGCTAATTTAAAATTCCCCTTTGTTTTCCCTAAGGATGAATGAATTTCCAGAATTTTAAGAAAAACGCAAGCAACAATTGGGTGTTTTTTTTTTTTTTTACTGCATATTCAAACAGAAACTCCTGAAGTTTTGATTTTTTTTCTTAAGAAAGTTGCATCTGGGTGTTTTACACTGCCAAATAAAATTTTGTATGCATATAAAATTCCCCAAGCAAGTTATGGCAATTTATTACAATGTTGTTATAGGTGCTTTTTAGTGAAAAACAGGTCTATTCAGTTTACTAACAAGATGTGTCCAAAAACATTTAGGGAGTAAAGAAAATGGAATCAGTGTTATATAATAACAAAACACAGTAAAAAAGGTGACCTTTTTTCAGATAAATATATTTTCACTCTGAGTGTGAACATCAACAGACACAAACCGTGCAGCTATTTAGTGAAAACAATTGCTCACATTGTCTTCTGCAACAAAAATGCAAACAGTGCAAATGATTCACAAACTACATACAAAATGAGTGAGAAATAAACAGCGTGCAACAGAAAAAATAGTGAAAATAATCTTTATGAACTATATAAGAATTATTTAGGCAATATAAATGGTGATCCGCAGGCTGTACTCTGTGTCGGAATTGCTTTTACAGGAATATCGCCTAGCGACACAAAGACATAAATTCCAGTGCTTTATCTGATATGTACCGCTTTTTCATCCTAGTTTTTTGGTTTGTTTTATGTCCAAGTACTCAGTCGTGTGTTTTTCTGGGCTTTTTCATAGAGTTCTCTCATGCAAATTATTTTGTGTTTGTTTTCATGCATGCTCGACAGACTTTACTTTCACTTTGCGTTTGTTCAAATTTACAATAAAAAAATCATAATTGGTGGTTTAAAAGACCAAAACCTATGTTTATTGGTTGAATATGGGACAATTTGAACCTATCTGGGCACTTGGGTGGGACTAAGCATCAACAGTTGTTCCTGTTTTGCTCAGAGGAATGAAATGCATTGATTTCTTCTGACGAATTAATGAAGTATGTAATCACATACACTACAGAGCCTCTGAATATCCAAACAAGACAATTCCAAGACAAATGAGAAATCTTCACAACACAACCGCTTTACAACACTTTTTAAAGCATTCCGATAGGATTAGCGGTTCAAAAGTTATTAAGCATTTAAGAACAATAGTTATTTTTAGCCGCAGGCAACTGTCTCGTTTTTTTGAGGGTTAACTTGTGTAATAATGTGGTATTTTAATTTTACAGCCATGAAGTACTCAACACGTTTAGATCAAATCTGAAGAAGAAGTTTGAGTGTCTGTATGAGGGAACAGCGACGCAGGGAAACCCAACACTCCTGAATAAGATCTACACAGAGCTCTACATCACAGAGAGTGAGAGTGGAGAGATCAGTAATGAGCACGAGGTGAGACAGATTGAGACACAATCCAGGAGAGCAGCAACAGAGGACACACAGATCAAATGTAGTGACATCTTTAGAGCTTTACCTGGACAAGAAAAACCCATCAGAACTGTGCTGACAAAGGGAGTCGCTGGCATTGGAAAAACAGTCTCTGTGCAGAAGTTCATCCTGGACTGGGCTGAAGGGAAAGAGAATCAGGACGTCCAGCTCATATTTCCACTTCCTTTCAGAGAGATCAATCTGATGAAGGACAAAACACTCAGTCTTTCAGATCTTCTTCAGCTCTTTTTCCCTGAAACAAAAGAAATAGACATTTTCAGTGACAAATATAAAGTGTTGTTCATCTTTGATGGTCTGGACGAGTGTCGTCTGTCTCTGGATTTTCAGAGTGATGTGAGGTTGTGTGATGTAAGTGAATCAGTCTCAGTGGATGTGCTGCTGACGAACCTCATTGTGGGGAATCTGCTTCCCTCTGCTCTCATCTGGATCACCTCCAGACCAGCAGCAGCTGATCTCGTCCCCTCTGAGTGTGTCCATCGAGTGACAGAGGTACGAGGCTTCAATGAGCCACAGAAGGAGGAATACTTCAGGAAGAGAATCAGTGATCAGAGTCTGGCCGATAGAATCATCTCACACCTGAAGTCATCAAGGAGCCTCTTCATCATGTGCCACATCCCAGTGTTCTGCTGGATCTCAGCCGCTGTTCTGGAGAAGATGTTGAGTCGAGCAGAGAGTGGAGAGATTCCCAAGACTCTCACTCAGATGTACACACACTTCCTGCTCCTTCAGACCAACATCAAACATGAGAAGGACTATGAGAAGAACGTGACAGATGAAGACATGATCCTCAAACTGGGGAAACTGGCTTTTCAGCAGCTTGTGAAAGGCAACCTGATCTTCTATGAGGAAGACCTGAGAGAGTGTGGTATTGATGTGACAGAAGCATCAGTGTACTCAGGATTGTGCACTCAGATCTTCAGAGAGGAGTTGGGCTTGTATCAGGGGAAAGTCTTCTGCTTTGTTCATCTGAGCATTCAGGAACATCTAGCAGCTCTATATGTACACCTCTCCTGTACAAACCACAGCAGAAATGTGTTTCACCAAATCACCAAACAGAGTTTGCAGTCTAAAATTAACTGGTTTCAACTCATGTTTAAAAATGTTTCATTATCTGAGTTGCATCAGAGAACTGTGGATGAGGCTCTACAGAGTAAAAATGGACATCTGGATCTTTTCCTGCAGATTCTTCTGGGTCTGTCAGTGGAGTCTCATCAGATTCTCCTACAAGGACTAATGAAACAGACAAGAAGAAATAAAAGAAGAAGAAATAAAAAAACAATTGATTTCATCAAGATGAAGATCAGGAGCATTGACTCTACAGAGAAATCCATCAATCTGTTCCACTGTCTGAATGAACTGGGTGATCATTCACTAGTGGAGGAAATACAACAGTATCTGAAATCTGGAACAATAAAGGGAGCCAAACTCTTTCCATCTCAGTGGTCAGCTGTAGCTTTTGTGTTGTTGACATCAGAGAAGAAGCAGGATGTGTTTAATATTAATGAATTTGTTGGAGGAAACAATGAAGCTGAAAATCTGAAAGTTCTTCAGAAGCTGCTGCCTGTGATTAAAGAATCCAGATCAGTTCAGTAAGTATCACTGAGAACAATCACTTCACTGTTAAAACATTGAGAAAATAAAAGCTCATAAATCTTCTGTGCTGCAGTTGTCCAGAGTTTAGAGGTCAGTATTTTGAAGTGTTTTCTAATAAAAGTCAGAGAAGTTGCATATGAATAAGGTTTACCAGTTATTAGAAATGTTCTTGCAAATAAAGTAGTATTTCAGTTTTTGAATTTAAATAATTTAAATATTCATAATTTTTTTAAGCCATTGACGTGTAATAAAATATATTTATTTTTTTAAATTGTTTTCTTTTGTGTTCTGTGATATTTTAGATCTCAGTTTAGTGATCCAATGATTGATTTGTGCCTTAACGGAGTAGTTCACTTCCAGAACAAAAATGTACATATAATGTGTACTCACTCCCTTGTCATCCAAGATGTTCATGTCTTTCTTTCTTCAGTCGTAAAGAAATTATGTTTTTTGAGGAAAACATTTCAGGAATTTTCTCCATATAGTCGACTTTTATGGTGCCCGCGAGTTTGAAGTTCCAAAATGCAGTTTAAATGTAACTTCAAAGGGCTCTAAACAATCCAAGCCGAGGAAGAAGGGTCTTATCTAGCGAAACGATCTGTCATTTTCTAAAAATTTTTTTTTACAATTTATATACTTTTTAACCTCAAACGCTCATCTTATGTACAGTAGCTCTGCGTGAACTCTGTGCATTCAGGTTCATGACAGTTGGGGTATGTTGAAAAACTCCCATCTCATTTTCAAAATCATCCTACATTGCTGTTTTACCCTTTTTTTATATAGGGCATTTGACCTTCTTTGCATGTTCACTTTGTAAACACTGAGTCGGTACTTTTGCAGCAATGTAGGATGATTTTGAAGTTGGAGGAGAAAATGATATGCGAGTTTTTCGATATACCCTAACTTCTTTGAACGGGACAACTATTGCAGAGTACGCATGCGCATCGCAGAGCTACACAAGACGAGCGCTTGAGGTTAAAAAGTATATACATAAAAATTTTTTTGACTGAATGTTTTGCTAGATAAGACCCTTCTTCGGCTGGGATCGTTTAAAGCCCTTTTGAAGTGTTTTCCTCAAAAAACATAATTTCTTTACGTCTGAAGAAAGAAAGACATGAACATCTTGGATGACAAGGGGGTGAGGACATTATCTGTAAATTTTTGTTCTGGAAGTGAACTACTCCTTTAAGTTTGTACTTTCTCTTTAATAAGTGATTCACTGACCTGACCTAATCTGATCAGAACCGAGAGATTGAAGAGTGTGTCATTGTTCTCTACAGGATGTGGGGTTGTCCTTTTACAGATGAAGGTTTTGCTGCTCTGGCTTCAGCTCTGAAATCAAACCTTTCATACCTGAGAGAACTGAATCTGTCTGAGAATAATCTAGGAAAATCAGCGAATCAGCTCTCTGCTGTACTGAAGGATCTTCACTGTAAACTAGAGAAACTGTGGTAAGATCATATTTGACTCTCACCATGACACACAATGTAAAGTGTATTTGAAGTGTTCAGCCTCTTTCTGCTGCTGTGACTTCAGCTGATTAAGCTGGAAATGATTGAAGGTTTACGCATAAATTTTGTATAGTATAGGCGTTTCATCCAGACGGATCCGGCATTTTGGGAAAGTGAAACCGATATTTTTTGAAACCAGGTCCCAGAGTGGATAAATCTAAAAAAACGCCACCCTTGTGTTTTCGTGTGGACAGTGAATCCGTATATTTTCTGAAACGATGACGTCATCAGCCCACGTCTCGCCCCTAGTCAGACACCGATTCGTCACGTAACCGCAACAAAAACATGAACAAACACTGAACGATTGTCTTTTTATTAACTAACATTAATACAGATTAATAAATGTATTGTTTCATGTTTGTTTATATACCGCGTGCAAGGTTTATGCGCATAGTCCAAGTCTTCTTCTCCATTTTTAGTGTATCTCTCTGTGGCAGAATTACAGCGCCTCATGCTTGTCTGGCATGTATACTACATTGTTTTGTGTCGGTTTCATGGTTTCGTGTGGACGCGGATATTTCTTGAGACGAGGAGAAAAAAACACACATAATCAACATTTCAGTCTCTTGACATTAAAAAGCTTTTATGAAAAACGGAAAAGGGAAGAAGTCATTCATGTTTTTAAAAAGTACATGAGTTTGGGAGTGAAATTGATTAGCTTTTAAGTTTTTAGTTTCCCTTTGGTAAGCAGATCAAGGTATGTTTCTTGTTTTGTATTTCTTGTAGACTATTTCATGTTTGTTTTATTTTCTTATTTCATTATGATATTTTCGTTAATTTCAGACAATGTGAAATATCTACACCTAATGCAGTGAACAGTTAACATTTTGAATGTTGTTTGAGATTGTTTCGCTTTGACATCTATGCTTGCATTTTTTTTTTTAATTCTTTGTAGTTTTATGGTGCTAAATTGCAAGGATGGTATGTTGCTATGATGCTATGAAGTGAATCATTGTGTAGACAAGGTGCTGTGATGCCTGGAAAGAATTAATTGCAACATAGCTACTTCAACATTAGTGTTTATTGCATACAAGTGAAATAAATCAAAAGCACCCATCAAAAACAGTGCATCCTTTTATTTAATGCCAAAGGGCCACTACAATGTTCATTTTTCTGTAGTGACTGGTTTAATTGTGTTAGCACACACACACAAACACACACATAAATCACTATTTCATACAGTATATTTATTCAGATCTTACAACAATAACACTCAGCTATGTAATGAAAAAAGGTCATTAATAAAACAGATTTTGAATAAGACAGTGACAGTGTAATTAAGAAATATTTATATCTTTCTTGACTGAGACTTTGTATTGTTATCATGTTTTGTGCTCTTTAACATTTTAGATCCCAGTCCAATGATCTATCAAACATTGATTTGTGCTTTAAATTTGTAATTTCTCTTTCATAATGGATTCACTGCAAAACTGTTCTGAAACTGATCTGAGAGAGTGAAGAGTGTGTCATTGTTTTCTACAGGTTTAGGGACAGTAGTCTCACAGATGAAGATTGTGCTGTTCTGACTTCAGCTCTGAGATCAAACTCCTCACACCTGCAACTACTGGATCTGTCTGGGAACAAACTAGGAAATTCAGTGAATTGGCTTTTTGCTGTACTGAAGGATCCTTGCTGTAACCTGGAGAAGCTGTGGTAAGATTATATATATGACACAATGTATAGTATATGTAAAGTGCAAAACAAATCTTGGAAAAAAAAATATAGCAAATCTAAAATCAAAACAAAACCTACCTGAAAAGCTAGACACAATTGACGAAAGAAACACTTACAACTGATTTTACGAGAAGCCTGTCAATCAAGATGTGCAGAAAGTAATAAACTGTGACCAAATTCATTTCATGTACATGGTGAACTTGTGTGACATTGATAATAATCAGAAATGTTTCTTGAGCAGCAAATCAGCATATTAGAATGATTTTTGAAGGATCATGTGACACTGAAGACTGGAGTAGAGACCTTCACTCCTGCGGGAGTACCGTGGGACCCAACGCAACAGGGTGCGGCACGGGACAACTCTTGATGGGCGAGTGTGGGTGCGGACGGGAAAAGAGAATAAAATGATTCGTGGGACTCCCGCAAAATAGACATGATCTAAACATAAAGTGTCTAAAACATATAAATTGTTATTTATCTGTTGCACAAAAGCAAAAAGAACAACTAATATTAACATTAAAATAATTGACATGCGCAAGCTAGCCATAGTTTCTATTTATGACATGATTTTAAAGAGTTGCGCAGTGTAGCCAAACACAGACTCAGCTGTTGTTTTTTAGAATGCAATGGCCAATCAGAGGTGATTAAGTCACAATCTTCTGCAGTGCTGAAATTGCGTGCTCAAGAATCCTCTCATTTTAACACAGGAAGTGTAGACTGTGAAAGATTAATTGTGCATATATTTATTGTTATAACAGAGCTTTATGAGATCACGATTAACTGAACTTTTACTGATAATATAGGAAGTGCTGCTTGCATTCTGCCATGCCAAACCATGCATGCAGCAGTCCATGCTCTCTTTTCTGTTAAAAATAACAGTGTTTTGTGAATGTTGATGCTTAGCCTAAATAACAAATATTTTATCGCAAGTGTTTATGCTGAGATGTTGTGGAGCTTAGGAGATGTTACAGAACCATTTCATGTAAATTTCTTCGATGCACTCAAAAAAATCTATATAGATTACTTTTATGCGGGCTTTTGCGGGAGGGAGCAGGACAAAACATGACTGGGTGGGAGCGGGACCAGATAAGATATATTTCTGCGGGAGCGGGCGGGCGCGGGACAGAATTTTGCGGGACCAGGACTGAAAAATCCATCCCGCGCAGGTCTCTAGAGTGGAGTAATGATGCAAAAAATTCAGCTTTGATCACAAGAATAAATTACATTTTAAAATATAGTCAGATAGAAAAAAATATTTTAAATAAAAATGCAGATATATATTTATTGACTAAGACTTTAAATGATTTTGTTATCATGTTTTGTTTATGGTGACATTTTAAATCTCCGTCCAAGGATTCATTACACTTATTGATTTGTACTTTCTCTAATAATGCTAAACTCTGAGAGAGTGAAGAGTGTGTCATTATTCTCTGCAGGTTGGTTGATTGTGGTCTCACAGACGAAGGTTGTGCTGCTCTGGCTTCAGCTCTGAGATCAAACCCCTCACACCTGAGAGAACTAAGTTTGTCTGGGAATAAACTAGGAGATTCAGTGAATCAGCTCTCTGCTGTACTGGAGGATCCTGACTGTAAAGTGGAGACACTGGGGTAAGATCATCTCTTTGATAGTCACACGTCTTTGTCTTCAATAAGATCTTTAATGTAAATTCTAAAACTAAAATCATCTTGTAAAATATATGCTCAGTAAACACAGTACAGTAAATCTCAAAAATGAAGTTAATTTCTTTCATTTCCATCACATCACATGACCTGCTGCTCCTGCTTTTGACCAACCGACTATTATCAGAGTTTCAGTTAATAAATACCTGCTTTTCTTTACCTGGTCCTTATTTTTAAGGGGTTTATTTTCTTATTTTCTGTTTGTTCTGAAGTCATCTGAGCATGTTGTGTTCTCACAGATGTCATAAAGCATGAATTTGAGTGTGTAACTGTGAAATATATGTACAGCTGTAACATGATCTCAGTGCAGGTGTAGACAAAAGTTATCATGTTTTACTTTAAGACTTTGAATTAGCAATGTCTAGTTTGCAAACAATTCTTTTTTTGTAATTATTTTTAATGTGTTCTGGGGGGGTGCGGGGGTCGAACTGAACCATCTGAAACCGTTTACAGCTCAAGTCAGCACAGATCTACAAGTTACTTGGATTAAAAATCACTGTCGTAGTTCATCACATTTATATTTATTTTATAAGCTGAGATCAGGCCAAACATGACACAACTGTGTGTTTGATCACATAATCTAATAAAAGTAATGTAATGGGAAACACATGGGTCCTGTGAAGCAAATGTTCTCATGTAGGTTATTAGAGTTGCAAGTGAATATTTGTCCAGACAGATCTGTTCTTATATCACTATGAAACAATATCTCAGGGTGCATTCACACTTGTAGTTCGGTTCTCTTGTTTTGTTTGGTCTGGACCAAAAAAAGAAAACAATATATTTTGTCCTGGTCCACTGAGCATTCACTCTGGCATTTTTGACAGCGAACCTAAAGGCATAGTGATACGTTCAAAACCTGATTGGTCGGGTTAAATTACATATATTTCGCGAAGGAACTCACCAAACACCCCAAACAAAAGCTGTGTTCGACTTAAAGCAGTGCTGCACAGACCGATCGGTGTATGATATCGAAGTACCCATTCACCAATCGGTCTGCTCAGCGCCGCTTTAAGTCGAACTCACCTAATGCTGTCTGCTGGACTAAGCTTGCTCATTGCTGCGTGTACTTATGATTTTGTTTTCATCACCTGCGAACTCACGAAGAGCTCATAAAAGCACTTTACCTCCTCGTTGCTCCACGTTTGCCCTCTGCTCATTTTGTTTTGGATACACTGTTGTTCCGCGTTGTCAAATCACATCGCATAGCGTCACATCTTGTCATTTTTTTTTTTTGTTAGATTAGAAGTATTAGAAGTATCCATGTTGTGTTCATATTTAATTCGAACCGCATCAGAGTTTGTTTGGAAGCGGACCGAGACCCATCTTTTCAGAGGTCTCTGTCCGTTTTTTCGGTGCGCACCAGAGTTCAAGTCGCAGCATTCACACTTATTGAAACGAACCGCACTAACAGAGCAATCACACCAGTGTTCGTTTAAATTGAGCCAAACATTACAAGTGTGAACACACCCTCACATTCAACTGTTCAGTCCTGAAGCACATGATTTTTTTAAACGGCACCATTGAGCATCAACATGCATAAATCTCATTCTATCATTAGCAGTATGTGGCAATACTTTTCATTATATCTCAGTCTACAGACACTTGAACTACAATTCAAATTGTGTCATTGTTCTCTACAGGTTGAGTGACTGTGGTCTCACAGATAAAGGTTGTGCTGCTCTGGCTTCAGTTCTGAGATCAAACCCCTCACACCTGAGAGAACTGAATCTGTCTGAGAATAATCTAGGAAATTCTGGTGTGAATAAGCTCTCTGCTGTACTGAAGGATTCTCGCTGTAAACTGGAGAAACTGTGGTAAGATCATATTTAACACTCACCCATAAAACAATGTAAAGTATATTTGAAGTGTTCAGTGTCCAATTTTGTTAACCCACAAAACAATGGTTAACAGAGCATAGGATCAGAACCAGCAGAACTGAATACTAGATTTTGGGGCAATTCATTTGGAGGAAATTTACGCAATTTTCCACATTTGTAGGTTTTACGGTATGAATGAATTGCAGTTTGCAAGTTATTGCTTAGAGTTCATAGTGTCAACAATCACAAGCAATACTGCTGTTAGGTAAAGAAAGTACTTTTTGGTGCAAAAACTTTACAGACTTTTATAAACTAACCTTGAGAAACATAATATAAAAATCTGAAAATGCATTTCATGAGCATCATGACCTGTGTACAGTGTAATTTGCAAGGGCTCATGTACAGATGTGTTTTGTCGCAAAGTGGTTTACTGCTCTTTATGCATTAGGGAATCAAGCCAGTGACTAAACGATAAACTTCACACGGTTCTTTTCTTGATTTGTGGTTATATACTGAAAGCGATCAAAGATCATTCTCTTTATAATCTTTGGAGCAGACGGTTCAAAAACATTGCAAGTCTATCAGTGATTTCTGCATTTTCTTCCGTTTATAATCAGACTCACTTATTTGCATTGTCTTTGCACTATGTTGGTTATGATGAAAGTACTCATGAGATCAGAAATTGCACTGCAATAAGCAGATCATTGCATCATGTACTCAGTAGACATGACTGTGTTCAGCTACAGCAAAGCGCAACTGCAACTTTTGATGTAAAGGGAGTAGGTCTAAACAGAAAGCTATAATCAGCACTTCAAGATTAGAAAATCTTGCCAGCCGTTATAGTAAAAATGCTGTAAAAGTTTATCTATAAAATTATATGTAATGCTTATTTCATATGCAAGGATGTCAGCTAATCATAGCAGTGGGTGTTTACACAAAAAACCTTACATGAAAGTCTCACAGCAGACACACACCCCTTTCAACGGAGTGTTCAAATCAGAGACTAAATTCTGGGTAGAAGATTACAATTTATATGTTTATACCATTTATATAAGTTACGACAGTTTTTGATTTTTGATTAAAGAACCGTACTAAGATTATAAGTGCACCTTCAGGACTCTACGCTTATTTTTCTCTTTAGGAGCACTTGTGCTCTTAACTTAAAAAATTTAGGAGCACCTTCTAATCAATAATCCAAAATTTGATTAAAAAAAAATTAACCTTCCCATTACGAGGTGATGTTTGACTCCTTAAAGTGATTTACAGTGGAATTTTGTTTTTACCTTTGTAATGGCGTTTTTCTAACTTTATTAAAAGTGTGTCATCTTTTATGTCAAATTTTAAAAAAGTTATATTTTATAAGCTTAATTAAAACCATAGAATAAGAACAAGAAGAAGAAAAGTTACTGATCAAATGAAATCAGTATTAAAATTAATTTGTTCAGAAGTGGCACAGAAGAACACATAAGTGGCTTGTAGGTGTATTTTCAGACATTTAATGAGGATCAGAGGTGGCATGAGTGCAATTAAATCCATAAATTCATGTTAAGATTAATGTTTAAAAAAATATTGAATATAAAAATATTAAATGATTTAAAGAATTGAAAAGATACTTCAAAAATGAAACTAAAACTGCCAGCAGGTGGCGACAAATCACTGATTTTATCACTGAATCATTAATTCAATTGATTCATTCGAACGGCTGATTCATTCAGGAATGAAGCAAGTGACAGTATTTATGAATGAGTAATCATAAATGAGTAATCATGAATCACTGACTCACTAGATTGTGACTCATTAGATTGAACGCAGTTCATTCATAAACGAAACACCGCTGTGTTTGAATGGAGATGCGCAGTGGCTGAGCTGTGACTTAGTTTCAAACTATTTTCCACGACGAAATAGAGCAAAATCAGACAAATAGTGTTATAATCAGACCATGTAAGTCACTTAATATTAACTTCTTGTCTACTGAACTGTTGTATTAAATCAGTATCACACTTACAAACTCCCTTAAAAATAATTAAAAGCTGTCACTCATCTTAGCTCATCGCAATCTCACATTTATAATCAACAAAACTCTCTACATTGCACGATGAATCTTTTATTTACACCGTCTACACTTTGCTTATGAAAGGGTTCATGAGATATGTCTTTGATACATTACTCAAAGCTGCAAAAACACGTAGAAACCTTAGAGGCTCCCCTCATCGATCACAATCACAAATATGATGAAGATCTGGTCAGTCGCACTGGTGCTCCTAAATATTTTTTCATAGTTGCACACAGCAAAAATGCATTGCCATTCTGATGTGAACTAAACTGAGAGAGTGAAGAGTGTGTCATTGTTCTCTGCAGGTTGAAAAAGTGTGATTTCACAGATAAAGGATGTGCTGCAGTGGCTTCAGCTCTGAGATCAAACCCTGAACACCTGAGATATCTGAATCTGTCTGGGAATAAACTAGGAAATGTTGGTGTGAATCAGCTGGCTTCTGGACTGGAGGATTGTAAACTGGAGAAACTAGCGTAAGATCATCTCTCTGATAGTCCCACATATCTTTGTCCTCAGTAAGATGTGACCTATAATGTGAACTCTAAAACTTAAATTATTCTTATATTGTATATTAAGACTCATTTCTGTTGAGGTAACCACAATTCTGTTCAGTTTATAATCTGCCACATGGTACGCAGTAATGTTCACAAGAGTTATTGGGAACATGTGGGTCCTGTGAACTGAGAAAGTGAAGAGTGTGTCATTGTTCTCTACAGGTTGAGATATTGTGGTATCACATATGAAGGTTGTGCTGCTCTGACTTCAGCTCTGAGATCAAACCCCCCTCACCTGAGACACCTGGATCTGTCTGAGAATATGCTACGGGATAAGGGTGTGAAGCTTCTCTCTGCTGCACTTAAGGATCCTCAGTGTAAACTCGAGATACTGGAGTAAGTTAATCTCCTTGATAATCACACATATAAGAAGTGTCCTGTAATGAGCATCAGTTGGTTCTGGTAGTGTGATAAATATTGAACTTTCAGATAAACATTAATGTTCAAAAATAGTGAGTCAAAGCCTCTGTGATTACTGCAGAACATGATTAACTCAGAGGTTCAGAGCTGAACAGACAAGAGCCTAAATATGTTTAGTTTTAACTCATTACTACAGTGATCAGTGGTACAATGAATGAAGGTTATAATCAGTTTAGCTTTTAACATTCTCAGACCCTCAAAATCTTTAAAACAAGAAAGTTGTTAAATACAGTAGAATGAACCAACATACTGTATAGTAATGCATATCTGTAAGAATCAACACACTGGTTTGCAGGAGCAGCAGAATTTCAGACTTTCTCGTCCATCAGCATGTTCCTTTTTTCTTATATCCAGAGAAAAACTAAATCTAAAAAACTAAACTAAATCATTGGCATGCATAAAATAATTTATTATAGTATTACCAAGCATACATCCAGTCTTATAGTTACTTGATTCTTCCCATAATTCATTCATATAAACATTAAAAAGTGCTGGTGAAAGTTGACTCCCTTGCTGCAATCCATTACTTACTATAAATTAATTTGACACACTACCCCACTTTATCTGTACACTTTGATTAGCGTACCAATATGTTAAAATTTATAACATTGTTAGGCATGGCCCTTTGTCTTAGTTTACAGAACAACTTTTGATGATTAATTCTATTAAAATCCTTAGAGACATAAAAAAATATAAAAGTGTAATTTTTTTCTTTTATACAGTTCTACTACTTCTTTCAGAGCATATGTACACAAATCAATACTATGTTGAGCCTTAAAGCCATATTGGTTGCCTGTGGTATCAGGAAAAACACCTAATCGATCTAATAGGATTCTTTCCAGAACCTTTGATAAAACACTAGCTAATGCTACTGGCCTATAGTTATTCAAACTACCTACCTTGCCAGCCTTACCCTTAATAACAGACAACAAAGTTAGCGACAACGTAGACTCTGGCAGCAGCCCATGTGTCATAAAACTAGTGAAGCACCTGCGAGAAGAACCACAAGCCTAGTGCAATCAAATTTTAAATGTTCAACAATAATTTGATCTAAACCATCAGTTTTCCTATCTTTGAGCTTAATTATTGCTTGATATGACATTTGTTGAAACACTCACTGTATCATACAGGAGACCGCTTCCTCTTGTAAGGCTCACTCAATAAACATTTAAACAGAGCAGAATAATGTTGTCTCCACAGCTCTGTTATATTCTTAACTCCAAAAATTACCAGAAACATGGTAATGTCACATTGCTCCTATTTAATGTTCTTACATCCTTCCAGAAATAATTTATATTATTCACATTGTTGTCAGACTTGTAACCAAGAGGTCACAGGTTTGAGTCTTGGTACCCACAGGGATTGTAGGTGGGAGGAGTGAATGAACTGAGATGCCCTTGAGCAAGGCACCGAACCCCCAACTGTTCCCCAGGTGCTGCAGCAAAAATGGCTGCCCACTGCTATGTCCAGCTATGTTCCATGCCTTAAATGCTTTCTTTGCTTCATTATGATATGCGGACACATACTTTTTCCACCCTGGCTTGCTATTATATTTCTTGTCAGGGCGTGTAAGATATGGTCTATACTAGCCTCATACACTGCTCCCACAATATCATCATACATGGCATGAGAAATATCATTACAATTCACTTCTGTACACATGATTGAATGATGTCCGTTCATGTGCAAGAAGAGGCAAAACTCAATTCAGAGTTCACAGGCTGTGAGACATGGCTCTCTGTGCGCACAGAACACAGTGTGCAGATGCTGAATTAAGCTCTTTCAAGTCTTTTTGTGCTTGAATGTTTAAATTGATGAGGTGTATTTGTTCATTCAAGTGCAAGAAGACACGAAAGGTTTAGTGTTCACACGTCTGAGACGCGGCTCTCTGTGTGTGCACTAAACACAGCATACAAATACCCAGTTGAGTTCTTTCATATCTTCTTGTGTTTGAATGCTTTAAAATCTCTTAAATGTTTAAATTGGCCAGGCTTAAAAACGTGCAAATGATAAGCTTCTGTGACGACGCACAGCAGTGGCCCATCAACTGTCCTGAGCGTATTTCATGCTGGCCTCAGGCAGACGTTGAAATCGCAAGGAGACACAGCCGTGGACCCCTATAATCATCACCACCTTTCACCCCACTAGCTACGGCCCTGATCTTATAGTTTACATCTGGTAGGAATGAGACCATTGTACCAGTCACACTGAGACATTTCAAATGATACCAAACATAACTCTGCATATTACTTGCATTTATATAGAACATTAGATTTTGCAACTGACCATTCTGAGTGAACTGAGTGAAGGAAAGGATGGATAGGAAGTAGGGGAGAAAGAACAAATGTGAAGGAAGGACAGGTGAGAAACAAGCTTTCCCGCATCTCTCTGAGGGGTGTAGAAACAGATACCTGTATCTTAATACACTGTATTTGTATTATCCATATCTCAGGAGATTAAAGTGTCTGAGGTTCTTCCAGCCATAGACATTGCACATTAAGACTTAGAATATCTCTACTGAGTTCATCACATTCCTGTTAAGTTTATAAGATGCCAGATGAGGCCAAATATGCCACAGTTACTGTATCTGTTTGATCACAAGAGCTAATAAATGACATGCAGTAGGGAAAATGTGGGTCCTGTGAAGCAAATGTCCTCCTGTAGGTGTTTATTAGAGGTAAGTGACTGTTTCTCCAGACAGATCTGTCCTTATATCACTATGAGACAATATCTCACATTCAACTTTGTGTGTCTGGTCAGATCTGAAGCACATGACAGTTTCAAACAGCACCACTGAGCATAAATCTCATTCTGTCAGCAGCAGTTTGTGGCAATGATTGTCATTACATCACCTCTCCTGCTCTGAGACCAGAGTGAATGACAAACTGCAGACACTAATATGACAAATTGTGTCGTTTTTCTCTACAGGTTGAGATACTGTTGCGTCACAGATAAAGGTTGTGGTCCTCTTGCTTCAGCTCTTGAATCAAACCCCTCACACCTGAGAGAACTGCATCTGAATGGGAATCATCTTGAACCTTTAAAAATTGAGGTTCTCACTAATTTGGTGGCTAATCCCATTTATAGACTGGAGAAACTAAACTATTGTGAGTATACTTTTATTTAGAGCTTTTGGTTAAGTTTAGTAAGGCCTCTTAAGTTTAGTAACAGTCCTCCTATGTATGTAATTGGAGAATATAAGATAATTAATCTCCACTTTAGTCTCTGTATATTAAACTGTCATTTAATTCTGTGATGTGATTGATCTATGAATATATTCATCTGCTGATGTGATGTGACAGCAGTAATTTCTCATACTCATATGTGACTGTCTGTGTGTTTTATTGTAGGACTCTCAGTATTTAGAAGTCAGTCCAGTTTCCTCAGAATCAGCCCCTACAGAGACACACAGTCACACAATCAACAGAGAAGGCCAATTCCAAACAGCATTTTTACACCCTTAAAGGGTGCTTCATGAAGGCGACTCCATTTGTAGGGATAATGAAAGTGAACACCTGAATCCCTTCACAAAGGGCCTTTCCACATGTCTATTAGCGAAAGGGTACATGCAATAGTCACTTCATGGAAGTAATTTAACCATTTATGGTCATTCATTTTAAAGTTAGATATTGCTGGATTGTTTGAGTTAACGTATAAACAGAATAATTCAAGTTGTTTTGTTGTGATATATTATGTACATTTTCATCATGCATTTCAAGTTTAAATAACTTTTCATACAGTAGGTAAGAAATATGTTAAATATTTACATTAGCTATGTTAGGTAAATGTCTCTGTACTTGCAGGGTTTAAAGAAGAGATGACAAGTTTTATAAAGTTAAGAGGAAACACACTCATCTAAAGCATATTTTAAAAACTTTATTATAAAATGTAGATTTATTTGTAATGTAGTAATAGCAATAATAAGATATTCCTGTTGTTGCTGCCTAACATTGTCATGGTAGCATTCCAGGTGAAGAAAACTAGGTAATGGACCCTTTCCACAAGACTGTGATGACACGTTTCAGTGGTAATCAGCATCGTAAATCCTCCAAAGTTTTTCATTTTTTTTTTTTAAATGTATGTACATTTATAATACTATACTTTGCATTATATTACCTTTGCATCAAATTACAAAAAAGCTAGTTAACGGTAATGTGAGGGTGTTTCTAATACAGCGTCTATGGGAGTGAGGTAAATTTTACATCGTTCTCTCTTTTGACTGCCGTTATCATGTTGCTTTTTTTTTCAAATTTTTTTTTGACAGTTGTGAAAATACTGGAGTTTTTATTGTGGAGTTTTTCTTTTGCTGTTTGAGCAAATGTGAATGGAAAAAATATATTTGTGGTAGTCTCCCATTCATCGCTTTAGAAGTATGCCCAACTATGACTTCCGCTGCTGAGAAACTGGAAATGTGAAAACGGTCCACTGCATTGTCCTTTGTTGCTCTCTTCAAAAACTGCATTCTAAACATCTTCATTATGACACACAAGTGATCTGCTCCCTAAAAAGTCCCCACTTCAAGGGTTCTGCCCTTCACAGTGAATAAGGCATAGAGATGTTCACTTCTGATTGAAATTTTCTCACAGAGACCCACAGCAACCACACTGATATGTGTCTGTGACTTCACATTACTTTCATGTTTTACAAGTAATGATCCATAAGTTGAATTGAATAGTTTTAAATTGGCTAGATATTGCTTATAATATAGATCTAGCTATGGGGGCAGTTGTGGCCTAATGGTTAGAGAGTTGGACTTGTAACCCGAATGTTGTGGGTTTGAGTCTCGGTACTAGCAGGGATTGTAGGTGGGGGAGTGAATGAGCAGCGCTCTCTTCCACACATCATGTCCTTTCATTTCCCTTCTTAGATGGTGTAACACTCAATGTACACTGAAAGCAAGTAATGCAAAGCGACTAAACTAAAACACCTTTTAATCAACAATCGTGTGAATAAGAGATTTATTGTATAATACAAATACAGCTTTGTTTATTATAACTGTACAGTGTGATTCATTTATCAATATATGTTTGTTGTCAATATAAATTTGAAATGATTTTACAAGGTTTACTTTAAGAAAATGAGATGTGTGTTGCAAATGTGTCTACCAGCAAATCCACAAATACATACGATTTCACTGAACATCTGTGTAAAAATATTTTTATTATTTACCTACAGTGGGTATAGAAAAGAATCAAAGAATTTGTTTTGTATTTTTTTTGTATTTATTTCTTCTTTCACTTGGATGTTATAAGTTGCACTAAGTAAATACAGCTGGATAAAACAAAAACCGTGTCCGTCTTAATTTCAGGCCGCAAAGCAACAAAATGTGATTATTTTAATGCGGGGTGATTCTTTTCTATACCCACAAGTTTCCACCTAAATATTCACATTCTATTACTCATTTCTTGTTTTTTTCCTTCTGCCTCTGAGCACAGTTAATTTTGTTTAAAATTATAAAAATATTAAATATTATATTAAAAATATTAAATACATCATATAAAAATTAATTAGTATATATTTTTCAATTTCAATGTCAAAAGCTTTATTGTCTATCCCCAGTGGGGTAGAAAATTGTCTTCAGACAAAAGGCTCAACACACAAACAGCACAAATAGTCTTCACAACAACAAACTACATTACATCACAAAAACACAACTTAAAAAAATATATATATATATATATATATTAAGATCATATTTAAAATACCAATGGCAGTTGGAATAAACATCATCTTATATTTGGCCCTTTTCACCAAAGGCACTTTGTACCGTCTTCCGGATGGAAGTAGTTGAAAATAACTACAGAGGATGAGAAGAGTCTTCCACAATAACAGAGGCTTTGCTTTTTAGTGCCACAGTGTAAAGATCAGTGAGAGATGTTTGTCTCTCACCAATTATTTTACTCACCACTTTTATAACCCTTAAAAGTCTACTTTTGCTTTTAACAGAGAGAGAGTTAAACCAGGACACAATATTAAAAGTAAGAACAGATTCAATAAGTAATTTATATGCAACAATCAAAATATCCTTTTCAATGTTAAAACTCCTCAGTTTTCTCAATAAGCCTAGATGTTGATGAGCACTTTTAAAATCTGAATGCCTATCCAATGAAAATTGGGAGTCAATCTCAGTGCCTAAGTATTTAAAAGATCCCACCTGTTCAGCTTCCTCTAGATTAACTAACGAAGGTTCAAAAAGTGTTCATCTGTTGTTAACCCCACAGCACTTTTTTTTTTTTTTTTTACATTTTACTAATGTTAAGCTAAAGAGAACTCTCCTTTGTTCAAGACGTAATAAGATTAACAAAACTAAGGTGAGTATCTACTGACTGTAAATCCTTTACACGTCCCACCAGTGCTATATCATATGCATATTTTATAAGCGTCAAATTGTCAGTATCACAGGTCATTTCATTTATAGAAATAGAAAATAGAATTGGTAATAAAACATACCCCTGAGGAAGGCCAGGGTTTAAAACCACTATTTAGACCATTAAAACCATTTTTTTCCCATTTACTAATACGTGCTATGTACGGTCCCGTAAAAAAACTGTTAATCCATAAGATAAAAGTTTGGTGCACCTGCAACTCCTCCAACCTCCTCAAAAGAATGTTTATGTTCACAGTATTAAAAGCGGAAGAAAAATCCATAAATAAAATCCTAACGCAGCAATCTGCTGCATCCAAGTATTTACCCACCTTATCCATCAGAGTGAGGGTGGCATCTTCCACTCTGTAAGCAAACTGCAAAGGATCCAATTCCCCAATCATTGCTTGGGAGAGTGGGTAACAAACCACTCTCTCCATGCACTTACAAAGCACAGATGTTAAAGCCACTGGTCTGTAGTCTATAAGGTCCTTAGCATGAGCCTTTTTTGGCAGTGGAATAATGGTACTCTCCTTACAGGCCTGTTTACCTCCATTTAAAAAAGCTTTAGATAAGATTAAAGATTAAAACAGTGTTTAAAATCCTTTGTAACCCATGGTTTGTTTTATTAGGGTAACATTTTACACGTTTCACAGGAATAACACTGTGTACACAAAAATCCACATATCCATACTGAAGTATTTAACATATCAACATAATTTCAACAGTCCTTTAAAAACATTCCAATCTGTAACTTCGAAACAACCTTTTAGTGTTTCAATGGAATCAGAGTCCCATACCTGAATAGCACTTTCTCAGTCTTTAGTTTTTGCCTGTACCAAGGCAAAAGAAGAACAGCATTATGATCAGAACAACCCAGAGGGGGACGTACCTTAAAGGTGTAAGCACCAGGTCTATTTCCATAGCACAGATCCAATGTTTTATCCAGTCTAGTGGCAGATGTGACATGTTAAATTGTGATAATTTACAGGGGTCATATGATGCTGCTATAAAGAACAATATTTTGTGTATTTGGTGTAATGTATTTATGTGGTTTAAGGATTCAGAAAACACATTATTTTCCACATAATGTACATCATTGTTTCTCCACTATACCCCGCCTTCTGAAACAGGTCGATTTTTACAAAGCTCATCGGTCGGAAAGCGAGATGTGCTCTGATTGGTCAGCTGTCCAGCGCGTTGTGATTTGCCGAATGCCTCAAGCGTGTGATGGAAATGTTACGCCCCTCAACATATACTGTTATGGCGTGTCCCGGTCAGAACACCGGCATGACAGGACAAAAACAATAAAACCCTTTACAAACGAGGCAGTTGCTGCATCCAGTGGGGACATAAATATTGATTATAATGAATTATACTGTCTTTTTACGTGTCTTAAGTTTGACTAACTAGCAGTTAACCAAGTGTTTATCAGTCTTACCAATCTAAGTTTTAATGTAACTGACTTTAAAATGTTATGACTAGTCTTACAGAAAAAAGACTAAGCAGTTCATGCAACCGCCCAATGTCATATTTCAATATTCATTTTTTAAAAACCATTAATGTCCATCTATTATTATTTATGTTTAATCAAAATATTTATTTCTAAAGCTACATTTTGTAATGTCTATTCAATGCTTTACTCATCTAACACAGTGTTTTTAAATAATCTTGTGTGTGTCACGACACGCACACAGACAGGTAGATCCAAAAGCAGTATGTTTATTGGGGTGATCCAAAATCAGAAAACATCCAGGCAAAGGTCAAAATCCAGGTAATCCGTCCAAAACAAGAAACATAGACAACATCCAGAAACACGAGAAACCAGGGAACCAGGAAAACACAGGGTGACATTCAACAAGGACTCCGTGACAATGACAGAACAACCGGGGTATTTATACACAGGGAAATGACAATGCTAACGGGGAATTGGCTGAGTGCAATGATTGATAACCACGGACAGCTGAGTGCAATGAGCAGTGATGAAACAGACAAGACTATGGGAAATGCAGTTCTAAAGTGGGGTGACGATAAGGGGAAGTGAGACCTCTAGTGGCCACCCAGGGAGACACAGAACAGACACCGTGACACTACCCCCCCTCTAAGGAGCAGCTTCCAGATGCTCCTCAGAACAAAATAACCAAAAAACAAAGAGACCAGGAGGGAGGTGGACTGGTGGAGGCAGAACAGGGGGAGGGATGGCGGGCCAGGCCCGTGTAGGGGAACTGGGACCGGCAGCGATGGCTCCCCTGGTAGCCCAGGTGGCTCGGTCAGATCAGGGGGCCATGGTGGGCCCGAAAGTTCAGGGGACCACGAGGGACCAGGCAGTTCAGGTGGCCACGGTGGACCCGAAAGTTCAGGGGACCACGAGGGGCCAGGCAGTTCAGGTGGCCACGGTGGATCGGTCCATTCTCGTTGTGCAGACGGCCAGGGAGGAATTCGCCATTTGAGTGACCCGAACGGAACCAGCCAATC
The DNA here is from genome assembly GCA_024542945.1 of allo-octoploid hybrid of Carassius auratus x Cyprinus carpio. NCBI lineage: Eukaryota > Metazoa > Chordata > Actinopteri > Cypriniformes > allo-octoploid hybrid of Carassius auratus x Cyprinus carpio. The sequence goes on from CM045044.1 coordinate 1,486,531, forward strand.
GGGGAGCCAGTAAGGAGCAGGCTGTGGCGATGGCCCGGTCACGGCCTTGGGAACGGCCTCAGACAAGGGCACCGCCTCGGGAACGGCCTTGGACACGGGTATCGCCTCCGGAACCATCTCGGGCCCCGCATCGGCCTCCGGAACAGCATCGGGCACCGCCTCGGGAATGGCCTCAGGAACGGCATCGGACAAGGACACCGCCTCGGGAACGACCTCGGCATCGGGCACCGCCTCGGGAACGGTCTCAGGAATGGCCTCAGGAACGGCATCGGACAAGGACACCGCCTCGGGAACGACCTCGGCATCGGGCACCGCCTCGGGAACGGTCTCAGGAATGGCATCGGACAAGGACACCGCCTCGGGAACGACCTCGGCATCGGGCACTGCCTCGGGAACGGTCTCAGGAACGGCATCGGACAAGGACACCGCCTCGGGAACGACCTCGGCATCGGGCACCGCCTTGGGAACGGTCTCAGGAACGGCCTCAGGAATGGCCTCAGGAACGGCATTGGACAAGGACACCGCCTCGGGAACGGCCTCGGGCACGACCTCGGGCTCCGCCTCGGGAACGGTCTCAGGAACGGCATCGGTCACCGCCTCGGCATCGGGAACAACATCGGGCACCGCCTCGACCTCCGGAACAGCCTCGGTCTCGGGCATTACATCGGGAACCGTCTCTGGCACCGTCTCTGGCACGGCATCGGGCACCGCCTCGGCCTCCGCCTCGGCCACCTTCTCGGGCACCGCCTCGGTCATTGCATCGGGGACCGCCTCGGGAACCGCATCGGGCACCGCCTCGGCCTCGGGCACCGCCTCGGGCACCGCCTCGGCATCGGGCACCGCCTCGGTCATTGCATCGGAGACCGCATCGGGCACCGCCTCGGCCTCGGGCACAGCCTCGGCCTCGGGCACCGCCTCGGCATCGGGCACCGCCTCGGCATCGGGCACCGCCTCGGCAACGGGCACCGCCTCGGCAACGGGCACCGCCTCGGGCACCGCCTCGGGCACCGCCTCGGGCACCGCCTCGGCATCGGACATTGCATCGGGAACCGCCTCGGCCACCGCATCAGGCACCGCCTCGGCATCGGGCACCGCCTCGGGCACCGCCTCGGCATCGGGCACCGCCTCGGCATCGGACATTGCATCGGGAACCGCCTCGACCACCGCATCAGGCACCGCCTCGGCATCGGGCACCGCCTCGGTCATTGCATCGGAGACCGCCTCGGGAACCGCCTCGGGCACCGCCTCGGCCTCGGGCACCGCCTCGGCCTCGGGCACCGCCTCGGCAACGGGCACCGCCTCGGGCACCGCCTCGGCAACGGGCACCGCCTCGGCATCGGGCACCGCCTCGGCATCGGGCACCGCCTCGGCATCGGGCACCGGCCTCGGGCACCGCCTCGGCATCGGGCACCGCCTCGGCATCGGGCACCGCCTCGGCATCGGGCACCGCCTCGGCATCGGGCACCGCCTCGGCATCGGACATTGCATCGGGAACCGCCTCGACCACCGCATCGGGCACCGCCTCGGCATCGGGCACCGCCTCGGTCATTGCATCGGAGACCGCCTCGGGAACCGCATCGGGCACCGCCTCGGCAACGGGCACCGCCTCGGCATCGGGCACCGCCTCGGCATCGGGCACCGCCTCGGGCACCGCCTCGGCATCGGGCACCGCCTCGGCATCGGACATTGCATCGGGAACCGCCTCGACCACCGCATCAGGCACCGCCTCGGCCTCGGGCACCGCCTCGGCATCGGGCACCGCCTCGGTCATTGCATCGGAGACCGCCTCGGGAACCGCATCGGGCACCGCCTCGGCATCGGGCACCGCCTCGGGCACCGCCTCGGCATCGGGCACCGCCTCGGGCACCGCCTCGGCATCGGGCACCGCCTCGGCATCGGACATTGCATCGGGAACCGCCTCGGCCACCGCATCAGGCACCGCTTCGGGCACCGCCTCGGCATCAGGCACCGCCTCGGGAACCTCGGGCACGTCCACCTGGACGACAGCGGCCTGCTCGGGAACGTCCTCCTGGACGGCAGCGGCCCGCTCGGGAACCTCCTCCTGGGCGGCAGCGGCCCGCTCTGGAACGTCCTCCTGGACGGCAGCGGCCCGCTCTGGAACGTCCTCCTGGACGGCAGCGGCCCGCTCTGGAACGTCCTCCTGGACGGCAGCGGCCCGCTCTGGAACGTCCTCCTGGACGGCAGCGGCCCGCTCTGGAACGTCCTCCTGGACGGCAGCGGCCCGCTCTGGAACGTCCTCCTGGACGGCAGCGGCCCGCTCTGGAACGTCCTCCTGGACGGCAGCGGCCTGCTCGAGACCCCCCTCCGGGCTTTGAGGAACGGCTGACGCCTGTCTCCTCCTCCTCCGCCCTCTATGATGGCGAGCCGGTGGCTCCTTGACGGAAGACTCAGGCGTTGAGTCAACCATCCTGTGCTGTGGTGCTGGGCTGGCGGCCATCTTGTGCTGTGGCGCTGGGCTGGCGGCCATCTTGTGCTGTGGCGCTGGGCTGGCGGCCATCTTGTGCTGTGGCGCTGGGCTGGCGGCCATCTTGTGCTGTGGCGCAGGGCTGGCGGCCATCTTGTGCTGTGGCGCTGGCTCAGCAGACGTGACGTGAACACTCCTGGGAACCTCTGGGATCTTGTTCAACCTGGAGAAGTAATTCAAAAATGTCTCCGTGGCCATCTTGGACAGTGGCGCTGGGCTGGCGGCCGTCTGGCCTCGTGGCGTGGGACTGGTGACCACCTTGTGCTGTGGCGCTGAGCTGGCGTCCATCTTGCCTCGTGGCGCTGGCCCTGGCAGTGGCATCATGGGCAGTGGCGCCACCATGGCGGACCTGCGCTTCTTCTCCCCTCTCCGTCCGCCATGGTGAGACAGTGGCTCTGATCCATCCCACACGAGCCCCGGATCGAAGGGGGGCCATGGTTGAGAGCGATGCTGAGCCTCCTCACGACCACTCACTCCTCTGTGACCTCCCCGGGTCCCACGAAAAATGACCAGGCGGGTTCCCTCAAACTCCATCCTTCTCTCCCGCTCGATGGCTGGGGGAGAAACCCCAAAAAACATACCGCTGGATCTAGGCATGACGGAGTCCTTCTGTCACGACACGCACACAGACAGGTAGATCCAAAAGCAGTATGTTTATTGGGGTGATCCAAAATCAGAAAACATCCAGGCAAAGGTCAAAATCCAGGTAATCCGTCCAAAACAAGAAACATAGACAACATCCAGAAACACGAGAAACCAGGGAACCAGGAAAACACAGGGTGACATTCAACAAGGACTCCGTGACAATGACAGAACAACCGGGGTATTTATACACAGGGAAATGACAATGCTAACGGGGAATTGGCTGAGTGCAATGATTGATAACCACGGACAGCTGAGTGCAATGAGCAGTGATGAAACAGACAAGACTATGGGAAATGCAGTTCTAAAGTGGGGTGACGATAAGGGGAAGTGAGACCTCTAGTGGCCACCCAGGGAGACACAGAACAGACACCGTGACAGTGTGGTGTATATTCGAAGCTAAAATTGATATGTGATTAATTGGATCTAGAATTGGATTAATTAGCATCTAGTTGCTACATCATGTGTTACAGATAATTTTGAATATAAATGGGCCTCCTCAAATTAGTTTTACATGTGTTTATGTATTTTTGTGTCTTGGATTGACTCTATGTATACAAGCACAGGAAGACAATTTGAGCTAGAATCCTATAGTGTCCCTGGAACATATTTTGTCTTTAAAATACAACCTTCTAAATGGGATTTTTTAAGGATGAATATTTATTTGCAACAATTAATGAAATGACTCCAGACTTGACTCTGATTCCATGCTAAAAGACTCCAGACTTGACTTTGGACTCCAGCTTAAAGAGTTCAGACTTGACTCAGACTTCAGATGAAGGACTTGTGGACATGTCTGATCAGTAACCTCGGGAAAAGGCCTGACTAAAGATGTTATTGTAAATGTGTCTACCAGCAGAGGGCGTAAAACATAATGCTTTCTTACTTTTCTCCTCCTGTCTATGAACACAGTTAATTACTAATAATTCTTGACACATTCCTCTTAATGGCATTTCTGAGGCCAACATCAGAAAACAGTGATGAGCCAGTCACTCTTTCTTAATTCCACACTTTATATTAACCATTATAATATGTTTGGAGTCTATATGATCCCAGAGCCTCTTTGAGCAATTAAAAAAATATACGTCTTAATTTTTTCATTGCTATATTTTATGGAAAGACTTTCATTACACCTGAATATCTGCGAAAGCATCAGAAAACTCACACTACAGAAAGACCGTTCACCTGCTCTCAATGTGGACTGAGTTTCAAAGTAAAAGGCCACCTTGTGACACATGAAAGAATTCACACTGGAGAGAAGCCACACACGTGCCATCAGTGTGGGAAGAGCTTCATACAGTCATCAGGACTCACTTATCATCTGCTGCATCACTCTGGAGAGAAAACATTTAAGTGTGATCAGTGTGGGAAGACCTTTACCTCATCAGCAAATCTAAAAAAACACCTGACACTTCATATGAATGAGAAGCCCCATAAATGCTCTTTGTGTGGAAAGAGTTTTCCACGGCGGGACTCCCTGAAACAGCACCAAAAGATCCATGATGCTGTGCAGGATCACAAGTGTTTTAAGTGTGGTAAGAGCTTTATAGCAGCTAGTCATCTGAAGCAGCACCTCAGGATTCATAATGATGAAAAACCGTTCAGCTGCTCGCAGTGTGGAAGGAGTTTCACACAAAAAGGCCACTTAAACAAGCACATACATCAGCTCTCGGTCATCTGCGCTGTCTTTCAAATATATGAGATTCTAATGATTCGAATGTTATGTTACTGTTTAAAAGTTTAAATATCTTCAAATAAAGTTTCTTTGAAACATCACAAGATTTGAAGAGATGTTCATTTATTTTGGAGAGTAGCAAAAGTATTTTGCTCTTAGATTTGTGTATTTTATTCTTTCATTTAGGCTGCTGAAGATCATTGAGCTTTCAGTCATCTTTTAATCATCTAAAGTATTTAGTCTTATTAATAACGATACCAGTAAAAAACAAGATAAGTTTAAAAAGATAAACTCAGATGTAATAATTTTTAGCAATGAAAAGTGAGATTTGGTGAAATAACATCAGTATTGTTATTGTATCAATGTAGCAAAGTTGAATTTTGGGAAAGAAAATAAAAAGTCGGCCACAAAGCAGAACACTTGATGGAACGACCACAGAAGCCGAGATTGTCTTCGGGTTTGATTAAGGACAAACAAACAAAAAAACGAATGAATTAAATAGCTTTGAAATGTCCCGAGATTTAAAAAAAAAAAAACTAAAGTTTCTTGACTTTATTTAATAAGTAAAATTGTGTAGGACGCATGTAAAATGTTGTACGAAGCTTCAACGCCCTCTAGTGTCCCATCATTAGTTGAAGTTTGCCTTGCTAAACAGTCAGGGAAGACACGAGACGTCACTTGTTTATCGCTCGAGTCACAAACAGAAATTGAAAGTAAATGCTCAGGTGTTTCGCCATGTATGAATCGATATAGGCTACAATACGGAATACTGAAGTGTTTTGTGGGGTGCTTTATAGCTAATGAATTTACCAGTGGCTACTTGACAGGAAAGTTGGAGGATTTGTGTGAATCTCTGTGTAATTATATTTTGATCAAGGTGAGTGCGCAGATCTCCTGACGCTTTACAGGTAACTTCCGCATTCATATATTTTCCCTGAAGGGCGTATTCGGGATGTGTTTCGGGTTGCCTGCGGTTAATTTTAGCCTTTGTGCTGACAAAAAACAGACATTATTTAAATTCGAGTGAATGCGCGTCTCATGAGGTTTTTTTTAATTTTTTATTATGATTATTTTTTTTGTCTCATGATCCTGTTTCTCCGTCTCTCTGGATCGGATTTCATTTACATTTACATTTAATCATTTAGCAGACGCTTTTATCCAAAGCGACTTACAAATGAGAACAATAGAAGCAATCAGACCAACAAGAGAACAACAACAGTATACAAGTTCCAGTTAGTCTAGCACAGAACACGTAGCTGTTTTTTTGTTTTTTTTTCGTTTCAAATAGAAAGTGAAAGTATGTGTTGATGTTTCGCCTTTTAAACAATTAGAACCGTTTCTTTACAATGCGTAGGCTATTATCAAAGTTTTTAGTAGGAACCGTGAATTTACCTGTATACTTATAGAAAAGGCGGAGCATGTCGATATGTAGGCTAATTAAAAACTGATCAAGGTGAGAACACAAGACTCGAGACACTGTACAGGTGACTTCTGTGAACGAGAAAAACCGGATTTTATGATCTTGAGATGTGATAATTCTGTTTTATTCGACTCTCGGGATCTTTTAGCTGAATTATTGTGTCTGTTTGTCATTTCAGTAGTCAGTGGTGAAGCTCAGATTCTGTTTCATCATGGATGACACACAAACATCCAGAGATGAAGATCTTTCTCCAGGAAGCAGGTATTTTCAATAAACACTATTTCATCGCTTTTAAATGATTGAAGATGGCAAGATGTTGTTTGATGATAAAGACTTTTAGGACCTTACAGTAAAATTATGTTCGTCATAAAGCATTATCTTTTTTCTGTTATAGTTTACTCCACCAGAAGTGATCAGAAGTAGTACAGTATTTTCAATACAGTAATTGAAACTATTGACTAATCTTTTTTTTCTCTCTCTCTCTCTCGTGTAGTTCAATTCATCAGAAGGATTTGGAAGAACCAGAGCCCAGCTGTGTCTCTATGAGTAGTCACAAGTCTTTGGATTTGCCAATAGAGTTTAAGAGTGGAGATACACTGTCTGATCTCAGGTAGCCTGTAACATTTCTGTAAAATATATTATATAATTATGATACATAATGATACTATACAAATGTGATTATAGCACAACACTTTATTTTATCAGAGTAGTATCAGTACTCTTTTCTACAAGATATGCAAAATTGTTTTTGTACACATTTATAGTTTTTTTTTTTTCTGATGATAATGTATATAATGTTTCTCACACAGACACATCTTTGAAAGCACTGTTTAATTTGTTTTAATGTAAATAATTATTAGGTGCTCTTTAAAGTGTTTTATAAGGATAAATGAATATGTAATTTGCTGAATACAGTAATTCAAAGCATTTTCTTTCATCTCTCTCTGTTATAGTTCAGTTCATCAGAAGAGTCCAGAACCAGAGCCCAGCTGTGTGTCTATGAAGAGTGAGAAGTCTTTGGTTTGGCCAATAAATTTTAAGAGCAGAGATACACAGAGTGATCTCGGGTATAATATTTCTATCACAACATGAACAATAATCAGTAAAATTATAAAAAATATTTGGATTATCAAAATAGTATTCTAATAATGATAAATTATTTTATTTCATTTGATAATTTAATATATATATATATATATATATATATATATATAGTGGTGCTCACACAGAAACAAATTTGTGAAAGCATTTAGTTCAGTTTACAGTTTTGTATCAACACAAATAAAGATCATAAAGTGCTCTTTAAAATGTTTGCACAAATATATATATATATATATATATATATATATATATATATATATATATATATTTGAATACATTAATTTAAAACATTCACTGTAATCTGTAATTTATTTATTTATTTTTTAAGTTCATTTCATCATGAGAGATCAGAACCAGAGCCCAGCTGTGTGTCTATGAATGAAGGGTCTATAAGTCCTCCACTACATCCTAAGAGTGGAGATACACAGACTGATCTCAGGTATAACATTTCAGTAAAAGATATGATTTGATGATGATACAGAAAAAAAAAAAAAAAGTAGTTCTCATTAACTCATGAGATAATGTGGTATTTTAATTTTACAGCCATGAAGTCCTCAACACGTTTAGATCAAATCTGAAGAAGAAGTTTGAGTGTCTGTATGAGGGAACAGCGACGCAGGAAAACCTGACCTTCCTGAATGAGATCTACACAGAGCTCTACATCACAGAGAGTGAGAGTGGAGAGATCAGTAATGAGCACGAGGTGAGACAGATTGAGACACAATCCAGGAGAGCAGCAACAGAGGACACACAGATCAAATGTAGTGACATCTTTAGAGCTTTACCTGGACAAGACAAACCCATCAGAACTGTGCTGACAAAGGGAGTCGCTGGCATTGGAAAAACAGTCTCTGTGCAGAAGTTCATCCTGGACTGGGCTGAAGGGAAAGAGAATCAGGACGTCCAGCTCATATTTCCACTTCCTTTCAGAGAGATCAATCTGATGAAGGACAAAACACTCAGTCTTTCAGATCTTCTTCAGATCTTTTTCCCTGAAACAAAAGAAATAGACATTTTCAGTGATAAATATAAAGTGTTGTTCATCTTTGATGGTCTGGACGAGTGTCGTCTGTCTCTGGATTTTCAGAGTGATGTGAGGTTGTGTGATGTAAGTGAATCAGTCTCAGTGAACGTGCTGCTGACGAACCTCATTGTGGGGAATCTGCTTCCCTCTGCTCTCATCTGGATCACCTCCAGACCAGCAGCAGCTGATCTCGTCCCCTCTGAGTGTGTCCATCGAGTGACAGAGGTACGAGGCTTCAATGAGCCACAGAAGGAGGAATACTTCAGGAAGAGAATCAGTGATCAGAGTCTGGCCAATAGGATCATCTCACACCTGAAGTCATCAAGGAGCCTCTTCATCATGTGCCACATCCCAGTGTTCTGCTGGATCTCAGCCGCTGTTCTGGAGAAGATGTTGAGTCGAGCAGAGAGTGGAGAGATTCCCAAGACTCTCACTCAGATGTACACACACTTCCTGATCCTTCAGACCAACATCAAACATGAGAAGAACTATGAGAAGAACGTGACAGATAAAGACATGATCCTCAAACTGGGGAAAGTGGCTTTTCAGCAGCTTGTGAAAGGCAATGCGATCTTCTATGAGGAAGACCTGAGAGAGTGTGGCATTGATGTGACAGAAGCATCAGTGTACTCAGGATTGTGCACTCAGATCTTCAGAGAGGAGTTTGGCTTGTATCAGGGGAAAGTCTTCTGCTTTGTTCATCTGAGCATTCAGGAACATCTAGCAGCTCTATATGTGCACCTCTCCTGTACAAACCACAACAGAAATGTGTTTGAGCAAATCACCAAACAGAGTTTGTGGTCTAAAGTTAGGGACAAGTTTCAACTAAGTTCAACAGAACATGTTTCATTTTCTGCTCTGCATCAGAGAGCTGTGGATGAGGCTCTAAAAAGTAAAACTGGTCATCTGGATCTTTTCCTGCGGTTTCTTCTGGGTCTGTCAGTGAAGACTAATCAGAGTCTTCTGCGAAGACTAATGAAACAGACAAAAATCAGATCTGACAGCAATGAGGAAACAATTGAGTACATCAAGAAGAAGATCAGGAACATACCCTCTCCAGAGAAATCCATCAATCTGTTCCACTGTCTGAATGAACTGGGTGATCATTCAGTAGTGGAGGAAATACAACAGTATCTAAAATCTGGAAGAATAACTGAAGCCAAACTCTCTTCATCTCAGTGGTCAGCTGTAGCTTTTGTGTTGCTGACATCAGAGAAGAAGATGGATGAGTTTCATCTTGATAAATTTGTTAAAAGAAGCAAAGCTGAAAATGTGAAAGTTCTTCAGATGCTTCTGCCGGTGGTTAAAGAATCCAGATCAGTTCAGTAAGTAAGATAATCAAATTGTAAAGTCAGAGAAGTCCTATAAATAAATCTGGCTTACCAGGTATTATTATAATTTTTTTTTCACATAAAGAAGTCTTTTTTAAACAACAGGCATAATGGACCAAGCAGAAATTGAGACCAACCAAGTGAATAATAAGTACATAATATAGATCATATTTCACATTAAAAACATGATTTTTCAATAAATGGAGCAATATGGCAACATACTTGAAACACAAAACATTTTTTTGAGGACAACTATTTAAAACTATATAGCTAGGATAGTTGATTGATTTTATATTTTCTTTATTGCCATTTTACAGATGGGTACAATAATAGATTGAATTGTAAATTTGTAAATGCTGATTAAATTCAGTCCTAAAGTTTTGTGTGTACAGGTTTATCCTCCATTGCGGGGTCCAAATGTCCCCACAATGATAGTAAAACCTTACATTTTTGACCTTGTGGGGAACGGCCAATGGTTTTTGTTTTTGTGAGGGGTAAGGTTAGGGGTAGCTTTAGTTTTAGTGTATAGAAAATATTGTTAGATCTGTATAAAACAATAGAAGCCTATGGCAAGTCCCCACAACGATAGCTATACAAATATGTGTGTATTTGACCATGAAACTGGAAATTAAAATGAATTCGATTGCTTTTTTCAGTTCATATTGTTTAACAAGTATGGTTGTCATCTTTTTACAGTTTAAAAGATTGTGGTGTCACAGATGAAGGTTGTGCTGCTCTGGCTTCAGCTCTGAAATCAAACCCCTCACACCTGAGAGAACTGGATCTGTCTGGGAATAAGCTAGAAAGTTCTGGTGTGACACGGCTCTGTGATTTATTTGAAGATCCTCATTGTAAACTGGAAAAACTAGAGTGAGTGATGAGACCTGTAGGCCAAGTATGGTAACCCATACTCTGTATATGTGCTCTGCATTTAACCCATCCAAGTGGAAACACACACCATAAACACACACCTGGAGCAGTGGGCAGCTATATTGCTGCAGCGCCCAGGGAGTAATTGGGGGTTAGGTTCCTTGCTCAAGGTCAACTGAGTCGTGGGTATTGAAGGTGGAAGATTGGAAGATCGATCCTGCGACCTTCACGTCTGACTCTCTAACCATTAGGCCACAACTGCCAAATGGTTTGAGAGTCAGATCATATGACTCTCACACATAAAACACAATATAAAGTATATTTGTCATAGGTCATGGGCGTTGGAAGCCAAAAGTTTTGTAGCCTAAAATGGTTACCACATACCTGGCAAGGTTTTCCAAAATTTAACACAGCAGCAAGTCTAGTAAGTTGTTTTGAACAAAGAAATTGATGTACTGAAGCTAGCTAGTGAACCTAGTAAAAATGTCAGATAACAACATAGTGTAACTGTAATTCATTGCTGCAACAAAGACTACATGTTCCTTTAAAAGCAACAGGTAAACAAATAATCAACATTGACTTTTACCAGCTCGTGTAGTGACAGTATGTGAGCACACTGCCAGACCCACCCGAGCAACAGATATGCTAAGATACTTTGTTTACCATGGAGTTTAATTTGAGCTGTAAATGATTGAACACATGAGCTGCTCCTCAGTAACATGATACTGCAGGACTGACACTGTTTCATAACCAGATGTGATAAGATTCCAGCTAATAGAATTGTATGTGAGTGGGCTAACATTATTGAAACAATCTTTGTCATGGAATACACTTGTTTGTTTACAAAGTCTTGACAGTCATGCTGATCTAGAACCGCACATTTATCAATATACTGTCAAAACTGTTCCATGTATTATGTATTAAGACTTATGTCTCCTGCTTGAATAAGACTTTAGATGTTTTGTGTTCTGAGTCATTTTAGACCTCAGTCCAAAGATCCATCAAACATGTCAATTTGTACTTTCTCTTTAATAATGGATTCACTGCTAAAGTGATCTGATCTGAACTGAGAGAGTGAAGAGAGTGTGTCATTGTTCTCTACAGGTTGAGTGATTGTGGAATCACAGATGAAGGTTGTGCTGCTCTGACTTCAGCTCTGAGATCAAACCCTGAACACCTGAGAGAACTGAATCTGTCATCAAATAAAATGGTAGATTGGAAAGTGAATCTGCTCTCTGATTTACTGAAGAATCCTCATTGTAAACTGGAGAAACTGAGGTAAGACCATAGATGACTCTGACACATGAAACTCAATGTGAAGTGTATTTGAAGTGTTCAGCTGATTGAGATGTAAATGATTGAACACATGAACTGCTCCTCAGTAACATAAAACTTCAGGACTGAAATGCACAATTCACACACAATCACAATCACACACAATCAACATTTCAGTGTCTTGAATTTAAACAGACTTGAGCTCAGCACAGTCAGAAATTAAAATATCGATTCATTCTTGTAGATGTGCAGATCAGCTCTTACATCACCAAAATCTGCTGTTAAAAATAAATCAGCTACCCACCACCCTGATTTGGTTATCCTTATCCCAACCCCACCAAATCATTATTTTAAGTTAATTGATATGGCAGGGGTGTTCAAAGGGGATTTGGGTCCTCGAGTCCCTGCTCTTTTTAAAAATGAATCAAAAGTGACCCTCTTAACAATTAATAACAGCAATATTGTGGTCAATAAGCCAAAATGCATTTTAATTATAATTAATATGAATATGTGTACAAAACATTAAATAATCACTCAAAAGTTCCTGTTTATTTTTACAGCAGTGTGAGACATTGTTGCCTTAACGTGTTGTTATTGGTTGCATTTGTCTTGCTAAAACAGGTTCAAATTACATTATCAATGAAAATTTGAAGTGGAGAAATTTGGAGTAATTTCCCAGTCTTAATCATAAATTGGTTGAAGATTTAACCACTGTCCATGTTTTTTTTTTATGTGAAATGGCTAAAATATAATTATTTTAACATGTTCCTTGAGGTTCACATATGATGTTAATGAAGTTTTTTGCACACACACACAGATACGATGATATTTGTAGTGCCGTGTTAAAAAAAAAATCTAAAATTACGAGATTAAAGTCAGAATATTTCAAGAATAAAGTCGAAATTACGAAAATAAAGTTGAAATAATACGAGATTAAAGTAAAAATATTATGAGAATAAAGTCATAATAGGCCTACTACAAGAATAAAGTCTAAATATTTCGAGAATAAAGTCTAAATATTATGAGAATAAAGTCGAAATGTTTTGAGAATAAAGTCGAAATATTATGAGAATAAAGTCGAAATATTTAGAGAATAAAGTTGTAATACTATGAGAATAAAGTCAAAATATTACGAGAATAAAGTCGAAATTTTTTGAGAATAAAGTCGAAATATTACGAGAATAAAGTCGAAATATTACGAGAATAAAGTCGAAATATTACGAGAATAAAGTCGAAATGTTTCGAGAATAAAGTCGAAATATTAAGAGAATTTAATGAATTGTTTCACATAAATACAGTGATCTGATCATTAAAGAGCTTGAAAACACATTATTTAAAGACACATAATTTGTGTTTCACTATAAAACTGATTTTGAAAGCTAAGACATTAAAAGTAGGTCTATCAAAAGCACAAATCTTATTGCTATTGGCTGGCTGGCGCACTACAAATAACGAATGCAATGGAAGATATGAAATATTATTTCCAAGCATACTGTCCCCCCCAGGTATGACACATGGTATGATATCTGCTAATAATCCCACATATATTTTTAGTGTATTAAAAACGCGTTAAATAAGAGAGCTACAGCACCCCAGAAGGAATGTCGATTGGGTGTGTGAGCTGATGTTAAGATAAAAAGTGTTTGACAAGACAGGTGTTGTGCCCAATTTTCAGTTTAGAGATATGTGTATAGGGCTGCACGATTACGACAAAAATCATAATTGCCATTTATTCCCTTGAAATTGTAATTGTGATTTATAAATTACAATTATCACAATACACAAACACTTTAATTGCTTTTTTTATAGCATTAAGCCTCAAATGTCAGCTATATATTGGTTTGGATTAATTTAATAAAGAAATAAAAATATGCATGGTATTATAATGTTATAAAACTAAAATTTAAACAATGGGGGAAAAAAAAACAAGGTAACCTGTAGGGGGGAAAAACAATTAATCAAGCAGAATAATTGCACCTTTTGAATGATTACATAATTGTGGCATCTGTAATTGTAATCACGATTAGAAATTCGATTAATTGGGAAGCCATAGTAAATACACATTTGTGTCCTAATATATCATGTATTCAAGCACACACACAAACCACAATCAACTCCATGCATGTTAGTGCAAAATGTTGTATTAAAATGTTAAATTCAGATGTTTTATGATCATGTTTTGTGCTCTGTGGCATTTTAGATGTCAGTCCAGTGATCAGTCAATCAAACATGTTGATTTGTGTTTTAAGTGTGTACTTTCTCTTTAATAATGGATTTACTGCTAAACTTTTCTGATCTGAGAGAGTGAAGAGTGTGTCATTCTTCTCTGCAGGTTGAGAGATTGTGGCATCACATATGAAGGTTGTGCTGCTCTGACTTCAGCTCTGAGATCAAACCCTGGACACCTGAGACATCTGGATCTGTCTGGGAATGAGCTAGGAGATTCAGTAAATCTGATCTCTTCTGTACTGGAGGATCCTCACTGTAAACTAGAGATACTGTGGTAAGATCACATTTCTAAGACTAAAACCAGCTTGTAAAATAAATCTGAGAACAAATGTCCCTGATGACTAAAGATGATGTTAATTTTATCCATCTCCATCATATCTGCTCACATTCTGCTCCTGTTTTTAACCCACCAAACTTTTACTGGAGCATCTGGTAGTTTAATTAATACTTCTCAACTTACTCCTCTCCTTAAAAGGTTCATTTTAATTTTGTTTAAATGTTCTACTTGTTCTGAAATCCCATGAGTTCATTGTGTTCTCATAGATATATTGTTCTCATTAAGCATGACATGAATTGAGGTGAAACTGTGAAATACATTAGACTGCTGGAAGTTTTTGCTGCTATTGTGAACCAATAATTTGAACAAAAAGCAAATTCTTAGTTCTGGAGATTTAACATAAATATTCAGATATCATTATTGTGTAAAAGAGTGATCCAGAGTCTACAGTATGTGACTTACTGCAGATGATGACTAGCAGTCATCACATATCATTTAAGAAAATAAAAGACCATAAAGCTGGAGGTAATTGTGAGGGAAAACAGTGCACGTGTAGACAATAGTTCTTACATTGTACATTAAAACTTTTAGTATTTCATCACATTTTTATTCAGTTTATAAACTGCCAGATGAGATTAAACACAACTAAAATATGTGTTTGATCACAAAAGTTAATAAATGTTATGCAATGAGGAATATGAATCAAATGTCCTTCTGTAGTTATTTATTAGAGGTAAGTGACTGTTTCTCCTGACAGATCTGTCCTTATATCACTATGAAACAGCATCTCACATTCAACTTTGTGTGTCTGTTCAGTCCTGAAGCACATGACAGTTTCAAACAGCATGCACATGAAAAATCAGTGCTTCTCATAGATAACATTTCTCTTCAGTATGCAAATTTTTTCAAACTAAACAATTATTGGCTACAAGCGCAAACTCTTCTTCAAAAGTAAAATTATTATATACTTTCAATGATTTATCACCAACCACATGAAGAAATAATGATGCTTTCACTTTCTCTGACTCAAGATCTCCATCAAATCTCCATCTCCTTCCATCTCCTCAGTGTTTTCTGGTCACACACGTGCATGTAATCCGCAAACTTTTATTCTCTACTCTTTTCCTATCATCCACACTTTCCTTTAGATCCACCACTTCCGACCAGTGTTGGGCAAGTTACTCTGAAAATGTAATCAAATTACTGATTACTGATTACTCCTTTTAAAAGTAATCACGTTACTGTTTTGATTACTTTATTTCAAAAGTAATTAGTAATTACTAGTTACGTTACTTTTTTCTCCGTGAAATTTATGAAATCCCAGCATACACGCTCCCGATAAATATTTGTTATTAAAGCATCAACATTAACAGAATACTGTTTTTTTGTTAAACTGAAGCAAGCATAGGCTGCTGCGTGCATGGTTTGGCAGAATGCCAGCAAAGAGCACTGCATTTATAATCTCTAATAGACATCTCAGTTCATTGCAATCTCACAAGTCTCTGTTATAACACAATAAATATATGCATAATGAATCTTTCATAATGTTTACAATTTGTGTTATAATGAGAGGATTCATGAGCACGCAAATTTCAGCACTGCATTGCTCAGCACTACAAACACGTGTTATAGCCTAAATAGAAACTCTGCATAAGCTTGCATCTGTTAATCGTTTATATTTTATATTAGTTTTTGTTTCTTTTGTGCAATATATGTATAACAGTTTACTTGTTTTAGATATTTTATGTTTAGATATTTCTATTTTGCGGGAGTTGCGTGAATCATTTTATTTTCCCGCATCACTCACAGAGTGTCTTCCCGCTCGCACCAGCGCTCGCTCATCTCATCCCGCACCGCGCACCATGCTCTGTTGCATCTGGTCTTGCGGGAGCAGGTCTCTAATCCACTGGCACTTGACTCGACAGTGTGTCTGCTACATCCTTTTATCTCTAGATTATAAAACATTGCATTCTGTCAGCAGTGTAACGCGGCAGTAACGTATAGAGACATCTGCTTGTAACTATACTCTAATTACTATTTTGAAAATTATGACACGATAAATTACTGTTACTAAAAAAGTCAGATTACAGTAACGCGTTACTAAGTAATGCGTTACTGCCCAACAATGCTTCTGACACCATGTTTTGCTCATGGTTCTACCTTTTAATGAATAAACTTGACATGCATTGAAAAGGAACTTTTATTTAAACACTTTTATTTAACAGCAGCAAAGCTATAGAAACACACACTATAGGCCATCTCTGATCTGCGCATGCACCAGCATATATCAGACAGAGTTGCCACAACTAATTAGAAACAGATACCATTACAGCATAAAAATGCTTAAATCTCATTCTATCAGCAGCAGTATGTGACAGTGCTTGTGCCACTTCTGCTTTGAGACCAGAGTCAATAACAAACTACACTGGAATGCCACTTGAATGACAGTTCACTTTGTGTCACTGTTCTCTCCAGGTTGTGCGATTGTGGAATCACAGATGAAGGTTGTACTGCTCTGGCTTCAGCTCTGAGATCAAACCCTGAACACCTGAGACAGCTGGGTCTGTCGGGGAATAATATACGAGGTTCTGGTGTGAAGGTGCTCTCTGATCTAAAGGTTGATCGACATTATGAACTGACAGTATTTATCTATTGTAAGTATATTTTTATTAAGCTTTTAAGCTTTTAAATTGCCCCAAATTTAGGAACAGGGCTCATACACTGATCAGCAAAAACATTAAAACCACTGATGGGTCAAGTGAATAACACTGATTATACCGTTACAATGCCACCTGTCAAGGGGTGGGATATTAGTCAGCAAGAAAGTAGTCACTTCATCAATTACATATTTGGAATCAGGAAAAATGGCCAAACAATAAGATAGAAGTGACTTTGACAAGGGCCAAATAGTGATGGTTAGATGACTGGGGTCAGAATATCTCCAAAACATTCTCATATGTGACTGTCTGTGTGTTTAATTGTAGGACTCTCAGAATTTAGATGTCAGTCCAGTTTCCTCAGGATCAGCTGATGGTGAATAAAGAACCACTACAGAGACACACAGTCACACAATCAACAGAGACTGAACACACAGAGACACACAGTGGTCACACTGAGTTCACATCATTTTCTTTTTTGTATCTTTTGTGGGTCTGTTCTTTTGAATTACTGATGTCATGAAATTTCCACAATTATCTGTTAAGGCATCTGCACACAGCCAAGGCTGCTCAAAATTCAATGTAATGCAGCATAAAAGCCAGACTAATATTTGTATCTGTGTAAATGCATTTATACCACCTATGAGCAGCATTAAACAGTCTGTGTAAAGGCCCATAAATGCCATTGCTTCTGTGCCACCTTTGCAGTGTAAGTTTGGCATCAGAGGACCTGAATTTACTGTATTATTTGGGGTTGTTTTGAATTTGCTGTATTGGTTACAACGTACACTACACTCAATAACACTCAGTAACATACAAAGATATACACTACAAGCATGTGAGAATGAGATTAATTGATGAATTACACTTTCTTTTTACTTACGTTGGTTTCTTTTTACACTTTCAGAGTAATTTAGTATAATATGACAAGTTTTACATTAGGGAGCCTGACTACTGAAGAGAAATAAATATTTTAAATGTTACTCTTTTTACCTATAATATAAACTTCTGGATAACATTTTATTGTTTACATACTGTATTTTATGTAAGCCAATCTATTTAACTAAACTATTAAAGTGGACAGATTACTGAAATATTTCCTTAGGCCTATCTGGTTGATTACTGCTTAGTAAACTCGAGTCTTTGTATAGATATATATTTTCTACATGATCCTTCCCTTTTCTGACAAGAAAATAAAGTTAGTAATTGATGGCAGATTTTGGTTTTGTGTTTGCAATAGAATTTTAATAATGTAGGTAAAATGTATTTTCTTTTGCAGTGTGATTTCTTTATGCACTTGAATAATCTGGTTTTCTGTGTAGTTAACATTCACTCCACATACCTGTTTGGAATAACTGCTCTATCATATTAAGAATAAAAAACTTTTTTAAAGACTGGATGGCTCGAAGTATACATTTTCACTTTCCTTTTTGGATTTTAGAACAAACCATTACAGCTTCAGATTACGAGGTGTTGAATGACTGAAAATTTGTATTTGTATGAAGTTAAAACAGTGTAAAAACATCTAACAAATAAACCAAAATTGAACAATGACGAATTTGTGTGTTGTAGTAATTAGGTAATATTACTGAATACAGATTTACAATAAAAATACTTAGATGTGCAGTCTCCTGTTTAGATAGGAAAGACAAGAAATATGTGTCCTGTCATATCTTAATTTAAATATGCTTTAGTCAGACTGAAGGTATCGAGCTTCACCCGGAAAGGCTCCGAGCAGTTGGTGATCATGCTATACACTGTTGTTTTGATGTAGTTCATTTCTCTATAAATTATTTAATTATCGGGATTTAGATATAATTCCATTGACAGAGTTTTAAGTGATTTTTGTGGCTTGGTAAGTTTAACAGTTTATGACGTTTTTGTCTTTTTTTTCACCTGAAACTAACAGTTGTCACAGTTTATTTGTATCAATGGATTTCAGTGGACTAAACATTTAATATTAGTTCAATATTCATCACTTAATCTTTAAATTGATGTCACTTTATTACTTTAAGTACTTTGTATCAGAGAGCTGATTACACACTCATAAACGACCTCCCGTCATCACAACAGTCAAACATGGTGATAATTTGTTATAATAAAAGTATTATATTGTATTATTATGTACTGTATATGCTGTTACTGTTTAAACCCCATTCAGGTGCTCCTCTATAAACCAGAATGGGTAGAAAGAAGGGGAATGACAGAAGTTCTCGAGCATACAGCAGCACTGAGACAGCAGATACGTGTATGACAGCTGCCCTGAACAATGAATCAGAATCAGATTGAGCTTTACTGTAAGGTATGTTAACACATACGAGGAATTTGTTTTCATGACAGAAGCTTCCACAGTGTAACAGAATGACAGTGACAGAACAAAAACACAAATAATAAAATAATAAATAAATAATAAGTAAATAAGGAATAACAATATACAAATTGACAGTTGTATATGCAGGTATATTACAATAGACCGTTTTGTATGTACAGGTATATTATGTGCAAATTTGAAGTGTAGACTAAGTATGTGCGATAAATAAGTGTATGAGTGTATAAATAGTGTTGTGATGAGATGAGATGAGATGCAAGTTTAGTAAATGATCATTTGTGTCACAGCATCCATCCTTCTGTTATTCCTTTGCTTCAGTAAACTACATGATGTTGATGGAAGGTTAAAACAGATCTCAGGTCAGCTGTAGTAAGTCAGTCTGGCAATTACC
This sequence comes from allo-octoploid hybrid of Carassius auratus x Cyprinus carpio, assembly GCA_024542945.1. Classification (NCBI taxonomy): domain Eukaryota; kingdom Metazoa; phylum Chordata; class Actinopteri; order Cypriniformes; species allo-octoploid hybrid of Carassius auratus x Cyprinus carpio. The sequence goes on from CM045044.1 coordinate 1,506,237, forward strand.
AGTGTACTACTACGACATTTTCTGTACTCTTATAAAGAGAGGTAGGCCATTGACAAAATCTCACCTGTAGTAAATATATGCTTAAAACAAATATAGAAACAAATTTCACTCAGGAATTCCTAGTAAGTTTCACAAATAATTGATAAATTGAATTAAATGTGAAATTTTGAAGTAGAAAAACTGAAATAGGATTTTCAAGCAAAACTGTAATCTTTGTTTTATTTACTACTTTGAAAAATCATTTTTACATCTCACTGTGAGCCCGCTACATCCTTTAGAATGCAATTCATTGTAGTTTTATCAAAGACTCCTCATACTTTTCTGTTGAAAAATAGCTACTTTTTTTCTAAAGTAATGTGTCTTTCTCTCATTCCCTTTGTTCCTAATGGTTGCCTCTCTCTGCACTTCCCTGGAGTGATTCGGTCTCTTTTGTTATAGTTTAATTTGGGTTTTTGTGCATTTGTTGATTCTTTGAGTAATCTAGTATTCAGTATTCTTTGTTGTTATTTCTTTGTTGTTTTTCTCTTTGTTTTCTAATCAGTAACGAGTAGTGGATTTATTTATTTGCTCACGCCGGTTATCTAGTAAGCATAGCGAGGGAAGCAGAGGTCTGGAAGACTCACCTGTTTTATTTTATTGGGTGTCAGGTAAGATTTGCCAGTGAGAACAGGCGTAGGCAGGTGTTTTCTGTTTTTTCCTAGCTGCCTGTTTACTGTTATTGTAGATATTTCTTTGCATTTATTCGCTAATATATTTTTGTTAACATTTACTGATAATTATTAAGCATTGATTCCTGTCAAGTTGTTTTCTTTGTTATAGAAGTAAATGAAGGCATGGATTGGCATCTTGGAAATGGCATCAAGTGTCTATGTTCGGTTCGTATCCATAGTTGGTTTTATTTGATTTAATGAGCTATACATTTGTTTATGGGATGTAACCATATGTAACAGACCTATTATTATTATTATTATTTTTTTAAATGAGATATTTATGGTATTATTTTATTCATATTATGTCTTTGGCAGAAAGACACATTTATGAAAACACTTAAGCTGTTGTTCAAAGAAAGCTGTTTTTAATTTGTTGTTCAAATAAAGTTGCTATGAAATGTCATTTCTTTCACTTTGGGGATCAGCAAAAGTATTACAATACTTCATTCTTATTTTTTTTATTATTATAAATCTTGCATGAATTCAATAACATGCTTTAAAAAGCCTTGTTAATACATGAATGAAGAATCAGAAATCTGTATCGGCTCACCTTAAATCTTTTTAAGTTTGAAATTTTAGTCTGATAATAATTAATGTGAAGTTCGAACTATACGACCAAACTAAAAACAAAAGAACACAAAAAGATGAGCTAAATGAAGACAGAAACCAATGTTTCGAGGAGACAGAGTAATGTGGGTACAAATACATTATATTTATCACATTGAAGGAAGAGAGAAGATCTGTCTGGGATTGAATAAGCCTTTTTGAAGTAATATCAATATTCTGATGAATCAAAGTGACAATGGTGAGTTTTAAAAACTGGTACAAAAGTATCTTTATTTCCATGGACATTAATTAGAACACTGTACAATCATTTGCATATATTTCCAGACCAACAGCAGCTCATCTTTACAATCGGTTGAAACAAGCCCCAAAAAATAACAAAAGAAAATTAAAAGTATAGAGCCTTACCCTAACTCAACACACAAATGCTGCATCAAGCTCCACGGCACTCAATAAGAAACCTTACACATGCCCTTAAGTGGTGAAAAAAAATGAACATAATATTTCCAATTTTAAAAAATCAGCTGTGATGTGGCAAGAAGTTTAGATCCTCATCATATCTCAACACCTGACAGTTCATGCAGCTGAGAGGCTGTACTTGTGTCTAGTGTGTTTTTCATAAAAAGGTCATTTTTATATGAAGACACAACATTAGGCATATTTGTTTCTTTTACTACAAATAATAGTAGCCTTCTTCTATAAAGTATTTCTCATTTGAATAAAGACATCACTCTGGTGTTTGGACCCCAATAATAGACGCTTTCGGATAAAGTTATTTGAATGGAAGATGGACGAAAATCCAGCGAATTAGATCGAACTAACACCTGTGCCGCGCTTGATACTTGATCTGATAGAACATTATAGGAATGCCTTAATCATTTGTCTATGGAAAAAAAATTACAAAATGTACCACCATGCGTGGCTTGAGATGGCGACCTTGACTTAACCTCATCGCTTCAGAAATAAAAAGTAAAAGTAAGATCATAGAATCATAGAATCAATCATAGAAACAGTGAATTTACCCGTCGCTTCTTCTAGAAAAAAATGCGGAGCTGTCCATATGCAATGTTAAAATAAATCTCAGTTAGGGCCATTAAGGTTGAGACTGGAATTAGTAGCAATAGAAGAAATAAATTCTGCTTTGTTAACAGCAGACTGGTAGTTCCAGAGACCAGCTGGAATAGAGAGTAAAGTAGAAGAGGTCAGAGGGACAGACCATTGATTACTGGGATAGACCTGCCTCCAACATACAGTGCATGCTCTCTGAGTGTTAGTAGTAATAGTAGATTTCTGTACAGTTTAATAAACAAAGTAGGCTAAATCAAAATATTAAGTGTATAGGTAAATCAAGAAAAGAATCTATAACAGAATATTGTTAGGGCACTAAAATTTTAATAACACACTTAAAATAATAGGGAAACATCCAAACAGGTAATGTGAACGATGTCATGGTGAAGAAACAATACTTCATGTAGGCCTATTTCTTGAATGTAGAAATATACGAACAAGGAAGAGGAAAAATGATAGAAGAAATAAGGAAAAATAAAATTCAATTCAATTTTAAGGTTTTAATTTAATGCTCAATTGAAATAAATAGCAACAGGGGGCGGTAATGCACCTATTTACGTTGGTTTCCAGCCGCCGTTCAAAACCAAGAGGAAGAAGAATCGCGTCTGAAATGTACGTGTCCACGTCATCGTGGGCGTCACAGGTAAAGTGAGAGTAAAAGTTCAGTTGATGTTTCGCCAATATAAATTTTATTGGAACGGAATATAAATTTTATTGGAACAGTTATAAAAGCAATGCACGCGCAGCTTTTTTGAACTAGTATTTAATTAAATGTTAATCAAGGTGAGTGCTCACGTATCAAGACGCTTGGCAGGTGACTTCCGCATTCATATTTACAGGTAAGGAAGTATTCATTTTTTGATGTATTTGATTATATCACTTTGTTCATTTTTTTTTGTATCAAGATGCAAATGAAAAGATCATAAGTGTTTTAATTATGTATAATTGAATGAGTACAGTTTTTTATTATTAATAATATCTTGAATCTCTCTTTGTTATGGTCCAGTACACCAGAAGAGATCAGAACCAGAATTAATTCATGTGCAGTGACAGATCTATGGATTATCCACAGTATTTCAGGTATAACATTTCTTTAGAAGACATCATTGACATAATTATAATTTGTGTTTTTATATGAAGTATTCCTGGTATTAGAGTATTCATATTAAGTAAGCAAAAAGTATCTTTAAAAGCATTTTCATTTTTTTTTTTTAATTCAAGATGTAAATTAAAATATAAGTGTTTAATGTAAATATATATATATATATTATTACTTTTTTCTGGTATTATGGTATCACAATTTATTTCTGGTATAATTTCCTGGTGTTATGGTATTAATATCAGGTTTTTATAATACATTTATGAAAGCACTTCAGTTTTTGTATCAAAATATTCAATTCAATTCAATTCAATTCAATTCAAGTTTATTTGTATAGCACTTTTTACGATACAAATCATTGCAAAGCAACTTTACAGAAAATTAAGTTTCTACAATATTTAGTAGTAGCTTATCAGTGGTGACTGTCAGTTTATGTGCATACAGCAGAAATGTTCAGAAAAATCAATAAAAGACGTAAACAAACAGACGATTAACACTATTAACAGCAATTATGAAATCAAACTTATAGCAAAATGTGGTAGTTCTGTATGTTGTCTCTGGGTTAGCATCATCTGAGGTCCTCTGAGGGGCTGGCATCATCTCTTCTCAGGTGTTCTGGATCCAGACTGGAGCTTGTGTAGATCCTAGTTACCACGGGATGTAAATCCAGCAGAAACAGAGAAACAAATAGAGACATAATTAGCATAGCTGCTGTTCCAGCCAAGTAAAGAATAGTCTAAATCAGAAGATCATGAGTGTTTTTAAATTATGAATATATTAATGAGTACAGTAATACAAATTAAGATAATACTATCTATTATTATCTGTTTGTTATAGTTCAGTTCAGCGGAAGAGATCAGAAACAGATTTCAGTCATGTGTCTATGAGGAGTGACTTGTCTATGGCTAATCCACAAAATTTCAGGTATAACATTTCTTTATCTTAACGTTCTTTATCTTCCCTTCCCCCCCACAGTTGCTCATAGAGATGTAAATGAAAAGTTCATGAGTGTTTTTTTTTAAGAATAAACATGAATACGATAATTTAAACAGATTCCTTTATTCTGTCTTTCTTTTAGTTCATTACCACGAAAGAGATCAGAACCAGCTGTGTACAGTCCTGTGTCTATGTGGAGTGACAGATCTACAGGTCATCAACAAGATTTCAGGTATAACATTTCCTTATCTTAAAGTTCTTTATCTTTTTTCCCCCACAGTTGCTCATAGAGATGTAAATGAAAAGTTCATGAGTGTTTTTTTTTTAAAGAATAAACATGAATACGATAATTTAAACAGATTCCTTTATTCTGTCTTTCTTTTAGTTCATTACCACGAAAGAAACCAGAACCAGCTGTGTACAGTCCTGTGTCTATGTGGAGTGACATATCTACAGGTCATCAACAAGATTTCAGGTATAACGTTTCCTTAGAAGGCACCATTTACACACACACACACACACACACACACACAAAAGAATTGTTTTTATTTTAATATGTAGTATTCCTAGCAGTATGATATTCAGTGGTGTAGTCCTAATGAAAAAATTGGGTTTAATATTATCCAATCACAAATATATATATAATTTATTTATTTGTTTATTTATATTAATAAATGAATAAAGTAATTATTTATACCGATGCTAAACCAAAGCACCACACACAAAAACATTGGGTATTTATTTTATTAGCGTTATAAAACATTAACCGTTAAAACAAAACCGCAACTAGCGACACCTCAGTTTTTAAACGCAGGCTCGGCCCACTGCGTACATGCACCAAACGATTAACTAGGAAATAACTTTTAACATTAATTAAATAAACACAGAGAACTTTGAAAATACGCTAGATATACTTTTTAACAAAATAAATACAAAACGAAATAAAACAAAATAGAATGCTTTAAAAAAAAAAACTCACTAATTTCACATTCACAATAGCTTGCTTAACAGGCAATTGCAAAAAAGAAAAAAAAAAAAGATATATAGCCTATATATATAAATAACGTAGAGTCTAGTCGTAGACTAAAAGTGTATTGCTGACCGACTGCAGTCCCAGACTTGTGCGTCTTTCTTTCAAGATCCGTCCATACACCTCTCTGACGGCACACTAGATGTGGGAATGCTCAAAATAAAACGTGTGAATTTTGAGAGGACAGGAAATCACTCTTTCTAATTTTTTTCAGTGACAAATGAGAATAGTTTCCAGATGTCTGACTTGCATTGCTTTGCTTTTGTCAAGTAAACAGCAGCTTTAATTTTCTTCTCAACTTCTTGTGTTGACTCCATTTCTACTACACACCACTGTTCCCCACGAGTCTCCCGTGAAATGTTCTGACCGCCCACTCCCGCCCGCAGCAAAGGTAAAACCGCCCGCTCCCGCGAGATTTGCTTTGGGTCCCACGGGAGCCCAAACCCAATGCAGCCCTCTGTTGCGTATGGCCCCGACTACACCACTGATGGTACTTATATTGGATATTGGGCAGATAGACACGTTTACCTTATGAAAGCACTTAGTTCAGTTTTGACATGAAAAGCTCATTAGTGTTTTTGATTGGTGAATTAATATCAATACAATAATTTACATTATCGTTATTCTGTCTTTGTTATAGTTCAGTTCAGCGGAAGAGATCAGAATCAGATTTCAGTCATGTGTCTATGAGGAGTGACTTGTCTATGGCTAATCCACAAAATTTCAGGTATAACATTTCTTTATCTTAACGTTCTTTAACTTTTTTCCCCCACAGTTGCTCATAGAGATGTAAATGAAAAGTTCATGATTGTTTTTTTTTTGAAGAATAAACATGAATACGATAATTTAAACAGTTTCCTTTATTCTGTCTTTCTTTTAGTTCATTACCACGAAAGAAACCAGAACAAGCTGTGCACAGTCCTGTGTCTATGTGGAGTGACATATCTACAGGTCATCAACAAGATTTCAGGTATAACGTTTCCTTAGAAGGCACCATTGACACACACACACACACACACACACACATACAAAAAAAAAAAAAAAATATATATATATATATATATATATATATATATATATATATATATATATATATATAATTGTTTAATATGAAGTATTCCTAGCAGTATGATATTCATTGGTGTAGTCCTTATGAAAAAATTGGATTTAATATTATCCAGTCACAAAAAAAACAAAAAAAATATATAATAAAAAAAAAAAAATATATATATATATATATATATATAATTTATTTATTTATATTATATAGTAATTTAGTAATGTTAATGCAGTGCACTCAAAAATGGGTTGACAGATAAGAGTCTACTGCATGACTATCAGGTTTGTTCCAGGTCTATTGACCACATTACAGTTCTATATATAATTTCAAGTTGCTTTGGAATTGTATTCATTGTGAAAGGTATTTTACAGACAGATCTGAATTTAATGTTGTATTTTATGCAAGTGGGTAAAATAACTTAATATGAAATAAATATTTCCAGATAATATTTTCTTAAATGTGCTTTGGATTTAGCACAGTGGAAATTGAAAAGACAATAATTTATTTAAAAATAATTTATATTTATACTTATAATATGGCATCATTAGGTTCTGTCATTCAGAAACATGGCTTTTCATACCATTGCTATGCTGATGACACTCAACTCTACCTCTCACCTGATGATCCATCGGTAGCTGCTCGCATCTCAGCTTGTCTAACAGACATTTCTTGCTGGATGAAGGACCATCACCTTCAACTCAACCTTGCCAAGACAGAACTGCTTGTGGTTCCAGCAAACCCATCGTTTCATCACAATTTCACCATCAAGTTAGGCACATCAACCATAACTCCTTCAAAAACAGCCAGAAACCTTGGAGTTATGATTGATGATCACCTAACTTTCTCAGACCACATTGCTAAAACTGTCCGTTCCTGCAGATTTGCTTTATTCAACATTAAGAAGATCAGGCCCTTTCTTTCCGAACATGCTGCACAACTCCTTGTTCAAGCTCTTGTTCTGTCCAGGCTGGACTATTGCAACGCTCTCTTGGCAGGTCTTCCAGCCAGTTCTATCAAGCCTTTACAATTAATCCAAAACGCGGCAGCAAGATTAATTTTTAATGAGCCGAAAAGAATTCACATCACACCTCTGTTTATCAATTTGCACTGGCTTCCAATAGCTGCTCGCATAAAATTCAAGGCATTAATGTTAAACCCCCACTGGCTCTGCACCCCTTTACCTAAATTTATAACTTCAGACTTATGTGCCCTCTAGAAGCTTGCGTTCTGCAAGTGAACATCGCTTTATTGTGCCATCCCAAAGAAGCACAAAGTCACTTTTACGGACTTTTAAATTAAATGTTCCCTCCTGGTGGAATGACCTGCCCAACTCAATCCGAGCAGCTGAGTCCTTAGCCATCTTCAAGAATCGTCTTAAAACACATCTCTTCCATCATTATTTGACCCTCTAACTTTTTCCCTCACTATTCTAATTCTATTAATAAAAAAAAAAAAAAAAAAAAAAAAAAAGTAACTACCTTTCTAATCTTTTTGTATCCTATCTATTTTTCTTTTCATTTATTATACAATTATAAAAAAAAGACCTCTATCACTAGCTTGCTCTATTCTTTTTCTATTCTATCTGTTTTCTTTTTATTTATTATATTATTTAAAAGCCCTTGCTACGTATACTGTGTTTAGGCTAACTGAGACTTGTTATAGCACTTATATATCATTGCTCTTTTGTTGATTTTGATTGCTTCCATTGTCCTCATTTGTAAGTCGCTTTGGATAAAAGCGTCTGCTAAATGACTAAATGTAAATGTAATGTAAATGTATAATATGATGCCTAACATTTTTCTCACACAGCATAAGTGGGTAAATGTAAAACATTATAATCAATGAATCGCTCTGTACTGCACAATTAATCTTTTATTTACATCGTTATAATAAGATGGTCCTCGAGCTTGCAGAACTGGGCACTGGACAGAAACTCCAGTGTTTTAATCGTTGAATGAGTTCTAACTTTAACCCCTCTGATTGGTCATTGCGTCCAATAACTCAACAGGTAGGCTATGTATGTGATTGGCTACATTGCTGAACGCTGTAAAAAGTAAATGGAAACCTGTTACGCTCTCCGAAGTGCAAACACAAATATGCACTATATAGTTTGCCAAATCTGTTTATCACAGCTTCAGCTGCGGGTGCTCTTGCTTTCTTTAGCTTTTGCGTTCACTGTCATCCCCTTAAAGCCAGGCCTGAACTAAGGGCAGGGCCGGACTGGGACACAGTTTCATTCTGGGAAATCTCACACTCATCCAGGCCATCCTATACACCCACAACTAATTCTGAAACCACAGACAACCGTATTATTTGTATGGCCATCACAAAGGTCTAAACCCTTAGGCTGGAGCCATGCAAAAATAATTAAAGGTTCTTGAACTGCACCTTCACTTCCATTTTCCTTTTCTTCATTTCCCACAGCATGAAATGTTCTGACCGCCCACTCCCGCCCGCAGCAAAGGTTAAACCCGCAGGCGTTTACCTTATGAAAGCACTTAGTTCAGTTTTGACATGAAAAGCTCATTAGTGTTTTTGATTGGTGAATTAATATCAATACAATAATTTACATTATCGTTATTCTGTCTTTGTTATAGTTCAGTTCAGCGGAAGAGATCAGAACCAGATTTCAGTCATGTGTCTATGTGGAGTGACATATCTACAGGTCATCAACAAGATTTCAGGTATAACGTTTCCTTAGAAGGCACCATTGACACACACACACACACACACACACACACAAAATATGTATATATAATTGTTTTTATTTTAATGTGAACTATTCCTAGCAGTATGATATTCAGTGGTGTAGTCCTAATGAAAAAAATGGGTTTAATATTATCCAGTCACAAAATATATGTATAACAAATAGGTACTCAGACTAAATATTTGTTCAAGTTAACATCCAGAATAACAGATTTTAAATATGATTTAGTTTAAATAATATGAAGAAACCGATGCTAAACCAAAGCACCACACACAAAAACATTGTGTTTTTTTTTATTAGCGTTATAAAACAACTGTTAAAACAAACCGCAACTAGCGACACCTCAGTTTTTAAACGCAGGCTAGGCCCACTGCATACATGCACTAAACGATTAACTAGGAAATAACTTTTATCAGCTGCGTTAAATGACAGAAGTGATAATGAACCAATTACAAAGAATCACAAATTTTACACAACAATATGGGATACCATTAAAGAGGAAGCTACGTGACAGTAGATTACAGACTTGCGAAGCAACAAACAGTGGGTGTACCCAAGGTTTACGCAAATATAGATCCTTATACGTCATAATACCCAAACTCTTAAAATATGTATATATAATCGTTTTTATTTTAATATGAAGTAGGGGTGCTCCGATTGATCGGCTGCCGATCACTATCGGCCGATAATCATGTTGGAATGTTTGATCGGCGGTCTCTAATAAGGCCGATATCTAGCTGATGACGCTGTCGTGAGAGGTTTGGCATGACATGCAGAGTCTCTGTCTGGCACGTGTGAAATAATTATAATGCTGAAGGTGAGGTACTCGCCTTCATATTTCTTCATTAAATAACTTATAAAGTAATTTAAAAACCTTGTGTGAGACGTAATTTCACAAACAGTGTGAGTGAATCATTACGTGCACGCTCTCTTTCTCTCTCAAAATACCTAAATAGCTTCAAATCACCACACATCGCGTCTGTCTATAAGTGAGCTGCATGCTGAACAGTTGACACAGGAATTGTCTCTCACACAATCGAGGCAGTGTCACATCGTCACTAAAGTTTATAAATTGCATTTCTTTTTTTATTCTTGCCAGTGACATTCAGTGCTCGCACACTCTCATGGAGACTGAACGCTCATGCACACGCGCAATGCACACACATAATGCCAGGTTCACATTACTCTGTTTGCAGTGCATATACAGAGCATTTTTTTCTGCGCTGAATTAAAGTAACAGCGCATTTTTTGTAGTAAATATGAACATGGATTGACACGAAAATTTTGTAATTACACCATAAATGCATATAATTAAAGTCTACTGTGTTTCACAGTCAACACATATAGTGCTCCTGTAGCTCAAGTGGTAGAGCATTGCGTTACCAAGCGCAAGGTTGGGGGTTCGATTCCCCGGGAACACATGATAAGTAAAAATTGATAGCTTGAATGCACTGTAAGTCGCTTTGGATAAAAGCGTCTGCTAAATGCATAATAAATAATAACACATATGGCTTTTGGCTAGGTTTAAAGGGAAAGAGCACTTTTAGATAAACAAGGCAATAACAGATGGCACTCCTGGAGGTAGGAAAACAAAGTTCTTTATGAACCGCTGGATTGTGTGTAATAAAGATTTAAATGCAAAAGGAAAGGCAGTAGAGCTGACTAATTCTGTCAATGGTAAGTTTGTGATAACGTAAGAAAAGTTTAAATGTTTTGACACTTGCTTGAGCAACTTAATATAAATATAGAAGTAAATGCAAAAAATCAATGCAAAAGCATTGAATAATGTGTTGCTTATATTTATTGTGTTTAAGATTGTACTACTGTACTGTTTGAAAAATTAATTGCATTGCTAAAAAAGCATTTTCAGTGAGAGACACATTTACCTTATGAAAGCACTTAGTTCAGTTTTGACATGAAAAGCTCATTAGTGTTTTTGATTGGTGAATTAATATCAATACAATAATTTACATTATCATTATTCTGTCTTTGTTATAGTTCAGTTCAGCAGAAGAGATCAGAATCAGATTTCAGTCATGTGTCTATGAGGAGTGACTTGTCTATGGCTAATCCACAAAATTTCAGGTATAACATTTCTTTATCTTAACGTTCTTTATCTTTAATTTTTTTTTTAACAGTTGATCATAGAGATACACCGATGAAAGCACTTGGTTCATTTTACAGTTTCTGTGTCAATATGATGTAAATGAAAAGTTCATGAGTATTTTTTTTTGAAGAAGGAATATGAATACAATAATTTAAACAATTTACTTCATTCTGTCTTTCTTTTAGTTCATTACCACGAAAGAGACCAGAACAAGCTGTGTACAGCCATGCGTCTGTGTGGAGTGACATATCTACAGGTCATCAACAAGATTTCAGGTATAACGTTTCCTTAGAAGGCACCATTTACACAAACAAACACACTCAAAATATGTGTATATAATTGTTTTTACAAACCCGATTCCAAAAAAGTTGGGACACTGTACAAATTGTGAGTAAAAAAGGAATGGAATAATTTACAAATCTCATAAACTTATATTTTATTCACAATGGAATATATATAACATATCAAATGTTGAAAGTGAGACATTTTGAAATGTCATGCCAAATATTGGCTCATTTTGGATTTCATGAGAGCTACACATTCCAAAAAAGTTGGGACAGGTAGCAATACGAGAACGGAAAAGTTAAATGTACATATAAGGAACAGCTGGAGGACCAATTTGCATCTTATTAGGTCAATTGGCAACATGATTGGGTATAAAAAGAACCTCTCAGAGTGGCAGTGTCTCTCAGAAGTCAAGATGGGCAGAGGATCACCAATTCCCCCAATGCTGCGGCAAAAAATAGTGGAGCAATATCAGAAAGGAGTTTCTCAGAGAAAAATTGCATTCTCAGAGAAAAAAAGAGTTTGAAGTTATCATCATCTACAGTGCATAATAACATCCAAAGATTCAGAGAATCTGGAACAATCTCTGTGCATAAGGGTCACGGCTGAAAAACCATACTGGATGCTCGTGATCTTCGGGCCCTTAGACGGCACTGCATCACATACAGTAATGCTACTGTAATGGAAATCACAACATGGGCTCAGGAATACTTCCAGAAAACATTGTCGGTGAACACAATCCACCGTGCCATTCGCTGTTGCCGGCTAAAACTATATAGGTCAAAAAAGAAGCCATACCTAAACATGATCCAGAAGCGCAGGTGTTTTCTCTGGGCCAAGGCTCATTTAAAATGGACTGTGGCAAAGTGGAAAACTGTTCTGTGGTCAGACGAATCAAAATTTGAAGTTCTTTTTGGAAAACTGGGACGCCATGTCATCCGAACTAAAGAGGACAAGGACAACCCAAGTTGTTATCAGCGCTCAGTTCAGAAGCCTGCATCTCTGATGGTATGGGGTTGCATGAGTGCGTGTGGCATGGGCAGCTTACACATCTGGAAAGGCACCATCAATGCTGAAAGGTATATCCAAGTTCTAGAACAACATATGCTCCCATCCAGATGTCGTCTCTTTCAGGGAAGACCTTGCATTTTCCAACATGACAATGCCAGACCACATACTGCATCAATTACAACATCATGGCTGCGTAGAAGAAGGATCCGGGTACTGAAATGGCCAGTCTGCAGTCCAGATCTTTCACCCATAGAAAACATTTGGCGCATCATAAAGAGAAAGATGTGACAAAGAAGACCTAAGACAGTTGAGCAACTAGAAACCTGTATTAGACAAGAATGAGACAACATTCCTATTCCTAAACTTGAGCAACTTGTCTCCTCAGTCCCCAGACGTTTGCAGGCTGTTATAAAAAGAAGAGGGGATGCCACACAGTGGTAAACATGGCCTTGTCCCAATTTTTTGAGATGTGTTGATGCCATGAAATTTAAAATCAACTTATTTTTCCATTAAAATGATACATTTTCTCAGTTTAAACATTTGATATGTCATCTATGTTGTATTCTGAATAAAATATTGAAATTTGAAACTTCCACATCATTGCATTCTGTTTTTATTCACAATTTGTACAGTGTCCCAACATTTTTGGAATCGGGTTTGTATTTTAATATGAAGTATTCCTAGAAATGTGGTATTTATATTGGATTTTGGGCAGACACACATTTAAAGTATGAAAGCAGTTAGTTCAATTTACAGTTTGTTTGTTTTTTATCAGCAGTTGAAAACAAAATCTCATAAGCGTTTTTGACTGTTGAACTTCTATGAATACAACAATTAAACATTTTACTTTATTCTGTCTTTGTTTTAGATCATTACCCCGAAATTGGGGTCGGGGATATCACCAACATCTTATTTCACGGTATGAGTAATTTTATTTCATACCACATATGATATTTCACAACCCACACATGTGATGTACTGTATTTCATATCACAATTTTATTTCAACAATATATATCTCGATATACAGTTATACAAATTGATTCATACCCTTGGTAAATATGATTAAAGAAGGCTGTGAAAATAAGTCTTCATCGTTTATCCATTTTGATCTTTTATTAAAAAAAAAAAAAATCTAAACTTAAATTGAAGAAAAAGTGAAAATGGGGGAAAATCACATTATGAAATTAAATATTTTTCTCTAATACACAATGGCCACAATTATTGGTATTCCTAGATATTCTTCTTATTAAAATATCTCTGAAGTATATATATATTTTGTATTTTATTTTTAGCACACCAGGGTGAGTATGAAAAAATTATCCAGCCATGGCTTCCTGTTTCACAGGAATATAAATATGAGGAACATAAAGGCCAAATTCCTTTAATCATCCATCACAGAGTAAAACCAAAGAATATAGTCCTGATGTGCAGCAACAAATTGTTGAACTTCACAAAATAGAAAGTGGCTGTATAAAAAGAGCGAAAGCATTGAAAATTCCCATTTCTACCAATTTTTACCATTTCTACCAAGTTCCAATCAACAGTAAATGCTACATATCTGCCTGTACGAGGATGTGTGCCTGTAATATTGTCCTAAAGCACGGTGAGGAGGAGAGTTTGAGTGACTAAAGACTCTCCAAGGACCACAGCTGGAGAATTGCAGGAAATAGATGAGTCTCAGGGTCAGAAAACCTTAAAAAATGATCAAACAGTACTAACATCACCGTTGTTTGGGATGGTTTCAGTAAAAAAAAAGAAAACAAGAATAGAAAACATTCTCTCCCAAAAACAAACTCCAGCATAGTGCCAGACAATATATGGAACTTCAAACAGGACTGGCTTTTATGGTTAGATAAATCTAAAGAAAATTAGATTTTTAGCAGCAAACACTCAAGATGGGTTTGGTGAACACGGGAGTAAAAATGTACCACATTTGTACAATGAAATATACTGCTGTATCTTTAATGCTGTGGGCCTATTTTTCTGCCAGAGATCCTGAATATAGATAATTCAGATAGATGGCATCATGAAAAAAAAAAAAAAAAACATGCAATGCCATTACAGTCCTGGAACCCTATAGAAAATGAAGAGATGAAGTACCAACATAGAGCTGGGAATCTGAAGAATCAGGAGTGATTATGGTCTTTGATATCTTGTCATATGTTTTCCAAACTCATCAAGCCTTATAGGTGAAGACTCAGAGCTGTTATCTTGGCAAATGGATTATGCAAAAAGTATTGAATAAAGGGTATTATTAATTGTGGTCAACATATATTAGAGAAAAAAACATTTATTTTATTAGGAGATATCCCCCCGATTTTAAATTCTTATTCTCCAGTGAAATGTTAGATTTTTGTACATTTTTAATATAAAAGATCAAAAAGATTAAAGATAAAGATTTATTTTCAAAGACTTCTTTTATCATTTTTTACCAAGGGTATGAATAATTTTGAGCACAACTGTAGCTATTTTTATTTTTTTATTAAAAAATAAGAAAAAGTAGGTATATATATTTGAAGGTATATCAGTTTCACATAGAGCAGCTGTTACTACACACACGCTGATAATAAACAAGGATTTGCGCAGCTTGTCAGTTAACAACAGCTCTGTGTAGTAACAGCTGCTCTATGTGAAATCACCCACCTGATGGAATTTACAGCTGATTAGAGAACCGGCTTTACTGACGAGATGCGTATTAATTATTAGCCGATATTTATCGTGCACCCCTAGTAGATAGCATTTACCTGTATAACTCGAGACCGTTATGAACTCTGCGGTGAACTTCCCTCCATATGCTTGCGCCTCATCCATTAATTGTGTATAACAGGATCTCTTACTCTTAGTGTGAGAATTTGTTTCTTATTAGAAGTAACAAAGCATAAAGCTTTTTATTACATAAAACATTTATTGGATAGGAAGCACCACAACTGACAGCAGGACAGGAGGCACATCAACTGAAAACAACATAGACTAAAAGATTGCTTTTGCGGTTTAAGAATCAATATAAAGACACTTGAAGTTAAAAGGAACATTTGCATTTTGTTATACGGTGGGTCTTTTTCATCTAACTCCTTTAACACTGTGATTATTGTAAGTAAGGTAAGGATAGTCAAATCCTTACCAAATCCAAATCTAGCCTAAACCATTAAGTACTCACCCACTCACAGGTTGAAGTCCTTCAGGTATTACATACAAGACTCCCTTGTGGTTGTTCTTGTATGAGGCTGAGTTTGTAGTTTTTAAGTAAAATCTCACAGGAGGTAATCATAACAATTAATCACAATCTCTTATTTTGTTGGTTGCAATACAAAGCAGTTAATGCAAAAACAAAATCAGCTTAGCCATGAGTTCTAAACTTAAACTCTAAACAGCAATATTTGAGATGCTGTTAAGCTCCCCTCGATAGGTTATCAGGTGTCCTTCATGCTTAATGCAGACCTTTTATACTTCTTTTTGGGGAATTCCAGTTACACACATGTCTGTGACTCATGTCTAATAAGACGAATGTCCTTCCTCTGTCACTTATGCTGCTCTCTTTGCCTAGCACTCTTCCTCTTCTTCAAGTTAGTCTTAGTCTATCTCATCTCTACTTGATGTTGCAACATGCTCTCTTCACCTATTTTTAACCTTTGTGGTTGATTACATGAGCCTAACTTTCACAACTGTTGCTTCTTCATCCTAACAATGCAAGTATTACCAGTGGTGGTCAGTAACGGAGTAGCTTTACTTCGTTACTGTACTTAAGTACATTTTTCAAGTATCTGTACTTTACTGGAGTAGTTAATTTTGAGTAACTTTTACTTCACTACATTTCAAAGCATAAAATCGTACTTTTTACTTCACTACATTTCATAAAACATATCGTTACTCCTTATAATATATCACATGCTCCGACACGCAGAAGCGGTGTCTGATGCATGAACGAACTGATTCTTTTCAATGAACCTTTTAAATCGGATCGCAAATCGCACCAAACGATTCATTCATGAATTAGAATGATCCGATTGCAGCTGTTCTCGAGTCGACAACTCACTGATTCAAATGAACCGTTTAGTGCGAGTCTCCAGTGAACTGAATTCACAAGTGAGAACCGGGAGATCTTGTGAGCGCGCATGCTACTGATGCTGCTAACAGTAAGTTACTAATATCGTATTTTAGGATTGAAAATCAAAACAATCAAGAACTGAAAATCATATTTAGGTCAAAACTGTCAGTTTTTTATGAACTCAATCTGCTGTAAACAGTGATCTATTTAAGCCCACTGAAATGCTTGAATGCAGACTCATCAGTCGGTGTCTCTATGTTTTAGGTCAAAAAAACAAAACATTAAAATAACACAGATTAAATAAAATAACAATAATCATGCACATTCAAATTCCCCGCTGCCGTAACGTTAACAGTTTTATTAAAATGCTACGCATTTAGCCCTATGTGACGTCTGTCTAATTTTTCCTTTGGAGTTCACCAAAGGTTGAAGATTGTCTATTATAATCCGGTATATTATTCCATAGCCTAGGAGCAGCTACCGCAAAAGCGTGGTCACCTCTAGACTTAAATTTAGTCCCAGGAACGAGTAACATATTATGCGAAGAGCGAAGTACTCAAACTTGAATCAGTTCAGCAATATATGGCAGGGCTGTATAATGCAATTAAAATCTTACAATTCATTCTAAAACAAACTGGCAGCCTGTGCGGTTATCATAACAGGTGTAATGTGAATATATTTTCGGGTACCAGTCGACAACCTTGTGGCAGTGTTTTGGACCAACTATAATCTATCTAAGATTTTATTTTGAGCACCAAAATCGATTGTGTAGCAGTAGTCTAATAGAGTGAAGGTAAACGCATGAATAACCTTTTCTAAATAAAGGATAAAAGGGCTTAATCCTAGAGATCATTCTCAGTTGAAAGATACTCATTTTGACATTTCATCTAACTGTAGAGCACTATCACAAACCACACCCACATTTTTAACCAGATGTTTCCTAAAGGGGCTCCATGTTCCCAGATTAATTTTGGCCATGTCACCTGATTCAGAGGGACCAAAAATCATTACCTCATTTAAGTTAAAAAAATATTAAAGACATCTATTCCTTAACCTCATCCAAGCAGGCCAACAGTCTTTCCAAATAAGTGGGACAGAGTGCGACTTACAAGGTTGATACAATTGGTATCGTTGTCATAACAATGAAATGACACACCATAACACACAATATTTTCCTAAAATCATACCTAAAGGGAGTTCTCCAAGTGCATACATGTCACCAACATTTAGCCTGGTCTCAGTGATAAATAATTTAAATTCCAATTCCTGAGGAATTTGTTTAGAATTCATTATTAACTTTTCATAAACCTAATAACATTTCATAAACCTATATTATAATAATGTCCAGTGTCTCATAATACAGAAAACAAATATTCTATACATTTTATTTTTTTATCTTTTTGTAAAAAATGTAGTATTTGAATTTTACAGCCATGAAGTCCTCAACACATTTAGATCAAATCTGAAGAAGAAATTTGAGTGTCTGTATGAGGGAACAGCGACGCAGGGAAACCCAACACTCCTGAATAAGATCTACACAGAGCTCTACATCACAGAGAGTGAGAGTGGAGAGATCAGTAATGAGCACGAGGTGAGACAGATTGAGACACAATCCAGGAGAGCAGCAACCGAGGACACACCGATCAAATGCAGTGACATCTTTGGAGCTTTACCTGGACAAGACAAACCCATCAGAACTGTGCTGACAAAGGGAGTCGCTGGCATTGGAAAAACAGTCTCTGTGCAGAAGTTCATCCTGGACTGGGCTGAAGGGAAAGAGAATCAGGACGTCCAGCTCATATTTCCACTTCCTTTCAGAGAGCTCAATCTGATGAAGGACAAAACACTCAGTCTTTCAGATCTTCTTCATGACTTTTTCCCTGAAACAAAAGATATGGAAATATCCAGTGATAAATATAAAATGTTGTTCATCTTTGATGGTCTGGACGAGTGCCGTCTTCCCTTAAACTTTCAAAGCAATGAGACTCTACAGGATGTGACCAAAGAGACATCAGTGGACATGCTGCTGACGAACCTCATTGTGGGGAATCTGCTTCCCTCTGCTCTCATCTGGATCACCTCCAGACCAGCAGCAGCTGATCTCGTCCCCTCTGAGTGTGTCCATCGAGTGACAGAGGTACGAGGCTTCAATGAGCCACAGAAGGAGGAATACTTCAGGAAGAGAATCAGTGATCAGAGTCTGGCCGATAGAATCATCTCACACCTGAAGTCATCAAGGAGCCTCTTCGTCATGTGCCACATCCCAGTGTTCTGCTGGATCTCAGCTGCTGTTCTGGAGAAGATGTTGAGTCGAGCACAGAGTGGAGAGATTCCCAAGACTCTCACTCAAATGTACACACACTTCCTGACGACACAGATTAACATCAAAGACACAAAGTACAATGAGAAGAAGAGCAAAGACAAAGAGATGATTTTCAAACTAGGGAAACTGGCATATGAGCAGCTGGATAGAGGCAACCTGATCTTCTATGAGGAAGACCTGAGAGAGTGTGGCATTGATGTGACAGAAGCATCAGTGTACTCAGGATTGTGCACTCAGATCTTCAGAGAGGAGTTTGGCTTGTATCAGGGAAAAGTCTTCTGCTTTGTTCATCTGAGTGTTCAGGAACATATAGCAGCTCTGTATGTGCACCTCTCCTGTACAAACCACAACAGAAATGTGTTTCACCAAATCCCCAGACAGTGTTTGTGTTTTGGAGTTAAGGACTGGTTTCATCTCAATTCACCAGAACATATTTCATTATCTGCTCTGCATCAGAGAGCTGTGAATGAGGCTCTACAGAGTAAAAATGGACATCTGGATCTTTTCCTGCGGTTTCTTCTGGGTCTGTCAGTGGAGTCTCATCAGGTTCTTCTACAAGGACTAATGAAACAGACAAGAAGCAGATCTGACAGAAATCAGAAAACCGTTAAGTACATAAAGAAAAAGATCAGGACCATTGACTCTCCAGAAAAATCCATCAATCTGTTCCACTGTCTGAATGAACTGGGTGATCGTTCACTAGTGGAGGAAATACAGCAATATCTGAGATCTGGAAGAATAAGTGAAGCCAATCTCTCCTCATCTCAGTGGTCAGCTGTAGTTTTTGTGTTGTTGACATCAAAGAAGAAGCTGGATAAGTTTGATCTTAATAAATTTGTTGGAGGAAACAATAAAGCTGATAATATGAAGGTTCTTCAGAAGCTGCTGCCTGTGATTAAAGAATCCAGATCAGTTCAGTAAGTATCACTGAGAACAATCACTTCACTGTTAAAAACATTAAGAAATTCTAAAAGCTCATAAATCATCAGTGCTGCGAGTGTTTTCCAGAGTTTAGTGGTCAGTATTTTCATGTTTTCTCTACAGTGTTTCATACTGTTCAGAGATGGTAAGATTGTTTTAATCTTCTGATTTGCTGCTCAAGAAACATTTTTTATCATTGATACATATGAATGGATATTTCAAAAGAGTATCATTTAAAATAATAGTATTATTAATACATATTGTAATATAAATTTATTTACTGACACTTTAGACCAATTTAATTTAATATTATTTAATAATACATTTTCTTTAAAAAATAAGTTATTTATTGTTATTTATTTTTCAGTTCATAGTGTTTACAAGAACCATTTTCATCTCTGTACAGGTTGAGAGATTGTGGAATCACAGGTGAAGGTTGTGCTGCTCTGGCTTCAGCTCTGAGATCAAACCCTTCACACCTGAGAGAACTGGATCTGTCTGGGAATGAACTACGAGATTTGGACATAAAGCTTCTCTGTGCTGCACTTCAAGATTCTCATTGTAAACTGGAGAAACTGTGGTAAGATCATCTCTCTGACAGTCTCACACATCTTTGTCCATGGTAAGCCTGTCCTTTGGTGTAAATGTTTGGACTAAAATCTGCTTGTAAAGTAAATGTTCAGTAATCACAGTAAAGGCCAGATTAACAAAACAGGAAAAATGGGTGCGAGACTGCAGTTTCATAAGTCCTGACGGGAGTGGAATGTTCTGTGGTTGATGCACTCAGAATGTGTAAATTAAAGAACACAGATGTAGGCAGATAATTTTGTCTGCAAGCTGTGACATCGACATACAACAGGAACAGAAACTTTACTGACTTAAATTTGATTTGATTTGTTTATAAAAACATTTGTCACCAAAATGCTGGGAACAAACAAACACACTTGCACAACTTCCACACTTTATGACATCATACAGGGCCATAGTAAAAAAAAAATCATTAACAAACATTATATAATGCTTAACAGATCATTAGATAATATAAATTCACATAGCTAGAAATGTAAGATAACATGCTTGTTAATGCTTACTAATGTACTTTTTAAACATTACCTAATGATTAACAGATCATTATTTAATGTCATTTGAAATGTTTGCAAATGTCATTCAACTTTCAATTCATGATCATGTTCTTTTTAAAAAGTCTTCAAATGATTTGACAGATGGTTTACATTTATTAAAAGCTTCAATCATAAATCATTAACAAATATTATATAATGCTTAATGGATCAAAAGTTAATGCTTACAAATGTCATTAAACTTTCGATTCATTTGATCATGCACTTTTTTTAAAAATCTACAAATGATTTTAACTGAAATTATACAGTAATTACAAGCTTACTTGTTCATATACTTTTCATATATGTAATGCTCTTATACCTAATGCTCTTTTTTACATTTACAAATGCTGTGGGAAAAATGAATGAATGAATGAATGAATGTGTCATGATCCGGTCACTAAACTTCCGTTAATTCACCACCAGAGGTCATCATCCACAACACAGACTCTCACACACACAGTACAACCTGGACTACATTTCCCATGCTCCATTGCACCAATCACATTCACCTGATAACAATCACACCATGCACCTGAGACCTATCACACACACACAGCACAATCAATCAGACACGCTTTATAAGCATTGGACTTCCTTTCACACACTGCCGAGTATTGTTCTGCACATGTCCCTCTCCTAGCGATAGCTGCGATACCAAGCCATTCCGTGTTTGTTTCCATAGTCTTGCTTCAGTTTCTAGTTTTCATAGTCTTGTTTCAGTTTCTAGTTTTCATAGTCTTGTTTCAGTTTCTAGTTTTCATAGTCTTGTTTCAGTTTCTAGTTTTCATAGTCTTATCTTAGTTTCTAGTTTTTATAGTTTAGTCTTTTTCCTGCCTTGCCCTGTTTCTTGTGTTTTGACCCTTTGCTCTGGATTCTGGATTACCCCTCTTGCTTAGCCCTCTGGATATTGTTCGTTCATCAAAGACCCACGCTTGCCCTAGGAATATTCTTTGTATTGCCCTCTATATACTTGTTTGCCAGTGTTTGACCCATGCCTCTTACGACCACGTCTCTGTGTAATAAAATCTCGCAAATGGATCCGCACGTCTCACGACTCGTCAGCCCCGTTACAGAATACTCGGCCACACAAGGATCCAGCAGCTGTTCAGGTGAACACTGGCCAGGTATGGACACTACAAAAATACTATTCGCCATTAAGCAAGGCCCACGATCACTGGTTAACCATATTAGAGAGTTTTTAGCCATTGCTTGCTATTCTGAGTTACCGGACATTATTTTGATAGAGATTTTCTTCTGTGATGGCATAAATCAACTTCTCCAATCTAAATTTAGGCGCAAGGGGCCGCGTTCATCACTCTGTCAGTTCCTGGACTATGCTTTGTTGTCTGTTGGCTCTTTGTTTACTGTGGGTGTCACAGAGGAGGAACGCGATATCGCACTCATTCGTGAAATGGCGGCTGCACAAGAGCGCACTCACAAAATAGCAGTGAAAGTAGAGCCTGGTCACAAAATGGTGGACACGACAATGCCCCGTCAAGTCACCGTTGATCTTCCAGAGTCAAATCAAGTCACCGTTGATCTTCCAGAGTCAAGTCTAGTCACCGTTGATCTTCCAGAGTCAAGTCTAGTCACTGTTGATCTTCCAGAGTCAAGTCTAGTCACCGTTGATCTTCCAGAGTCAAGTCTAGTCACTGTTGATCTTCCAGAGTCAAGTCTAGTCACTGTTGAACTTCCAGAGTCTCGCCACGTCTCAGCTGAACTTCCAGAGTCTCGCCACGTCTCAGCTGAACTTCCAGAGGCTCGCCACGTCTCAGCTGAACTTCCAGAGGCTCGTTACATCTTGTCTGTTGCACCCAGAGCCTGGAGGTCAGCTCTTCAGTATCCCAGACTGGCACCCAGCACGGAGGATCCACCGTTGCTGTCAGTAAGAGCAGCTAGTATCCCAAAACCAGCGCGCTCAACCCCTCCTGTGCAGGAACTGATTCCCCATTGTTTTATGTTGCGTTTGGGCAGCGTACACCACCACTGAAACTCTAGAGGAGGTGGCGCCCAGCAGCTCACTTTCATCCTATTATTTCACTGTCAAAGGAACCATTGATGAACATTGTTTTTGCCCTGATAAAAAGACTATTAATGAACTCCCCCTGTTTTCTGAAGGTACCGCTGTAGAACCTCCAGAGGTGGCGGCATCCGCTGCAGAACCTCCAGAGGTGTCAGTGGTATCAACCTGTGAACTCTCGTCCTGTCCTGTCACGGCTATGGAGGCCGTCAGTGAACTCTTGTTCTGTCCTGTCATGGCTATGGAGGCTGTTTATGAACTCTCTGTGTTCCCTGCCTCTGTCCCTGAGACTAGGAATGCACTGCCTGTGTTGTTTGTCTCTGCTTTTACTAGGCCCCAGTCTCTGCCATGGATCCCGACCCTATCTGCTCTGCCCTGGTGGGCTCCAGTTCCGCCTGTGGAAATTCCTTGTATGCACTCCAGTTCCGCCTGCTCCGCCCTGGTGGGCTCCAGTTTCGCCTGCTCCGCCCTGGTGGGCTCCAGTTCCGCCTGCTCCGCCCTGGTGGGCTTCTGTTCCGCCTGTGGAAATTCCTTGTATGCGCTTCAGTTTCGCCTGCTCCGCCCTGGTGGGCTCCAGTTCCGCCTGTGGAAATTCCTTGTATGCGCTTCAGTTTCGCCTGCTCCGCCCTGGTGGGCTTCTGTTCCATCTGCTTGGCTGTGGTGGTCTTCTGCTCTGCCCTGGTGGGCTTCTGTCCCATCTGTTTGGCTGTGGTGGTCTTCTGCTCCACCCTGGTGGGTTTCTGTCCCATCTGCTTGGCTGTGGTGGTCCTCTGCTCCACCCTGGTGGGCTTCAGTTCCATCTGCTCCGTTCTGGTGGGCTCCAGTTCTGTCTGCTTAGTTCCGTCTGCTCTGGCCTGGCGGGCTTCTGTCCCATCTGCTCGGCTGTGGTGGGCTCAAGTTCCATCTGCTCTGGCCTGGCGGGCTCCAGTTCTGTCTGCTTGGGCTCCAGTTCCGTCTGCTCTGGCCTGGCGGGCAAAAGTTCAAAAAGGGCATAACTTTGATTTAAGGGATCCAGAGTGATTTTCTAAAACCCTTTTTCTCACTCTGGATGTATACAGTTCTTGAAGGGTGGGCATGGGAGCACCAATAATTCTTTCAGCAGTCCGAACTGTTCTCTGTAGTCTGCTGATGTCTGATTTTGTAACTAAACCAAAACAGACAGTAGAAGTGCACAGGACTGTCTCGATGGCAAAGTAGAACTGTTCAGGCAGCTCCTGTGGCAGGTTAAACTTCTTTAGCTGACGAAGAAAGTACAGCCTCTGTTGGGCCATTGTGAGTGTCCCACTTCAGGTTCTGGGAGATGATGGATCCCAGGAACTTGAATGTCTCCACTGCAGCCACAGTGCTGTCTATGATGGTGAATGAGGAGAGTGCAGGGGGGTTTCTCCTACTTCTCCACTGTTTTGAGCTTGTTCAGCTCCAGGTTGTTAAGACTACACCAGACAGCCAGCTACTCATCCTCTTGTCTGTAAGCAGACTCATTACCATCCTGGATGAGACCGATGACTGTAGTGTCTTCAGCAAACTTCAGGAGCTTGACAGAGGGGTCTTTAGAGGTGCAGTTACTGGTGTACAAGGAGAAGAGCAGTGGGGACAGGACACAACCCTAAGGGCAGGGTTTTTGGCGTCCGCCAAAACGTTTTTTTGTCCTGCCAAAGCCTTATTTGATCTGTAATTGGGTTTTGTAAGTGAAGCAGGCTACAGACGGAGTGATGGAGAGAACGAGCACAGCGCCCCACCCCCGCGCGGGCACTCTCCGTCTTCAGTTCTGTCTTTGCTCTCTCCCTCGCATCAAAATCAACTGATCGGAAGACCGAATCCATGTTTCACGTGGTGCATTCTGAGAATATTTTTGCTAAATC
Source organism: allo-octoploid hybrid of Carassius auratus x Cyprinus carpio (assembly GCA_024542945.1). NCBI lineage: Eukaryota > Metazoa > Chordata > Actinopteri > Cypriniformes > allo-octoploid hybrid of Carassius auratus x Cyprinus carpio. Next base: position 1,531,108 of record CM045044.1, read on the forward strand.
ACCGCTGGGTGTGAATTGCAGTCAAAAAAAAAAAGTTGCCTTATCTTCTCTTACAACTTGTGACAAGCATTCCGCACATGCAGCTGACATAACTTTAAATAAACACACACACACAAAAAAAATCTATCCAGTTATGAAGTGGTTTTTTTTTTTTTTGTGTGTGTGTCCTAACAGTCAGGATTCCCACACAACACGTCTGCTAAAGTCCGATTCTCGACCTAATGACTCCTTTGAGCCGATTCATTATAATGAATGGTTAAAGCAATTGGTCTGCCCGTCAGTGTCTGAATTGGTGTATAACAAATCATTACTTCTCAGAAGAACATGCACATCTGAAATGAGAAAGTTATTGTGCTTACCACATTTAGCAAGAGTGTTTAGTAAAATTTAGCCTAGGGCTGGACAATATATCGAACGATATGACCATGTGCATCTCGTCAGTAAAGCCGGTTCCATGATTAGCGGTAAATCCACATCACCTGCTTTCAAATGGAGCTGCAGTTAATACACAGAGCCGTAGTTCACTGAGAAGCTACGCTATATCGAGTTCATTATTGAAGATGAATCGCCTTTGATAATGAACTCGATATAGCATAGCTTGTCAGTAAACTACGGCTCTGTGTATTAACTGCAGCTCCATTTGAAAGCAGGTGATGGGGATTTACCGCTAATCATGGAACCGGCTTTACTGACGAGATGCACATGATCATATTGTTCGATATATTGTCCAGCCCTAATTTAGCCTTAATAATCCACAGTATGTATAGGCCTATGACAATGTGTAATAAATTACATATAAAATAATTTAGTTTAAAGTTAGACTGGAGTGAGATGAAACTAGATCAAAGCACAAAGCAAGCTGTTGCTAGCTAGCTGCTAATTTTATAAAATTTTATATGGTAAAAAATTACACTATTACACCTTTTAATGCTACGTTTTTAATGCTACTTTTTTTATTTAAAATAATTATCACGTCTATCAAAAAAGGATTTTATCTTTCAAAATTATGAAAGCCAGTCCCGGAAAAATCACAGCTTTTTTTGCAAAGAGGGCAAGAAAGGATGACAGTGAGTGTGACGGGTAATATCTGTGTCTGATAATTGCATAATTTGTAAATAGATAAATTGTGATACCTTTGACATTTCAAATATACTTTGGTATCGATGATGTTTACATGTAAAATAAGTTGTAATCACTTTCTTTTACCATCTAGCCTAACAGTGATCGTTTTTCATGAATAAATAGGATAAGAAAAAATCACAAACTGTTTCTTTGTATTTATTTTAAATGTAACATTTATTGTCAATATTGGGCTTGCGGATCATGTGGGTACTAGGGTACTCTTTGCTGTGTGTGGATGACCATGTCGGTCAGCCACCACTGAAGACCAATTTTGACCCAGGAAAAACCCTGTAAGGGGCGCCAGTGTTGGTGGAGCAGCTGTTCAACATTAACCCTCTGGGGCCTAAGGGGTGTTTCGGGGGCCTAGAGAAGTTTTGACATGCCCTGATATTTGTGTTTTTTTTTTTTCAGTTGCTTATAAACACATAAATGGCTAAAGTCTAATAACACTGTAATCAGCACAAACTGGGCTACAATAATATGTGAGCAGTATGTATGTACATGATTGTGTTTTTGAGAAAGTGACGTTTATGCATGGTTAGTGAAAAACTAAAATTTTGAAGGCACTGAAATAAGGCAATAAAACAACTAGAAAACATTCGTTCACAAGACTTTTGAGAACAGATTGAAGCCTAGAGTTTTTGCTTTAAATTATGTGAAAATCATCTTGATTACTCGCTCACAGAAAACAATATATTGATTTAAATTTTTAAGACGCTTTTTGTGTAGGAAAGGTATATGTGAGAAGGCACCAACTATCATGCATAATGCTGTGATTCACACCTGAGAAGACAAAGGCCCGCATAATGAGCTGCATAATGAGCCTTTCAGCCAGATGTGTGACTGAGAGAGAAGAGTTACAAGAAAGACTTTTTAAACTACATTATTAACATTATTGTAACACAATTACCACATAGCACACATATTATCAGTGATATTTACAGCTTACTTGATACATTTACACCTCAGATGATCCCGGGTATAACACATTCAAAATACTTAAACCAGAGTAGATATTTATGAACAGAAGCTTAGTTACATGCATAAACACAAGCATGCTTTGTATGTAGGCCTATGCAATATATATAGTTATAAACATATTTGGCTATATTCGTGAACACAGAATAGCCTATCTCAGTAAAGTTTTGTCTAACCATTCCTACTGACATTAGGCTAGCAACAATATATATTTTTTTATATCGTATTGCTGTTTATGTTATATAACATAAAAAAAAGAAAAGAAAAGAAAAACATCCTGGCATGGTGAGACATTTAGATACTGTGAATGAAACTTTATAATGTTTCACTTGATTATACATTTAGTCAGGAATTATAGTTTGAAAAAAGTCTAACTAGTCAAATGTGTACAGGTTATGTGAAAACTAATACAGGTAGGATAATAAAAAAAAAGACTTACTCATGTTTATGATCTCTGCTTGATCAAGCCGCTGCGTCAATAATCCAAAGGTAATCCAAAGCTTCTTGAGGTGAATTCTTTCTTATTTGTCACAGCAAGTCTTTTCTGCTGTGAATTCAGTCTCATTCCTCTCAGCGCCAAGTGCAAAGTAAAATGTAAAAAACTCGCTGCTTTGTTTGTTGTTATGGGGCATTTACCCACCGTGAGCTTCACGTGAATAATTATAATGACAATAGCGCGATTGCCGTGTGGGCGTGGTCACATTAGATATAATGAAGGGAGACGTGAAAGACTGGACCTCATGTTGTTTTCATATGGATTACGTTATCACAGAATATTTGTTTTCTATAAGACTTGCTTAGTTTCTATAGATATCTCTCTCATGTCTCTGTGTTGAGTATTTGCTGACAGCTCATTTTAATGACGTGTTTCTAAATGAAGATCACCGCAGACAAAGGCTGCAGACAGCGCACCCTGTTTGTTTTCTTTATTTTATAAATGCACAAAGTTTTGTTGTTATTATGTGTGTGTACAAATAAAATTAAAGTGTAATTTAAATTATTTTTGGTGTTATCAGGAGAAGATGCCTCAAAACGCATATTACCGTTAGTTGGCCCCGGAGAGTTACTTTCCCCAGTCTCACTAGCTGTTACCTATCTGTTAAAAAATTGGTGATCCACTGACAGATAGAGCTAGGGACATAGAGCTTGGTTAGTTTGGTCTGGAGGAGTCTTGGAATGATGGTGTTGAAGGCTGAACTAAAGTCCACAAACAGGATCCTCATGTAAGTCCTTGTTTTGTCCAGATGTTGCAGGGTGAAGTGCAGTCCCATGTTGACTGCATCATCCACGGACCTGTTTGCTCGGTTAGCAAACTGCAGGGGGTTCAGTAAGGGTCCAGTGATGTCCTTCAGATAAGCCAGAACCAGTTTTTCAATTAACTTCATGATGACAGACGTTACTGCCACAGGTCTGTAGTTGTTATGTCCTGTTATCTTTAGTTTCTTTGGAACGGGGATGATGGTGGAGCATTTGAAGCAGGAAGGGACTTCACACTCCAGAGATCTATTGAAGATCTCATCCTCATCCAAGATGGCGCCGCCGAGTTCGGTCGCCGTCCAGGTCGCTCCGCTTAGATTGTGTTTTTATTTACTTTTTTACCTACATTTGCTTTCTCTTTTTACACACATAACCTCTGCACTGATCACTTACGACAAAGGAACACTTTTGGACATTGGATACCACTTCACTAACCTGTTTCAGGACACTTTATCCTTCAACCCATCGTGGCCATCTGAGATTCTCCGGAATGCAGAGATGAACAATGGCCACCTGAATAACCACCCGAGGCGACGGATCAAGAAACACCACGGGAAACGCGTTGGGGTCCGCAACAGACTGAGAAAAAGAGCTCACAGTCCTCCTCTACCGAGCATTCTGCTCGCCAATGTCCAGTCTCTGGAGAATAAGATGGACGATCTTAGAGCCAGGATAAGTTTCCAACGGGACATTAGGGACTGTAACATCCTTTGTTTGTCTGAAACATGGCTCACGCCCTCGGTCCCGGACGCTGCTGTAACGCCATCTGAAAACTTCTCTGTTTTACGGATGGACAGGACAGCCGAGGCCGGTAAATCCAAAGGTGGAGGAGTGTGTTTCATGATTAACAAGAAATGGTGTGACCCCAGGAATATCTCCACTCTGTCACGCTCCTGCTCGCCTCATCTGGAACATTTATCTATTATTTGCCGCCCATTCTATCTGCCCCGGGAGTTTTCATCGATCATCATCACTGCTGTTTACATCCCACCACAAGCTGACACCGGTTTGGCTTTGTCCGAGTTTCACGATGCGCTCAGCGGCAACATCAACAAACATCCTGACGCTGCTGTTATCGTCACTGGGGACTTTAAAGCCCATGTTGCAGGTTAACCACCACTGTCGATTAATGGGTACATAAATCACTCAAGATATGTATATCATTTTTAAAATGTCTCAAAAATGGTCTTAAAGAGCATTTTTTTATGTTTTTGGTATTAATGTTTTTTTTTACGCAATTCGGTGATGACGTCACATTGTGGAGAAGTGGAGGAAATATAGCCTCAGCCTAGTATGATGCGCGTTCCAGGCAACCCATAACCCGTGTTTTTCCAACCTTAAACCCGTGAAAGTGCACTGGAACGGTAGTCAAACCCGTGACTTCCCAGTTCCCACCCGTGAACTCGTATTAGATCGATGTCACACACGACGCGAAACAACAATGACAGCCCCTACGGATAATACTGCCAACGGACGCAGTGTTTATGCAAGTGGTACACGTTGAAAAAACGATTTTAGGACAATGTAATGTTGCGATAAAAACTGGGATGAGGAAGAGGTGGCAAGAGCCAACATGTATGATGGCCAGCAGCCCTATAATTTCGAACCAGCCAGATGTGAGAGGGCAAATGAGGAATTGCCAAGAACTGATGGCCGTCAAAGCCAATTAAATGCATGGTCCGAGGAGAATGAGTGGAGAGTTGGTGAAGTGTCCTGGTGAGTTGCTATCATTTAGCAACGCAGCAATGAGCACTGTAGCTAGTCTTACGAGCAGCCGTGCACAATAACGATAAATATATAATTTATTTATTTTTTTTACTGTCATTGTATAGCACCAAGTGAAAAATCAACGTTGTCTTTATATCTAGTGGCAGTGATCATGACGTTAGTTCAGATAAGTACCGGTAACCTTTGTCATAGTGTCGTAGTACTGGTAAACTTTGTCTTTGTCATCTAGAAATAGAAGGCATCATGCTAGCTATATGGGCGTTTCTAAGGGTTTATCTCTTCCTCCGGTGAAAATGTTGTTGCAAACCGTATGTTTTGTAACCGTGTGTCTGTCGCTATGTTTGGCTGGTGCTTGTGTGGGGCGGGCGGTGCCGTCCCATGGAAACTGCATTGGAAAGCTGGCACTGTAGGGAAGTGAGTGCGTTTTGGTCGCTGTTGGTCGATATCTATCTATCTATCTATCTATCTATCTATCTATGTATTTATCTATAATCTGAATACTCTCGTCTACTGCTCGTCTCTCTAGTCACTCTCAATGCTCTAAAGGCGGGCCTTTGGTAAATTCTCTCCCCAACGTGACGTAATGCAATGCATTGTGGGGGAACGGAGAATCATTGTACCGGTGTAAGATAGTACCTACTTTTTCGTATTTTATTCCGTTTTGTGATACCCAATAACATAAAATACAATGGATAACAGTTTAAATGTTTATTACCAACAAGCAAATTGCACAAATTTCTTGAAAAATTAACCCTGCAACACGGCCTTTAACAAAGCCAACCTCAGGCAGGTTATGCCTAATTTTTATCAACATGTATCCTGTCCAACCAGAGGACCGAATACACTGGATCATTGCTACACTCAGTTTAAGCATGCCTACAAAGCTTGCTCACTACCGGCTTTCGGCAAATCAGACCATGCTGCCATTTTCCTCACACCGGAATATAAACAAAGGCTCGTTCAAGAACCCCCGGTGCAGAGGGTGGTGACGCGCTGGTCTGCCCACTCAGAAGCCATGCTACAGGCAGCTCTTGATGACGTAGACTGGGACATGTTTCGGGCAAGTTCATCTGACGTCAGCGAGTTCACGGATGTAGCATTAAGCTTTGTAAACACGCTAGCCGAACAAGCTACGGATACAATATCTATAAGGACCTTCTCTAATCAGAAACCTTGGGTGGACAGTACAATCCGTGCAGCAGTAAACAAACGCGCTGCTTACAACGCCGGTCTTTTGTCGGGAAACATGAGTGAGTACAAAGCATCGTGCTATGCTCTCCGATGCGCAGTAAGAGCCGCCAAACTCCAATACAGGGAACGAATAGAGTCACATTTCCAGCTCAATGACTCCAGACGCATGTGGCAGGGACTAAGGACCATCTGTGCCTTTGGAAATAAATCCTCTGCAGAGGTGAGAGCAGATCCGTCGCTGGCTGACGAGCTAAACACTTTCTACGGCCGCTTTGAAAGCAATCTGAGCAGCGCGAGTCTGCCGATCAGGGCATCAGGAAGCGGCAGTCAGAGCAGCGATAATCATGTGATCACCGTGTCGGAGGACGAGGTTCGGAGGGCTCTAAAGCGAGTGAATGTCAGGAAAGCAGCCGGACCTGATGGGATTTCTGGCCGTATTCTGCGGTCCTGTGCTGATCAGCTCGCTGGTTTGTTTACATCCATTTTTAATGAGTCTCTTGCTACATCGGTGGTTCCCACCTCCTTCAAAAAAACTGTCATCATCCCTGTGCCTAAGAACAATAACCCCTCTTGCCTGAATGACTATCATCCAGTTGCCCTCACATCAATAGTCATGAAGGTCTTTGAGGGACTGGTTAAAAACTTCATCTGCTCCTCCATCCCGGATACTTTGGACCCTCTTCAGTTTGCTTATCGCCCCAACAGATCCACTGATGATGCCATCTCTCAAATCCTGCACTCTTCTCTCACACACATTGACAGCAATAACAGGAACTATGTAAGGCTGCTATTTATCGACTATAGCTCAGCTTTCAATACTATAGTCCCCATCACGCTAGCTTCTAAACTCATTGACCTCGGCCTGAATTCTTCACTATGCAACTGGATTCTTGATTTCCTCACCGGCAGACCTCAAGTGGTGAAAGTAGGCCAGTTCACCTCTAACTCCATCACCCTGAACGTAGGAGCCCCACAGGGCTGTGTCCTGAGTCCCCTGCTCTACTCTCTCTACACACATGACTGCGTGTCTTCCCACAGCTCCACATCTATTATCAAATTTGCTGATGATACTGTGGTTCTGGGCCTCATTTCCAACAATAATGAGACTGCATACTTGGATGAGGTAGAGAAATTAACATCATGGTGCCAGGACAATTGTGTCTCTCTGAATGTGAGCAAAACTAAAGAGCTGATTGTTGACTTCAGGAAGAGACAGCAGCAGCCCTATACTCCTCTAATGATCAGCGGGACCCCTGTGGAGAGGGTGAGCAGCTTCAAGTACCTCGGTGTAAACATCTCCGAGGACCTGACTTGGACTACCCACATTCAAACACAGGTTAATAAAGCCAGGCAAAGACTGTACCATCTGAGACAGCTGAGAAAATTCAGGGTTTCACCTGCAATCCTGAAAACTTTCTATTCAGGGGCCATAGAAAGCGTATTGACACAGTGTATATCAGTGTGGTATGGGAACAGCTCCAGTCATGACTGCAATGCCCTGCAGAGAGTTGTGCGCTTAGCTGAGCGCATCTCAGGGTCTGCTCTCCCCTCTATGCAGGACATCTACCTCAAACGCTGCAAAAGCAGAGCTGTTAAAATAATCAAGGACTTCATTCACCCCAGTAACCATCTTTTCACTTTGCTGCCATCTGGTAAGCGCTTCCGTAGCCTGATGTCAAAAACTGAGAGACTTAGGAGGAGTTTCTTCCCCCAGGCCATCAGGCTCCTAAACTCAAAACCAGCCTCTTAACATCTTCATGTATCCACTTAATATTCACTTTATCAGTAAGATATTCATCATTCACTACCTCACATTGACATACTGAAAGTGTCAACCTGTTGGCACATTTGCCTCTTGTACATTCCTGTGTATCTTAATATTTAAGACTACAGTTTACTTTCATGCACATTATTTTCCACTATATATTTAATTCTACAGTATACATGTTGTATTCTTTAATAATTGCACTGTCCATGGAGCGGACCTGACTCACATTTCACTGCTGGTTATATATGCTTTATATAATTGTGTATGTGACAAATAAAAATCTTGAATCTTGAATCTTTAATCTTGAAGATCTGTGAAAAGATGGGGGCCAGCTGGTCAGCACAGGTTTTCAGACAGGCTGGTGTAACACCATCTGGGCCTGGTGCCGTCTTCTCTTCTTCTCTTGTTTTCTGAAGACCTGACACACATCGTTCTCACTGATCTGAAGTGCAGGAGAGGGGGGTTACAGGAGGTGTTAACGGTTGTGTAGAGAGATGGTCAGAACGGATGTGGGGGGTTTCAAATCTACAATAAAACTCATTCAGGTCTTCAGCAAGTTGTTGATTCGCTTAAGTGCTGTGAGATGGTGTCTTGTAGTTGGTGATGGTTTTCAGACCTTTCCAAACTGAAGTTGAGTCACTGGAAGTGAAATGATCTTCTAACTTTTTAGCATAGCTCCTCTTAGCCACTCTAATCTCCTTATTCACTGTGTTACTGGCCTGATTGTACAAGACTCTGTCCCCATTTCTGTAGGCACCCACTTTGGCCTGACAAAGATGGCTGAGTTTTGCTGTAAACCATGGTTTATTATTGTTGAATGTTACATAAGTCCTGGTAGGAATGGGGACATCCTCACAGAAAGTAATATAGGATGTTACAGTCTCTGTAAGTTTGTCCAGATCAGTGGTAGCAGCTTCAAAAACACTCCATTCAGTCAGGTCGAAACAGGCTTGTAATACCCACTGTTGGGCAAATCTCTTTACAGTCTGTACTACAGGTTTAGCAGATATAAGTTATTGCCTGAAAGGTGGTATAAGATGAACCAGGCAGTGATCAGACAACCCCAAAGCTACGTGGGACGGAGCGATATGCATCCTTTATTGCTGTGTAACAGTGATTCAGTATATAAATGTCTCTGGTGGGATATGTAACATGCTGTTTTTATTTAGGCAGTTCACTGGAGAGATTTGTTTTATTAAAGTCCAAGAGAATGATTACAACAGAGTCCGGGTGTTGTTGCTCTGTCTCTGTGATCTGATCAGCGAGTTTTTGCAAAGCCAGGCTAATGTGCACTTGCGGAGGAATGTAAACACTCACGAGAATGAACGAGTTAAACTCAGAGTAGAACGGTTTACAGTTTATGAAAAGCACTTCTAGGTTGAGACAGTACATCTTTTTTTAACACTGTTACATCTGTACACCACCTTTCATTTATGTAAAAGCATGTCCCACCGCTGCTCGATTTCTCTGTTGATTTTGCTTTGCGATCCACTCTGAACAGCTGAAAGCTTGACAGATGGAGCACGCTGTCCGGTATGGCGTCATTCAGCCAGATTTCTGTGAAACACAGAGTAGCAGAGTGTGAGAAATACTTATTTGTCCAGGAGAACAGAAGTTGTTTGTCCATTTTGTTGGTTAGAGAGCAGCGATTTGCCAGATGCATGCTAGGCAATGGCATTTGAAATCCATGCTTTCTGAGCTTCACGACCACACCGACTCTCTTCCCCCATCTGCGTGTCCTGAAGCGCTTGATCAGCACCACTGCTTCGCCAAGTACAGGTGCTTCTCAATAAATTAGAATGTCGAGGAAAAGTTCATTGTGTTTTTTGAAAACCAAAGTCACTGCACCCGTTTACTAAGAAATCTTGGAGCACTTCATGCTTCCTTCTGCTGACCAGCTTTTTGAAGATACTGATTTCATTTTCCAGCAGGATTTGGCACCTACCCACACTGCCGAAAACACCAAAAGTTGGTTAAATGACCATGGTGTTGGTGTGCTTGACTGGCCACCAAACTCACCAGACCTGAACCCCATAGAGAATCTATGGGCTATTGTAAAGAGGAAGATGAGAAATAAGAGACCAAAAAAATGTAGATGAGCTGAAGGCCATTGTCAAAGAAACCTGGGCTTCCATACCACATCAGCAGTGCCACAAACTGATCACCTCCATGCCACGCCGAATTGAGGCAGTAATTAAAGCAAAAGGAGCCCCTAGCAAGTATTGAGTACATGTACAGTAAATGAACATACTTTCCAGAAGGCCAACAATTCACTAAATGTTTTTTTTTTAATTTTTTTATTGGTTTTATGAAGTATTCTAATTTATTGAGATTTGGTGGGTTTTTGTTAAATGTGAGCCAAAATCATCACAATTAAAAGAACCAAAGACTTAAACTACTTCAGTCTGTGTGCACTGAATTTATTTAATACATGAGTTTCACAATTTGAGTTGAATTACTGAAATAAATGAACTTTTCCTCGACATTCTAATTTATTAAGAAGCACCTGTACTATGTTCAGCAAAACATCTGAATAATCGAAAACCGGTAGGAGATTTTGTGGTATGCTCTGCCGAATGTTCAGAAGTTCATCCCTGGTGAAACTGATCGTGTTTGAAAAACAAAAAACAGGAAAAACTAACAAAAACACTAAAACTACTGGAGTGCGAAGCACTGTGGCTGCCATGTGCGGCTCCATCTTGCTTATAAATTATAAGTGGATTATTGGATCATTGACTCACTGACTCACTCGATTAATTAAAAAACAGATTAATTTAGGAACGAAAGACTGCAGTGTTGTTTTGAGATGTGAAAATGTTCTGATCTGGCTTTGTTTGAAACTATTTTCATTGGCAAAACAGGAAAAAACAGCTAGTATGTGTCTACAATGTAACTCACTCAGTTTTAACTTCTTGTTTGTTGAACCGTTGTACAAAAACTTATGCTTGTGAGAAACTGCTTAACTATATCATATTTTATAAAAAAAACAAGAACCTATACATGGGTATTTTTTTTTTTTTGCTTTCATAACTTGAACTATAGGGGCATTCAAACTGCATTCTAATAGGCTTCATCACACAGTGAATGCTTCTGGACTCTCAAGATGTTTTTTCCCCCCGCAAACAACAATTGCAATATTATCAAAGACGATAAATATCACACACCCCTTCCCTTTGCTGTTCTAAAATCAAATGACCATTTTTTGAGTCCCACAACTTTTCAGTGCTCAAAAGCTCTAATAATGGATGGTAAAGATAAAAATAAAATAAAAACAGGGTGATCATTTCTGAATGGAACGCATCCCCTGTCTTAGTATCTTCTCTCTGTCCCTCACAGTCACACATACAGCACAATAACATTATTTCGGGAATGTCTTTAAACACTTATCAAGGAAGTATCATACTTTTGTTGTCTTCTCTTTGAAGAACATCAAAAGTTGTGCTTGAACCATTTTGTGCAAAACAAAAAAAAGACAACATGGGTAAAATTGTGCACAGCTCATACAGTTTTATGTTCTGATAGGGCTCGTTCTTTTGTTTGTAAATTATTATATGTAAAGAAGTTTAATATTTCATTTACATTTACGAGTTTTACAAAATACACAACAATATTAATCTAAAGGGGATGGTGGTTTAAAAGGGGGATTCTTATATTTTTCGTCATTTTGTTTAGTTCAACTTTGTGTGTCTGGTCAGTCCTGAAGCACATGAGTTTCAAACAGCACCACTGAGCATCAACATGCATAAATTTTATTCTATCAGCAGCAGTATGTGGCAGTGATTATCATTATATCTCCTCTCCTGCTCTGAGACCAGAGTCAATAACAAACTACAGACACTTCAACTACAATTCACAGTGTGTCATTGTTCTCTACAGGTTGAGTGATTGTGGAATCACAGATGAAGGTTGTACTGCTCTGGCTTCAGCTCTGAGATCAAACCCTGAACACCTGAGAGAACTGGATCTGTCCTGGAATAGACTAAGTGAATCAGATGTGAAATTACTCTCTGATCTGAAGGATGATCCACATTACAAACTGGAGAGATTATACCACTGTAAGTATATTTTTATTTAAAGCATTTAAATTGGCCCATGTTTAGTAACAGGCGTCTTACAGTATGTGTGTAACTGGAGTATTTGTGTTAGATAATTATTCAGCTCTGCATTAGTCTATACAATTTAACATTCTGTGATGTGACTGATCTACCAATATATGAATATTTTCATATTTTACAGTGTCTCTGTCATAAAGAGAGAGTTGTTGGTCATTTACTGTTATTAATATACTAGCAGTTTCTCATTCATATCTCTGGCTGTTTTTCTGAAATGGATCTGCTGATGTGATGTGACAGCAGTAATGTCTAATACTCATGTGACTGTCTGTGTGTTTTATTTTAGAACTCAGTATTTATAAGTCAGTCCAGTTTCTTCAGGATCAGCTGCTACAGAGACACTCAGTCACACAATCAACAGAGACTGAAGACACAGAGACCAATGGCAATCTTTTTTTAATCTCTGTTCTCTTCAATTATGGATTTCCTGAACTCACTGTGTCATTTAAAACTGTCATTTAAAGAAAGAAAAAGGTATAAGCTCATGAAAATCAGTGCTGACAAGTACCATTAGCGAGTTGGAATTATTTTAGATTTACAAGATACTTATTACAATGTAGCTGTAAAATCAAGAAAAGGTTTAAAAGTTTTACTTTGAGTAAAAATCAAGAGCCTGATTAATGAACAGATAGATGTTATTAATGTGTCTACCAGCAGAGAGGAACAAATATGCAAATTATTTAATTGAAAATTAATTTTTGTAAAATATTTGTATTTTTTTAGCTACTTTTATGATGATCTATTCAAGTTTACACCAAAATCTTTTATATTATCCACCTTTTTCCAGACGTAAAAATGGGCGCCACCATTTGTAAATTTTTATGGATCTAGCTTCCGGTCTCATGTCCATCCAGATATTTTTAGCTGTACAAAACAGTTTGTTTTGCTGCTTGATATTGACAGTTCATGTGTCCTATCATATTATTTTAATCTGTTATCTTAATTAAGAACACTCTAGTTTGTACTGCAAACAGTTTTACCGTTTACTGCACGTTGTTAATCTCCTCGTTATTACCTATAACAGCTAATGAACCGGAAGTCTCACCCATAGGCTTACTTCCACGTTGAGGAAAAAGGTGGATAGTCTTTAGTTTCTTACTTTTTTCATCCTGTCTCTGAGTCTGAACACAGTTCATTACTAATTGTTTTTAGTTTAATTACTAATGTTGAATCATATTCCTCTTGATTCAATTTCTGAAGTCACACAGTCAACAGAGACTGAAGACACAGAAACACACAGCGATCACACTGAATTCACATCACTGTATTGTTTTTATATTTTGTGGGTCTGTTCTTTTGAAGTACTGTTGTCATTAGATTTCCACAATTGTCTCTTTAGAGGACCTGAACTTGCTGTATAATTTAAGTTTTGTACATGATGGTCTGTGCGTGAATGTTGAATGTTTTGAATTTGCTAGATATTGATTACAGTACAGATGCTGTAACACTTTTGTAACAAATTTTCTTGTTTCTTTGATGGCAGAGTTTTCATTTTTGTGAAACTCTCAACTCTCAAAAAACTATCTTTTTAAGTGACAAAAGTAAAACATTTTTATTAACAAGCCATAGATATTGTATAAAAGATATGTATATTGTGCACTATAGACAACTTTGGTTATGGGAGAAAGAGATACATTTTATAATAGCAGTATTTTTTTTACTTTATTACTCTGTGTAAATTTAGTGTAAGGTGACATGTTTTACATTAGAGAGCATCAAGAGCCTGACTACTGAACAGAAATTTATATTTAAAATGTTTTAGAATTTTTTTAACCTGTAATGTTTCCTTCCCTTTGCTGGCAAGACAATAAAGTTTTTGGTTTTGTATTTGCAGAGGAATTTTAATAATGTAGGTAAAAATTTTCTTTTGCTCATTTTTTTTCTTTTACAAAAATATCCACTAGAATTATCTCTGTTTTATCAAATCATTTCAAGTTACTGTATGTACTTCACTCCACCTACTGTACATATTTGGAATAACTCAATCTTATTTAGAATTAAATAACTTTTTTAGAGATTGGATGGAGAATAGAAGACCCCACATTTCACAGAACACACCTTTTGGCTCATATATATATATATTCGCTTTCTTTTTGGATCTTGGAACAAAGTATTCCAGCTTCAGATCACGAGGTGATTAATCACCGAAAAAGCTAATTTGTGTGAAGGTAAAACAATGTAAAAGCATGTAACACACAAACCGAAAATGAACAACGCTTAATTTGTTTGTAGTCATAAATAGATAATATTACTGAATACACATTTTATAATAAAAAGGCACACGCATGCAGGTCACAGAAAAAATGTCAAAATTATCCACAAATAGGGGTTTTGAATATTTTTTTTTTTTTTTTTTTTTTGAGTGTAAATCTAGTCTAATTAACATTTTATAGATGTAGCTTTTGACAGTGGCAGATACCACTAGATTAGACAGTGAAAAAAAAAGATATGTGTCATGTCCAATCTGAATTTAAATGTTTCAGTCAGACTCTTATTTTGAAATGAACCTCAGGCGCATCGAGCGTCACCCGGAAACACTCAGAGCAGTTGGTGCTCATGCTTTACGCTGACGTTATAATGCGGTTTGTGTCGCTACAAACTATATAATTACGGGAATTTGGATGGATGAAATTCCCTTTACAGAGTTTTAAATGAATTTCGTGGCTTCGTAAGTTTACTTAAACTGTTTTCGCCATGTTTTTCTTCTGAAAATAACAGCTGCTGCGGTTAATTTGCATTTTCAGTGGATTTAACGTCCAATATTAATTGTATATTAATTAAATTGATACCACTTTATTACTTTTCTCAACGTATTTTGTATCGGAGAATGGTATTTGCTGATACAGTCATGTATTATGTTGTATTATTATGTGCTGTTAATATACATGCCATGCTTTTGACCCCATTCAGGTGCTCCTCTATAAACCAGAATGGGTAAAAAGAAGGGGAAAGACAGAAGTCCTCGAGCAGACAGCAGCACTGAGACAGCAGGTATGTGTATGACAGCTGCCCTGAACAATGAGATGCTGACAGTGATTTAAATCATCAAACCAAAAACGATTCTCTTGATGCTTTGTTAGGGGTTTCCTGCACTCACATCCGGAAAGGAATAGAGCACAGCTTACTGAAGAAAGCCGGTCTGGATGAGCACTGGAGCTCGTGTCAGGACTGTGAGCCGGACAAACCTGTTGAACAACAGATCTCTGAGGATGAACCTGACAGAGAAAGTCCAGCTGTGTGGATGTGCCTGAAATGCGGCCACAGAGTAAGTGCTCAGGTGACTTATAACACATTACTGTTGACCAGCTGCACATAACAACCCATGGTGTGGTCCTCGCCAGGGCTGCGGGAGATCGGAGAATCAGCATGCGATCAAGCACTACGAGACGCCTCGGTCCGAGCCGCACTGTTTAGTGCTCAGTCTGGACGTCTGGAGCGTCTGGTGAGTGACACACATCCACCTCCTCACTGAAATGTGGCAGGTTTGTGTATTCAGAGCTCTGTGTGCCGCAGGTGTTACATCTGTGATGATGAAGTTCAGTATTCCAGGACGGGGAAGCTGGCGCAGCTGATCACAAACATAAGAAAAGAAGTGCTGACGGATCCCAGCAAGAGGAACTCCAACAAAAGTAGGTGTTTTAGACTTTTTAGGTCAAATTGCGCTTATAAAATATCTGTAGTTTATGCATTTTAGAGGCTGATGATCATAGAAACTGCACGTTTTTTTTTTTAAAAAAATGTAATTTTAGTGGTGTTATCAATATATATATTTAGGTATTTAATATTCTAAAAGTGTTTGGGATTACCAAAGGCACTAATTTAAGGCAAGACACCACACATGAATAGGGTAAAAATGCTAACTTATATATATCACCATACTTCCCCCAGCTGATTAATCATAATATTTTAAGATTTTTATTGTATTAGAAGTATTACAGGTTTTTAAATATGCAAATTAGATGTTATCTACTTAAATATGCGCTAATTTGAATTTTCAGATTCTAAATCGGAACGTTTAAGCCATGTTGAAAATTCCAGTTTTATTGACGTATTAGAGTTAAAGGTTTTTATTAAGGTTTATTAATCACACAATAAATCAGAAAATAGTGTAAACAGGCAAAAAAAGTAAATTTTCATCATGTTGTTAGGAATAAAATGTTATATAAATCACGCAAATGATATATATAAACAAACATTTCTATAAAAAAACTTCAAAATGTATAAACTTGAAAGGTGTATGCAAGTGCTGCTGAAGGGGAGATTTCCGACTCAATTTGAGGAAATTACTTCTAAAGATATGTTTCATAATTAAAAAAGGTAAAGTGTAATAAATAAACACTTAAATGTGTATTTTGGATGTTTTCTTTCCATTGGTCTGAAATGTTTTGGAAGCAGAATGGCCTTAAAATTGACCGGTGCATGAAATAACATTGGTTTTGCCTTAAAAAGCATACATTTGCATACATACTCTGCAGAAAGTAAAAAGGAAGAGAGCTTAGTGACGAATCCAACAGAGCAAGCGCTGGACGAAGAGAAAGAGAACAAGGAGAAGCAAAAGAGCAGCTCGAATCATGATGAGAGTCCCAGAAGACAGAAAGCAGCATCCGCAGGAAGCTCTGGTGCTGTGAACGTCAGGGGTCTCAGTAATCTGGGCAACACGTGCTTCTTCAATGCAGTCGTGCAGGTGCAGAGTATAAAACACTTCACATGACAAACAGAAACACGCTTGCATGCTCCGCTAACCCTGATGTTCTCGTCTCCCTCTCAGAATTTATCACAGACGCAGTTTTTGCGAGAACTGCTGAACCAGATCACAGATGAGAAGAGCTGCTTCACCGTCACTCCTGCACTGTCTTCTGAGCTGGTACTGATGCTGAGCCGCAGTATGTTCTTCTCTGGCTCATTTTATGAACAAAGCTTCATCTAACAGGATGTTTTCACATTATGTTTTCAGGATCCTCTTCAGATCCAGCTGGAAAGGCCCGGGTCGCTCACGCTGGCTATGTGTCAGTTACTGAATGAAATCCAGGAGACCAAGAAAGGTGTGGTGACCCCGAAAGAACTTTTCACACAAGTGTGTAAAAAGTAAGTAGCTAAACAAAAGAGTTCCCAGCGCAGACGCCTCACGTAACAAGAACGATGTTCTGTCCTGAAAAGATTTTATTGCGTATATTTAGTTTGGTCATGATGAACTTGAGAGACTGGATTATCTATTTACAATAGATCAAATGTGTCCCTGGAGCACAAAACCAGTCTAAAGTCGCTGGGGTAGCAATAGCCAAAAATACATTGTATGGGTCAAAATTATTGATTTTTCTTTTATGCCAAAAATCATTAGGATATAAAGTAAAGATCAGGTTCCATGAAGATGATTTGTAAATTTCCTACTGTAAATATATTAAAACTTAATTTTTGATTAGTAATATGTATGGCTAAGAACTTCATTTGGACAACTTTAAAGGTGATTTTCTTAGTATTTAGATTTTTTTTGCATCCTCAGATTCCAGATTTTCAAATAGTTGTATCTCGCCACATTTTGTCCGATCCTAACAAACCATACATCAATGGAAAGTTCATTTATTCAGCTTTCAGATGATGACCCTTATGACTAGTTTTGTGGTCCAGGGTCACAAATAACAGAAAGCCTCCAAAAATAATTAAAACAATATTTACCCTACATTCAAAATGTAATTAAAAATAGGTCCATTTTATTTTTTGAAACAAGTGACTACTTTTAGTCAGCAAAAAATGCAATAATGTGATCAAAAGTGACAGTAAAGTCATAAATATTACAAACGATTTCTATTTTAAATAAATGCTGTTATTTTGAAATTTCCATTCACCAAATAATCCTGAAAATAATTCCAAATCAGCATATTAGAATGATTTCTGAAGGATCATGTGACACTGAAGACTGGAGTAATGATGCTGAAAATTCAGCTGCGAATCACAGGAATAAATTATATTTTAAAATATATTAAAATGAAAAACAGTTCCATTAAATTGCAATAATATTTTACAATATACATGTTTTTTTCTGTGTTCTGTATATTACATAAATGCAGTCTTTCTTGTTATCTGTTGTTCACAGAGCTCCACGATTTAAAGGCTTTCAGCAGCAGGACAGTCAGGAGCTTCTGCGGTACCTTCTGGACGGCATGAGAGCAGAAGAAGTCAAAGTATGACCCTCTAACAGGACATGAACACAGACCAGAAGAAATGTGCATCAGCTTAGCAGTGGACTCATGTCTGCTAGTTCCCTGTCATTTCATAAGACTATAAAGAATGTTTGAGACATTTTAGTGTAACTGAGTACTCCTGCTGTTTATTTATTTTCCAGAGAGTTAATTCTGGAATTCTGGAGGCTTTGAAAAACTCTGGCAAAAGCTTAGAGGCTGAGCAGATGAAGAAGGTTATTAAAGGTACAAGTCACTGTCAGAATGACAAATTATACATTATATATGATGATTAAACACAAACCATAAACATAACGAGTTAAATAATACTTCAACCTTTCTCTTACATCATTTTCACCAGAGTACGAGAAAAACGGTGCACCCAAGAACTTTGTGGACCGAGTGTTTGGAGGAGAGATGAGCAGCACAGTGATGTGTAAAGAGTGCAGAACTGTGTCTCTGGTGACAGAGATGTTTCTGGATCTTTCTCTTCCTGTAGCTGATGAGGTGAGCTCCATATAGATGCTTTATCCCTCATGTGAATATTCTGGGAAAGTGAACTGATTTGAGTGTTTCCTCCAGGCTTACAGGAAGAAGAATCAGAAGAAGGTCACCCAGCATCGCAGCAGCGTCAGTGATGATGGAGACCGAGAAAACACAGCATCTCTGGCCAATGGGAATGAAGACTTGCCTACAGGAACAGGAAGCAAGTACCAGCAGAAGAAAGCAAAGAAACAGGCCAAGAAACAAGCCAAGGTAAAAACACACACACAGGTTCAAATCAATAAGTGGGAATAATAATGTCTTTGTTATTACATCTGTTAGAATTAGTGATGCTCATATATATTGACCAGGCTGTTTAATATTTAGTGTTAACGGCATTGAATGATTAACAGACAATTAATTTTTTTTGTGAATGGAGTATATATTGTTTAAAATAAATTTTAATTTAATTTAAAATCTAGTGTGTATATATCATCATTATATGAGCCAGAATTAAATTGCAAAAATGTTATTTAGCTGATTTGATTTAGCTGCTTAACAAACATTTTAGCTCCAAACCAAATTTTTTTTTGTGAGTTTTGAGTAAATATCGCAGTATGTAAAATAAATGTTCTTTAAATCTCATAGAAATCTATTATTTATATTTTGCCTTTATATTGCCATTTATTAATAATCGCTTTGGCGGATTAATGCACATTTTAGCCTCAACTGTTCTTTTTTTTTTTTTTTTTTTAGTGAATTTTGAGAAAATATGCAAAATAAATGCTCATTTCATTAAATTCTATTATGTATATATCGTCATTACATAAGACAGAATTAAATTGCAAAATATTGCTTTTTATTATTAACTGCAGTTTCAAACTCTATATCAAAAACATATGTTCCAGTAACATCATTTCCAAAATATTAAGTCGAATTCAGATGATGTGAGATACCGCTATATGCTTATTATTGACTTTTGTGTCCATAGGGTCAGAGACGTCAGCAGAAACTGGGCAGTAAAGTCACTGTGGACTCTCTGACCGATCAAAGCACAGCTAGCAGCACCGATCCAGCAGACGCCTCCAATCAGAGTGTATCAGTAAACGGCAGCACTGATGCAGAATCAGGCGAAAACATCCAGGAGCATCTGAGCCTCGAGAAACCTCCTGCATGCTCACAAAATGAGGATGAAGATGATGAGGAACCCGAGCAAGAACATGCTACTTCTGTCAACAACCGCTTCACTGCTTTATCTGAAGACCAGACCACTGAAGACGTGTCTGTGGAGGGAGAAGAAATAGAAGATGTGAATGCAATTGAGAAAGAGGACGGTGCTGACCAGCTTTGTGATGAAGAGGATCAGTTAGTAGCAGAACTGAATGCTGTGTCACTAAAAACAGCTTCAGAAGGAGAGATGGAGAGTGGAGATGAGGCCTCAGGTGATGCTAAAGAATACACCGTAGTGAATCAGGACCCGGAGCTGTCCTTTCAATCCCTGGCCAGCAGGACGGCGCCGGAGAAGCAGGAGTGTTCGGTGGAGTCCTGTCTGTATCAGTTCACTGAGGTGGAACATCTCACAGAGAACAACAGACTGATGTGTGTCACCTGCACAAAACGCCAGTCTGGACATAAAGCCGCAGACGGTACTGTGCTCACTTACCTGTGTTTGCTGCTCTCCAGTTTTTTTGTCATTAAACACAAAACTGCATAACCCTCAATTGTGAGAGCAGTGCTTCTAAACAGGTTTTGTCGTTGTCGTCAGGTTGTAAGAAAGCTGTTTACAGAGATGCCCTGAAGCAGATGCTGATCTCTGATCCTCCAGCGGTTCTCACGCTCCACCTGAAGAGATTCCAGCAGGTTAAACAGCTTGTTCCTCCTCTCCCACATACATCTCTTCACACCAGTCAACTCAAAGAAATCTGCATTTAAGCCCTTCATTGTGTCGTTCACCTGTAGGTTGGATACAGTGTGTGTAAGGTGAACAGACATGTGCAGTTTCCTCAGATCCTGGATCTCGCTCCATTCTGCTCTTTAAACTGCAAGGTGAGCAAATGATCATTTATCCATCCTTCCATCACTCACTCAAAACTGTGTGCATCAGACAATGTTTGTGTTTTTAGGGCGTGAAGGAGGACGAGACGCGGGTGCTGTATAGTCTTTACGGTATAGTGGAGCACAGCGGCACCATGCGGTCTGGACATTATACAGCTTACGTCAAATCACGACCTTCAACACACAGTTATGTTGAAAACGGGCTCGATGCTGGTTGTGAGTATCTGCGCTGCTGAATCTGAGGTTTCGTTTAACTAAATGGATTTATATGAACATGCATTAATATTAAAGGACATAAAATCAGTGAAACTTGATGTGAGCTGATTGCAAAGTGACATTTTGATTATTATCATCTATTTCCAATCATCATCTCGTAGCAGGTCACGCCGAGGCCAGTAAAGGATCATGGTTTCACATCAGCGACAGCAGTGTTCATCCGGTTCCGGAGGCCAAAGTGCAGGGTTCCCAAGCCTACCTCCTGTTCTACGAGAAGATCTCATAACTCATATGAGGAACCCTCTTCAAAACAAAGGGCTGCTGGTGCTTCATTCCGACTCGGGTGCTGCTGCTGCTGGGAAATCCTGTTAAAACACACTGCTAATGAATTGAAAACTTGAATCAAATGAGCATCATCTTTTATTTTTTTTCCTCTGTTATCAGCTGCTGTTCAGGGGAAAGTTTTCATTCATCCAAACAGTCATGATGCAGAACTTACTTGGGATTTATTTTTTTTAACAGAAGTTAATAATTTTCAGTGGTGATTCAGAAGCGATGAAATATTTTTTTTTACCTCTAGATCATGATGGGACGGTTTGATGAGGCTGTGGTGCGGTTGTCTGTCTCATACAGCGTTTCTCAAATAGTCTCTTGAGTATCCCTCAATCTTCCTGGAAAGACTGATAGTCATTTTAGATGAATCTCATAAGGAAAGGTCATATTCCACCCCAAAATTAATGGTATATATAATTTATTCTCATTGTTATAATAACTCTTATTTTTATCTATGTTTAGTAAATGATCATGGACACATTTTTCAAATGTTATCAGTTATTTAAAATGTGTTTAAAGTCTAAATAAATAATGGTTTTAAGAATAGGCTTAATTTTTTATATGTAATATAATCCAACTATATTTTCGTTTTATTTTGGGTTGAAATATGACCGACATTACAGAGATTCATCCTTTTTATTTCTTAAATATAAAACTAAACTGTTATATATATATTAGTACAATTTTATATTGCAGTAAATACCTCGCTGTCCTCAATATAATGGCAGATATTTGTTTTCTAACATTTTAAGAAGGCTTAAAATACAAATAAATAAAATTGACAATTTTCACTACTCAAAACGAGCGTATTTTGTCTAAACAATACTATTGTGTTTTGCATTGAGTTCAAGGAAACAGATTATTATTGGGCGGTACCATTTACTATTGATAAATGAAAGATATGATTTCTCATGTACATAAATATCTGACGCATCAATCGCTGTAAAATAAATCCCGTGTCCTTTCATCGTAAACAACTGTGATTAGTTCCGACTTGACTGCGCTGAGAAAAGTAACAAGCAGCACGTGACCTGGCCGTTCTTTCAGCAGTAGTTGGAATGCAAATTTACACCAGAGTAATGATTTTGAGAAACTTTAAAAAGCTATTAAAATCAAACATACCCAGTGAAAAAGTTAAAGTTAAACGTTTAATTTGTATATTCAGATACCTGACCAATCAGGGCACTACGTCTCACTTCCGTAATAATTCCTTTCAAAGCATTTTTTCTACTCTAGTTTCGTTTTCTATCGCTATGGCGGGAATTTAGAACTGCGCACGAGGGAACGGTCTCCACGGTAACCATCTAAGCCGGAAGTGCTGGGCTCACTCGAGCAACAACAACAGATAAAAACAAATGAAATCTGGGGTGTATTCCGAAAAGCAGGTTGTGTGACATACCCAGGTATGTTTGAGGATAAGCGAGCGGATAACCTCAGCTTTCGGTTCCAAAATCGGAGGTTACTTTCAGGGTATATACTAGGGTTAGTTCACTTCAGCGTGATCTACTGACGAGTCTTCAGTGGGCGTGACAGATACACACAACATTATGTAATATTACAATATTTAAATTGTGTATATATATATATATATATATATGTATATGTTAATGATAAAGCGCTAATATAAGTAATAAGGCAATTTATTCTAATATGGCTATTATATTTATTTTATTGGCATATATAACAGTTATCTGTATAAATTATAAAACACTATGACAAGGTAATGTTTAATTTATATATGTATATATATATATATATATATATATATATATATATATATATATATATATATATATATATATATATATATATACAGTACAGACCAAAAGTTTGGAAACATTACTATTTTTAATGTTTTTGAAAGAAGTTTCTTCTGCTCATCAAGCCTGCATTTATTTGATCAAAAATACAGAAAAAAAATGTAATATTGTGATATATTATTACAATTTAAAATAATTGTTTTTAATTTTATTATACTTTAAATTATCATTTATTTCTGTGATGCAAAGCTGAATTTTTAGGATCATTATCACATGATCCTTTAGAAATCATTCTAATATGATGATTCATTATCAAAGTTGGAAACAGTTCTGCTGCTTAATATTTTTTCAGAATGTGATACTTTTTTAGGATACTTTGATGAATAAAAAGTAAAAAAAAAAAAAGAAGAAGAAGCTGTTTTTAAAATATAAATATTTTGTAATAACAATATACACTACTGGTCAGTAATTTGGGGTCAGTCATTTTTTTTTCTTTCTTTTTTTAAAATAAAATCAATACTTTTATTCAGCAAGGATGTGTTAAATTGATAAAAAGTGATAGTAAAGAAAATATATTATTTGAATATATATTATTAGAATTTTTTTTTATTTTGAATAAATGCAGTTTATTTTATTCATCAAATATATTAGACAGCAGAACTGTTTCCAACACTCATAATAAATCAGAATATTAGAATGATTTCTAAATGATCGTGATAGACTGGATGTTACATGTGACACTGAAGGCTGGAGTAATGATGCTAAAAATTCAGCTTTGCATCACAGGAATAAATTATTTTTTTAAAGTATATTCAAATAGAAAACTATTATTTTAAGTTGTAATAATATTTCACAATATTACTGTTTTTTCTGTATTTTTGATCAAATAAATGCAGGCTTGATGAGCAGAAGAGACTTCTTTCAAAAACATTAAAAATAGTAATGTTTCCAAACTTTTGGTCTGTATGTGTATATATATATATATATATATATATATATATATATATATATATATATATATATATATATATATATATAAAATTATTACATTTTATATTATCATCTCACACATGGATCGTCAGTTTCTATAATATCTAAATTCTAAATCAAAATGCATATCTGATATTAGCATCAAACAAACAATATAATTCAATCATTTTTATTTTTAGTTAACAATAACAGCACTGTTTTTAAAGAGTGTATAGTCATATTTTTCCAATTTAAACTGATAAATCTTCATAATGTCATAAGTATTATAGTCATTCCAGTCTGATTTGATAGTTCTTGACCTTCTGCATCAGTTTGCAGATGGCACAGGAGACCACAGGACACTTTGAGGCTGAGCAATCCCACAATGCAGTGCTGCTAAGAGTGGATGAGATGGAGAGAGTGGTAGAGAGGGAGAGAAGACAGGTAAACTGACAAGAAAAGGTTCATATTATGTCATCATTTGCCATGATCTTACTTAATTACTCAACAGGGAGGAGCTAAAGAAGAGGGCGGGGCAAATTCTGGGCCACAATCTATTTAGCATTACATATTGTATTTATTTTAGCTCAACAAAGCCAGCATACTGTCATTGTACAGATTTGAATTAGAGCAACGGTTCTCAGTTTTGTTTGGTGATGTCCCCATTTGAAAGTGGAACAACGTTTGCGTACCCCCCATAATCTGATTGTCTTTAAAATATTGTATTATATATTATAATACTAAAGGGGAAACGAGTAAGCTGCAGTATAAGGAGTTAAATTGTTCTTATTGGAGAATTTATGTGAAAAAAAACATAAATTTTTAGTTTACTTTCTGTGTTGCAAAAATTTACATAAAGCTTTTTAATTATTAAAAATGGGCTCTTACGATATTCCCAAATAAATTAGTAAATAAAAACTAATAATGCAATATTAAAAGAACAAACATCCTTTCATTTACTGCAAACCCATGTGACTTTATCATCTGTGAAAGTCAAGGAGAGATGAATGGAAGGAAATTATAAATGTCAAGCTCCAAAAGCTTATAAAAGTGCCATATAGTAGTGCATATAATTTATTCACTGTGTTCTATAAACTCGTTCAAATAATTTGGGTGAAAAACAGACTGAAAATTAGGCCATTATTCATCTGGCCCATATGTATACATCTTTTGTTAAGCCAACGACGTGATAAAGTTTCCTTTTCTGGTGTTCTGGTGGTTTTCTGCTGCTCTTCATTCATTAACACTGGAAAACACTCGACTACAGACAGAATATCACCACAAAATTAAGCTATTTCTATTTAATTTCGGTTTTAATGTCAATTCATCTCACTTGTAGATTGTTAGATTAGGCTGATGACAAAATGATCCTTGAAAGCCATTACCAAAACTACACAAGATAAAAGAAAATATGATTGTTAATCACAGTTCTGACATAATGCACTGTAAATGAGATCAGGATTTTAATGTTTGTAATCATCAGCTCTTTTTATTTCTCTCAAAGGGAGGCACTGAAGGCAGATCATGGCAAACTGCAGCAGAGTTCCACCGTTTCCCCGGAGACGGCTGTCAATCATCAGCAGATGCTGGAACGCACCATCCAGAGGCTTCAGGGGGAGCTCAGCTGTGCTGTGAAAGATGGAGAGACCCTGAGAGAAGAGAGAGATCAGATAAAGAGGAAGGTCAGTTGAAAGTTCTTTTATAAGTTAAAAGAAAAGGACACAAGCACTGTTGTTCAAATGTACTGTATATGAACGAAACAAATAGTTCTGCCACTGAACCACATTTGAAACATTTATTATTATTATTATTATTATTATTATTGGTAGTAGCAGTAGCAATATGCATTATATATTATATGATGTATTATAATTTACAAATTTAATAAAAATGCATTAAAAGTTATAATTATATACGATAAATTATACATAATATACACATTTTATAATGTATTATAATTATTAAAATTATTAATTTGATACATCAAATAAATTCTTATTAATAGTATTTATAATGAAAATGATGATAATAATAAAACTACAATGTTTTATTAAATTATACATAATAAAATAATTAATATACATATACACATTATACAATGTATCATAATTATTAACATGATTAATTTAATAATAATGTATTATAAGGTATCATATTTATATATGATAAATTTTACATAATATACACATTTTATAATGTATTAATTATTAAAATGGTTATTTTAATAATTAAAATAAATAAGTTTTGATTAATAATTATGATGACAATGACAATAACAAAATGATTTAATAATAGTAATAATACAATGCTTTAAGTTATACATAATTATATCATTAATATACGTTACACATTATACAAAGTATCATATTAACATGATTTAAATGTATTTAAGTTATTATAAAAAAAGATAATAATAAAAATAAAATAATAATTATATAATAATAAATAAATATTGTATTTATTATACATGTATTATCATGTATTATACTCATTAATATAAAAAATTCATAATGTTAATACATTATTATTTTTATTAATGCTATATAAAAGCTGCCGTTTTATCAAAGCAATTCAGCAACAAGTGTTTGTGCATTACCACATAATTCTTTTAACGTCATATTAACAACAGCTCTTAACGTTTGTAAAAGCACTGTACCACAAACCACTTGTGGCCCAAACTTTCTATTTCCAAATCTCAGATGAACTCTGCAGTCATTTTGCTGGAAACACAGCTGTCAGAGATCAAGGTACTGTACTTCTGACCAAATATGAGGTCACCTCCAGTCCTTCTCTTGTGCATTCAGGAGATCAGTTCAGTTCCTGGTTGAGTTTTTACTCTGAACTTTCTTCTCATGTATTTGCTGGATATAAAACGGAGCTATACTGACTCCACTACAGCAATTACCATAAACATCTTCTTCTTCCTCCTGTGATTGACAGGTGGAGTTGAGCACGGTGAACTCAGCACTGCAGAAACAGGAGGAGGACAACAAGGAGCTGATGGAGAGCCTTGCAGCCTTGGAGCATCAGCAGGTTTGAGATCAAAAGATCACAGAGTCAGATGCACATCAAAAGAAGAGTGTGCTAGTAAGTCTCTCTCTCTCTCAGGTAACTCATCGTCAGATTGAACAGATGCTTTGGGACTTGACAGACAGCGAGAACAAACTGGCCTACGAGAAGGGCAAGCTGCAGGTCTGTTTCACACAGACACACACGTTGCATGTATATGGATTTATTGCACACATTTTGCACAGTGTGACATACAATGATGCTTGAACAGTCATATGATGAACACACACATCATATGTCAGAAACACACACCAGGCTTCAAATGAACAGAGTGTGTGTGTGTGTGTGTGTGTGTTTACACAGGCGCGAGTGCAGCAGATGGCCACTGACCTGAAGACATTGAAAGCAGAATGTACTCAACACTGTCAGACACAACACTGTCAACACTGCGCTGCAGAACACTTACACACAGGTAAACACACACACACACACACACATACTCTAACAACCACTTTCACAAGCTGAAACTGAAACTGGTCAAATTTTAACACTGTTTATTGATTAAAGGGTTCAGATAGTTTGCTGTACTTCCTCTCCAGTCCAAAAAGACAGTCTATTATAAATAAACTAAATAATAAATGTACTAAGCAACAAAACTGCTTCATTTAAAAACCACAAGATTTCTGTAGTGCTGAGCCAGTATTACAGTTCTGGCTGATACCTGATGAGCCAAAAATTGCTTTCTAGATATGACTGATTTTAAAATTAAATTAAGAAAACACTAAAAGCTACAACCAGTCGTTTTAAATGCTACAAGTACATGTTAAACATCATAGCATTATAATTTACAATATGAAAATGGATGTTCATTTTGAGATTAGATTTAAGTGTTATTAAAATATTTGTATTATTTAATATTGGTCATTAACTGACATGGTACCATTATATCTTGCATCCCTTGATTCTAGACATTAGAAAAACATTTACATATGACTAGCATTTAACAATGTCTGTTCAGTGTATATGATTGTATCCTGCAGAGCCAGAGCAATATAATACTAGCATCTCATTTCAGTGCCAGTTGTTTTATGTGGTTATGGAATGATGGAGCATTTGAAAACTGTGTGAGAACAGCAAAGTGTTTTGGGGTGTAGGGTGCAAAATGGTGATTTAATACAAAATAATGGTTGTTTTTCAGAATTGAAAAACTTTATAAGAGAACTTTAAGGGTAACTATTAAATAATGCACGATATGACCCCTTCAACTAGTGAACTGCTGAATATTTAACACTCTTTCTGTCTCATTCTCAGACGCAGAGAAAATCAGACACTAAAAGAGCAACTCTGTGCACTACAGCAACACCACAGAGACACGGTGAGTTTTTCATAAGAAAGGAACCTATTAGTTGAATTAACAAAAGATAAATTTTTATGTTTTGTGCGTAACAGAATGAAGTAGCACAAACTTTGGAGAAAGTCCTGTCGTCTCACTCTCGTCTGCAGCAGAACACACGGACACTGATTCAGAGCTGGGAGAAAGAGCACAGGAACTACACACACTCAGGAGAGAGAGGTGTGTGTGATAGAGACTACAAGTGGACAAACGTCTGATTAAAGGATCAGGGTCAATACAACTTAACAGGGGACTCGTTTTTTGTTGCACTAGCCAATATGGCAGGACTTGTGGCATGGATGTAGGGAGCATTACCCAAAAGTTTTCAGTGTATCTCATTGTAGCAGTGCTGGATTCACAGAGAGCATGTTTAAAGGAATACTTCAACCAAAAATGTAAATTTTTTGAAAATGTACACACCCTCAGGCAATCCAAGACATAGATGAGTTTGTTTCTTAATGGGAACAGATTTTGAGAAATTTAACATTGCATCACTTGCTCACCGATGGATGCTCTGCAGTGAATGGGTGCCGTCAGAATGAGAGTCCAAACAGCTGATAAAAACATCACAATGGTCCACAAGTAATCCACAACTCTCCAATCCATCATTAAACATATTCTGAAGCTAAAAGCATCTATGCATGTTTGTAAGAAACAAATCTATCGTCAAGGCGTTTTAACTTTAAACTGTCATAAACCGTCTTAAACTGTTTCACTCATTTGCTGAAAGGAAACTATAACCGTACTTAAACAGTTAAAAGGATAATTTAGACACTTTAGCTCAAACAAACATTTTTATATGGAAAACTTAATAAAAAGCTTTAATATTTGCTCATTTCTGTGGAATATTTGCTCATTTCTTGCTATACAGACTTCCATTATAAGTGCATCACTGTAAACATGATTTTTGTGTGTGTTCACTCAGTGATTGTTTGTAGTAATCAGCATTATGTTGTGTTTGTCAGACTGCAGGCTATGTTAGAGATTCAGAGGCTTGAAGCTGAAGTAGAGAATCACAACGCAAGGAACAATGAGAAGGTAAATGCAAACAAACACGCCGATGACCAAATAAATAAGAGATGTGATGAAGGAGTTTAACTGTATACATACAATTTTGGAAGGTTGAATCTGTGCAAAAAGCTCTTGACGAAGCTCAGCTAGACAACAGGAAACTTGCCCAGAGTTTAGAGCAGGCCTTACGGGAAAACCACAATGCACAGGAGAAACAGTTCTATTTTGATTGAACTACTCCTGTTTTCTGTATAGCTGAAGAAGGCACTAAATGATGCATCTGCAAAGTCAGGTGATCTCTCACGAGCCAATCAGGAGCTTCGAGAGAAGGTGTCTGAGCTGGAAAAGTTGGTGTCCAATCAGAAGTCTCGACTGAGTCAGTATCTGGACAACAGAACAGCTCTGAAACACTCTCTGAGAATCAAGGTGTGTCACTTTACCCACAGTTTACATCTCTGTACTGGATACAGGCAGAGCTTTTTGCATCATCTTTGCCTTCCCCACAGGCATATAAGAGGAGGAGTTATGAACAGGTATGCATTCAAAGCTGTTTATATACAGACAAGAGAAAATCAAATATTTTTAAAATCCCAGTTGATGGTTTTTTGAACAACCCAAAAAAGATGTATGTATCATATTTTATACATGACATTCTAAGGCCTCTACATCTTTTCAATAATTAATACTGTCCCAAAAA
Organism: allo-octoploid hybrid of Carassius auratus x Cyprinus carpio; assembly: GCA_024542945.1. NCBI lineage: Eukaryota > Metazoa > Chordata > Actinopteri > Cypriniformes > allo-octoploid hybrid of Carassius auratus x Cyprinus carpio. The sequence continues at coordinate 1,561,366 of CM045044.1, forward strand.
AACTTTTCAACTGCATGTCTTCTGCCCCCTTGTGGATTGTCCCTGCAGATCAATCTGCAGAAGAACTTAATATAATATAATTTAATATAATATAATTATCTACTTATTATAAATTTTAAATGTTATTTGCTCGTTAAAGTAACGGCACGAATAACTTTATTTATATTTTACTCACCTTAATATTTTATTAATAATAATATATAATTTCATTGTTTATAAAGTTTTGAAGTGCTGTATTTGAGGCATTATTTTTATAATGCATTTCATATTGTATTTTGTTGAGCACAATAAAAGTAATTTAAGTATTAAATTTAATTAAATGTATTTCAATTGAATTTTGCTTAGATGTATTTAGGGTGATTTCTAATCTAAAACTATTACTTATATTATTATTCAGAATTATTATTTTATATATTCCTCACAAAATAAAATACATTTAAATATTGCGAATAATAATAGGAGCACTGTTCATCCAACTTGATTTGAAGTTTGACCATATTTGTCTTGAAGTGTATAGTTGAAGGCAGATAAGTTATTATACAAGCGCTGCTTTACTAGCTTGAACAGTCTAAAAAGTTGAATTTCTAAATTCACCCTTTAAAGCACTTCTGCTAAAAATATTAGTAAAATAACCAGTAAAAATTTGGATAATCTCTTTATAACCAACTTGCTGGACTACAGTGAACGTCCCGATCCATCTCTATTAAAGATTATATCTCACAGTGTGTTATGTGTGTGTTTCAGTCTCAGTCTTTGCTGCAGCTGCGCTCTGAGATGTTTTCTCTCCAGTCTGAGCTGCAGTGTCTGTATTCCACTCAGCAGGCGGAGCTACAGGCCGAAAGAGATCTCAGTCGCACACTACAGGAGAAATGTTGGGTCAGCGCTCTCATTTTCACATTAAATCTCTGACACTGTCCCAGACGGTGCCCTCAGCTCTTGTGGTCCATGTGAAATTACAGGAGTCATTAGTACCCACTACCCATCCTCCTTTTCTGCCCATCTTTCATCTCTTTCTCAGTTTCTGTTTGCTTTGTGATTCTCTCTCCTCATTTTCCTTCCTCTGTGCAGTATCAGCAAGCTACAGTTCCCTTCATCTTCCTGTCTGTTACTCCCTTCAGGTCATCAATACTGCAAGACCAACAAAGTGCTGGAGAACTGCCATTATGTAAAGGAATAATCAGAAGTTTTGTGCTGAATGCTGCTATTATGTGTGTGCAGCACCTGGAAGAGAGTTTGAAACGGCTCCAGGATGAGGCAGAAGTGAGACTCAGGGAAGTTTATCTGGAGTCACAGCAGGTAAAAAAACAAACACCATCAACATCCGTTTATACACAAGCAATAATAATAGAGACATTTAATGAGAGAATTTTTATTGTTGAGTAAACTATCCCTTTAAACTGAGTCTGAATGCTTTTGTGTTTCCAATATGATCTACAATCCTGAAATTGATGCTCAAAAGCATGTCAGATTTTTGCATGCCTCCTCCTCTGATCACAGCCAGTGTTGAAATCATGCAAGCCCTCCAGAGAATGGAAATTTCTTTTGTCTCTCAATTTTGCCTTTGATATGATTCCTTCATTTGCATCCCGCTTCTCTGTTCCTCAGATCACAGAGAACATGGACGAGGACCACAGAGGGCTCTGCTCTAAATCTGAGAGCTTTAATGGCCAGGCTGAGCCACAGAAACTCACAGAGCTTTCGCAAGAGGGGAAAAGACAGCACAAGGTCCACTTCAGCTCAGGTAGCAAATGAAACATGATTCATGAAATTATTTTATACTGTTTGTTCAAAACTCATTAAAAAGGCTCCTAAAAATTCAGTGATCAATTGTACTGAAGCATTTTTTTAGAAGTATTTTAACTGGTCTGGAAAATGGATTAAGAAAATACATATATATATATATATATATATATATATATATATATATATATATATAGGAATTTAAAAGAATCTATTAATTTATTATTTTGTATGATTTAAAAAAAAAATAATAATACTTGTATTCAGCAAGGATGCATTAAATCAATCAAAATTTGTTACCAAAGATTTCTGTTTTTAAATAAATGCTGTTCTATTGAAATGTATATTAATAATAATAATAAAAAAGGTTTCCACAAAAATATTAAGCAGCACAACTGTTTTCAACATTCCTAATAATCAGAAATGTTTCTTGAGCAGCAAATCAGCATATTAGAATGATTTCTGAAGATCATGTGACACTGAAGACTGGAGGAATGATGCTGAAAATTCAGCTTTGATCACAGAAATAGTTACATTTTAAAATATATTTAAATAGCAAACAGTTATTTTAAGTTGCAATAATATTTCACAATATTACTTTTTTTACCATATCATTATTAAATACATTTCTATCAAATTATTTTCTATAAATTGTTTTGTCACATTTAAAAAAAAAATAAAAATCTAGCAACCTCACACTTTTGAATGGTAGTGTATATTAAAAATATAGATTTAATATATATATATAAAATATTATAATATATAATGTTATTATATTATGGGTTTTTAAAATCTATTTCTAAGGGAATGCATTGCTACAAAAAAAATGTTACTTCTCTTGAACGTTTAGTATCTATAAACTGAAAAGTTCCCGTCTCCAAGACCCCACGTCCTTCCCCCAAACCCCGCCCACCTCTGATGTGTCAGCCAACCAGAACACGTAAAAAGCCAGCGCATGTACTCTGATTGGCTAAAAACCTGTGGGCCACTCCTCTGATTCTTAGTTGTTTTTTACGGAGTATGTTACGGAACTCACTGACGTAATGCGGGCATTTTATGTTTGTTATTAAAAAAAAAAAAAAAAAGCAAAAGTTTTTGTGTAACAGAACACTCAGCTCTGTTTATCGTCTCCCCCTGTCGGTGGTAAGGACTCACTGTCACTACAGATGGGTTTTTTTTTCACCTCCTTTCCGTGTCTCGTGCCCCCGCAGACAGGGAGAGAGAGCGCGCGCGGCTCCAGTACTGCCACGTAATCTCGATCGAGCCCCCGCTCACTCACTCACTCACTCACTCAAAACCTCCGGGAACCGTGACAACGACTGCGGAAAATTAAAAACACTCTGTACGAAACCCCTCCGGGCGGTGCACAGACTGCAGCGGTAAGCGAAAAGTGCGTGGAAGTGTCCCCGCAGTGCACGAGACGCTGTCCACGTTTAGCGCATTCTCACAAGCAGCAGGGCGGTCCGCGTGTGTGAAGTGGAGCCGGGTAGTTTTCGAGTCGTTTCGCATGCAACAGGTCGATGATTTGTTGTCGATAGCACATCGTAATCACCGACGCGCAACTTCGACGCAGAAGACAACGCGTGCGGCTCGTGCTGTCACGCGGGAGACTTCTAGTGTGTTCTGTACTGTATTGGCCTGATCTGAAAGCTTGACTGGAACTCTGTTCTTCTCAAACGCTGTTGTAGTGTGTTTCGAGCAGAAATGCTGAGAACTGTAACTTTTGTTTTCATGTGGAGAGAAGTTCAACACACTATCTGTAGAACTGATTCATGATGTGACACGAACCCGCATGAATTCACACAGCATGGACTATCATGTTCATGTCATGCTGTCTTGTGCTGGGTGGGCTCGGGATGTTGTGTAGATCTTTATAGAGTGAGTTCAGGTAATCTAGGACATTATTAACAAGTTGTGCACCAACAAATGAGGGTTCATCAAATCAACCTACTGTAGATCAAATGTGGTAATGTTTCATGGTACACCAATATAAATCAGACAGGTTCATAATAGAACATGATTTTGTCTCATTGGGAATTAATAAAACATTTTAGTCATAGAAGTTTCTAAATTAAATACACACTTTTCTAGTTTGTGAGCAAATCAGTTCATTGGTTCTTTTTACTGAATCGGTCAAACAAATCAGCCTGAATGATACTTTAGTCTAATTAAAATTTATTTTTAAATCTTTTACCACACATCACAAATGAAATCCTGTTTTAGTTCAAGAATCTACACGTTTTTGTTTTTGTTGAACAATTCTGTTAAGTTTTTTATTGTTTTAATTTTTTTTTTAATCTCATTTGCAGTCATTAAATTGTATTACATGGGTAACACTTAAGGTTCATTAGTTAACTAACATTAACTAAACATGAAGAATACTTCTACAGCATTTATTAATCTTAGTTAATTTCAGCATTTACTGATGCATTATTAAATTCAAAAGTTGTGCTTGTTAACATTAGTTAAAGCACTGCATCTGAATTAACATGAACAAACAAGTTTCTTTAACATTAACAAAGATTAATTAATACTGTAATGTATTGCTCATTGTTCATTCATGTTAGTTAATGCATTTTTAACTAACATTAACTAATGGAACCTTATTTTAAAGTGTTACCATTGTATGAATTAGCAGCATGTCTAGACATCAGTCAGTGATGGACTCCGAGATAAAGTAAGAAATCAGTGTGTGTGTGTGTGTGTGTGCGCGCTTAACACATTCAGATTTCTTTCTGCTGGCCTTTGCTCAGTTGCCATGACTACGGGTGGAAAAATAACTTTATAAAAGCATGAAGACACAGATATGGAGCAATATTTCATGTACTTTTTATTTTTATTTTGTAGGGACAGCAGCATTCTACAGTGTGAGTGCTCTACTCCACCCTAAACATCTTTCAGTTATTATGCATTCATGATTTAAATGACATGCTTAAAAATCTAAAAATGCCCAATTTGTCACACTGCAGGATCAATTAACAGAAAAATGCATTAAAAGTATTATTATTATTTATTAATAATATATGCATATTAAAATGTATGAATAGAGTATACATATTTTTAATATACACTCCTGTGTATTCACTCCCCTCTTACCAAAATATAATAACTTGCTGTGCCTCTGAAACAACTTTTCCACTGACTTCACATCCAGTCAAATCCTAATGGATGAAATCCAAATCTTTTAATAATTCAAGCTCTATTAATAATCATTATGCATTTATAATTCATAAGACATTCTTAAAAATTAATTTGTCACACTGCAGGATCGTTTAAAAGATACAAAAAAGCAAAGGGATTAAAAACCTAAAGTCAAATAAAAATTGTATCAGTTATTAATAATATATAAATATTATAATGTATTATTTAATATACATTCCTGGTACTATTGTGTAGAATTTATCTGTACATTATTATAAAAAAAATTAATTCTATGGAATTATGAATCATGATCCAATTAAATCCTAAAGGATGAATTCAAACTTCACCCTGCATTTTTCTCATTGAATATTCTACATCACTTCAACTGAAAGACCACTGAAAGCATCTAAATATACATTTAAGATTTATATAAACTTGAAATTATAATCTTAATTTGTTTGTCCATTCATAAATAAAAGCCAATAACAAATGTTTGTTTATGTGCTTCAATAGAAAATAATTAAAACATTTAGCATCACAAAATTGTATATGCTTTCACAGGAGATTTTCTTTTGGGTTTTCTTTCGGGATCGCCGGTGACCCGCTGTGTGGAAACGCACTGAGCCATGCGTCAGTTGAAGGGCAAGCCGAAGAAGGAGTCGTGGAAGGACAAAAAGGAGCGCAAACAGGCCATGCAGGAGGCACGGGAGCAGGTGACAACCATCGTTCTACCGACGCTCATCTTGCTCGTGCTGCTCATCGTCATCTTCATCTACGTGGCGACGAGACCCGGAGCCATCGAGTAAAAAGACTCCAAATAGCCAAATCTCCTCTGCCCTTGTCTTTCTCTTTCATTTCCCCTTGTTCCTTCACAATGCAGAGTTCAGTGGATGAATTGGACACAGTCATAAAGATGAATGGATTGATAAAGGAGTGGTTTTCTGTGTCATGTTTGGAGTATGTTGAAGGAGTCTTCCATTTCGGCTTCTGACAGATCACCTCTCCCAGCCACCAGCATTCGCGTCTGTGGCGGCCCTGTTGGCTCCAAATGCATTTACAGGGTTCTAGTTTCATGCCAAAGCACCTGAGACACAGCAGACTCAGACTGACCCAGGAACCGGGCCAGATCTGATGACTCTGTGCTCAAAGTCAATACAAATGAGAAGTGACTGTAGTATTGCACATGTTTGTAGTATGCAAATGCACACACACACACACACACACACAGATCCACAAAAGAACATTGATGGGTGTCACATGAAACCATTAATGACAGAATTGTATGTTACCCAGAATGTATACTACTTATTGCTCATTACCGAATCCTTCTTAACAAGCAGTTGCTGATGTTTTTGGTTAATGTGTGTGTGTGTGTGTAAGCATATGCACAATGAAGTGCATGTTCCTATGACACATCTGTGATATACAATCAAAGCAGCAAACCTACTCTTATTTTAAAATGTATTCCAGCAGGACTTGGATCTTAAAATGTGCCTTAATGTTTAATGACATAACAGCATTTAAAGTATTAATAAAGAAATAGAAAGCCATGCTGACTGCTTTAAGTATGGTTTTAATAAGACTGTTTTGATCTTTCAAGTTTTTCCTCCCATCTATCTCTTACAAAAGTATTTCATTCTTTTAGGAACTTTGCTTTTGCTGACAAAACGTTTTCTCGCAAAAATAATCGCATCTCCTTAAGAAACTTAACGTGCACAAGAACTGAAATATAGTTTTTCTGCAAAAGCTTTGTGACGCATGCATTGAAAAACAGTTTTATCCTTCCTTGTCCTCTCACAAAAGTATTTTTATTTCCCTGAAGAACTTTGCATTCGCTTACACAAGCATTCAAATATAGTTTTTCAGCACAAACGTTTTATGAGAGCATGCACTGACTGAAATATCATTTTCCTCCCATCTCTCATGCAAAAAGTATTTTGTTTCCCTGAGAAATTCTGCATAAGCTTGCAAAACGTTTTGCGCTCTCGTTCACAAAAGTAATGCATTGTCTCGTAAAACCTTGCGTTTGCTCACAAAAGCATTGAAATATATTTTTTTTCTCCCACTTCATATTAGCAAGAGGACTCAGTTACTTTGTGGAACACATAATGTTTGCGAACCAAGAAAACCAAACTAGTTTCAATATCTTTTTGATACACTAGACAAACTACACACTTTCTCTGCCTGCCAGAAGATAACTTTTCAAATTTATTAACAATTCACAAAAAAGAAAATGATAAATTAAGCAGCTATCCCAGTATTTAAGAGTAAGTTTCAGAAGAAAGCAGCAAACACTGTAATGCAGTTTTTACTATTTATTACTACTATATGTGTTATACAAAATTATACTACTGTACAATAATTTAAATATAATTTCGGCTACTAGTGAAACTAAATATAATATATTATATAAATATTCCCAATCTGTATGTTGGGTAAAAATGTCAGAAAAAAAAATAGCCTGCATTATGGTGTAGTACCTGCTAAAACAAACCAGTCACACGTGACTCCTGGCCGTGACCACTCGTATCCGGCGGCTGTATTAGTGTCGCGGCTCCTTTAAGGATCTGCTTCGTTATCCCCGCGGTGACGTTGCGCGCATAGTTTGTGTGTGAGATCCGGTGATGATTTCCACCGTGCGAGTCAGTCTCATCAGCTGTGATCCAATACAAATCTCACACCCAGGACTCATATTCATGGATGGCATGTCATCACTTTGGGCTTGAGTCTGAATCTGATCGCGCGGGTTGTTCGGTGCGGATAGCGGATCCAGCACAGGGCCGGTGATGGTCGCGCATGAAGCCGGAGAGAGCAACAGAGGAGCGGCTGTGATTTCTGCGTTTCGTCGGTAACACACCTACACTTCCACTACTGAACTCATCACGTAATACAGCTTATAATGCACTACATAATCAACATTTAGCTCCTTATATTGATTTATTTCTAAAATCTAAAGTTATTGTTTATCTCTTTTGATCGAGTGTTTACATTTAATGATAGGGTTCATCTATATATATATATATATATATATATATATATATATATATATATATATATATAATAAAAGTAGGGTTTTTAGTAAACACATTTATTTTATTAAAATATTCCGTATATATAAAAAAATTAAGTAGGGTTTTTAGTAAAAACATTTATGTAAAAATTATGTAACAAAATTTTTTTTTAATTGTGTATTGGGTACTATTGTGTGATTAACAATTATTATTATATGCATTAGATATAATGTAACACACACACATGTATATATTTAATGTTTTGTTAACTTTTTTAGTAAGTGCATTTATTCACATTTCCGTAAATAATTTTCTATTGTATAGTATATTGTGTTGTGTATTGCTTGTATAACAATTATAGATTAATTGTACCTTTTATTGTTATTATAATCATTATTATTATTATTTATTATGCAATAATGTATATGTATTATATAATATTATGCATTATGTATATAATATAATTAATATTATGTGCGTGTATGTGTGTGTGTGTGTGTGTGTGTGTGTATATATATATATATATATATATATATATATATATATATATATATATATATATATATATATATATATATAAATTGGAGCAGAGTGCATTCCCATACTTTTGGGTTTAATAGTTTTGATGACTTTACTATTACTCTAAAATGTGGAAAATAGTCATGATAAAGAGTAGGTGTGTCCAAACATGAGTCTGGTAGTTTGCATAGTATTTGCAACACAATATGCATAATATTTATATGCTTTTAAGCTGCTGAACAGTTAGGAACTACTTAACATTTCACCTTAATGTAATTACTAGTTAGTTTTAAATAGTCACATTAGTGTGCAACAAGTGAAATGGTGTAGTTTGAGTTTTCTGTCTGTCGTGTGTTTGGAGTGTAATGAACGTGTGTCATTGCGTATGCCGTCTACAGCTGATTCCCCGTGTGCCAACTCATCAGAGCACACAACACCGGCAGCAGAATCAGCTTCAGCAGGTTTGAGCAAACACCCTCCAGATGAGCGGCACAAGATGCCAGCAGCCGAGCAACTAGGTAATGATGTGTGTTTTACCTCACAGACGACACTGAACCAATCCTTGATGTCTGTCAGTGGCTCTGTCTGTCTCTGCTGATTCATTGGTTTCATGCGTTAAATCCATTACAAATATTTTTAAAACATGCTGTGTAGTATTGTTTTGAATAACACATTATTATTATTATTATTATTAATATGCACTATAAATGTATATTTAAAATGTTTTTTTTTTTTATATATTTATTGAAAGAAAAAAGTAATGTAAAATACACACAAATATGTATATATTAAATAAAATAAAATAAAATAAAATATAGTTATCAATTTTTAAATTATATTTCTATATTTGTATACTTTTTTAATGTGCATTTACTTAGAACTACACCAGTGCTTTCTCAGCAGGGACACCTGTGTCCTTTAAACTTTAGGGCAATTTTATCTCTGACCTGTTATGATCACCAGATGCATGGTCTGAAAAACACACTGTCCATATGAGGCTGAGCGGACACTATTTTGGGCTGCTCCGGTGTTTCTTTATGAACTGAATAAAGCTTCAGGGTGCTGTTTTTAAATTTTTAACTAGGTCTGTTTAATTAGGCCATTCATTTAATACTCCGTAAGATCCAGTGCCTTTAAATCTGTGGTTTTATTTCATGGAGTAGACATGGAGGTGATGACCCCTCTGATGGAGGAAGCAGGAGGCGAGGAGGAGGATGAAGACATAGATGAAGATCCAGAACATCTGCCGCAAGGCATCACGTGAGTCTCACATCAGGGTTTCTTTTGGAGATTTGGGTTAAAACAGCCGTTTGTTTGCAAACAGTCAGTTTTATCTGTAGCAGATGTGTGTGTATATATAAACAGCATATTCTTATATTACGTAATACACCATGTTGTAACCTCTCTCATGTCTGACATCTTCCTGTTTAGAATATCAACATGAATGCAGACAAAACGTCTGTTTTCTCTGTTCCTCAGGTTCACTCAAACGCTGCTGCATCTCTTAAAGGGGAATATCGGCACAGGATTGCTTGGGCTTCCTCTAGCAGTGAAGAATGCTGGGATTGTGGTATGCAGCATTGCAGCTTCTTCTGTGAAAACACATCAGCGATAAACCCAGTATAAATCAATTTCTGTCGCATACAGAACCTTACTTTCCTTTTTCTAAAGTTTTAAAACTATCCCGACGGAATCCGAACACTCTTCTAGTTTTTGTGTCCAGGTTTTCAGGTTCAGACTGTACACCAAGTACACCATGAATCCGACTGTAAAAACCTGAAATGCTTTGAGGAGTATTAAATGTATTAGTTGTTCCCAGCTTTATTGCTCCTGTGATTAAATTAGTTTGTTTTCACCATCATGTCCTGATCGCCGGATACTGACTGTTTAATGAGTGGAATGTGAGTTTAAAACAGGTCAGACTGGTTTACAGACTGAACCCGTGTAGGCTGTTTTGTGTGCTGACAGCTCAACTGCTGTTTGTTTGTAAGCGTGTCAGTCCACAAGCTTTATTGCTGCCATAAAGGCCTTGTGCAGAATGTAAGCAAAGTTCACACTGAGAGAGAACGATAAGGCTTTATTGCTCTAGTAGATTAAAACACTTAAAACACATGATTCTGCTTTTATTTCCCTTCAGCTCGGTCCAGTTAGTCTGGTTCTGATGGGCGTTGTGTGTGTCCACTGCATGCACATCCTGGTCAGCTGCAGTCATCAGCTCAGTGAGCGGTAAGAACGCACCAATCACAGCCCACTGCTTCAGTCGCCACAACCAATCACATTTCAGCTTCTCTTTTGTTTTTTCCTTTTTCATGGCATGATGTTTAAAAATTTAGTTGAAAAAAAAAATGTGAGGGCGAGACATTTCATTTAATGGAGAAGTGGTTTGATTTTGAAAAGTGGCTGTTGGAAAGCAGAACTAGGACTAGGCTTGACTAAGCATGGTTTCTGTGGTGAACAGTGTTGGGCTAGTTACTCAAAGAATGTAATTTATTACTCATAACTAGTTACTCATTTCAAAAGTAATGTAATATTATTACTTTACTTATTACTTTCTGACAACAGTAATTAGTTACACTTCTAGTTATATTACTCTTTCTTCGCCCCACAGAAGTTGTAATTATGTATCTTACACATAAAATTCTTCTAGAATGTTACTAACAACTTATTTCTGTCTCATCATTTGACCAAAATCCACATTGGATCACAGTCAGAAGTTATTACAAACACTCGATAGTGATTGATAGAGACATTCAAGTAGAAGTGTTGTATTAATCTCATTAATTGTCATGTGGAGCTTGAAGCTTTCATTATCAAATCACATAAGTTTGTAAGAAAGGGTTAGGTTATATGTAGATTTTTAATTATATATTGTACATGATGATCAGAGGGGTGTGGGTGGGATGTAATGTTTATAATATGATGTTTATAATATGTTTTTTAAAATATTTTATTTTCTGTTAACACTAACTCCAAGTAAAGAAAGTTTATATATATACACACACACATACATATACATACTAGGGATGTAATGATTTACTGAAGTCATGATACGATTCACAATTTTGATTTCACGAATCGATTCACGATTTAACAAAATGAGATTTAAGACAAATTATAAATTAAATGTGTCCTTTTATTATTGCTTGGACAAAATGCTGCATGTTTCTTTGTGAAATTGAAATAACACTATAATAACATACTAATATAGCACTTGCATATCATTGCTCTTTTGTTGGTTTTGATTGCTTTCTTATTTGTTAGTCGCTTTGGATAAAAGCGTCTGCTAAATAACAAAATTTAAATATAATGTAAATAACAAATAAATTGAAATTTGTAAAACAAGCCCGAAATCAAATAACACAAAATAAATCTCTTCATATAATTAAAATAAGGGTTTGTCTGTGCTCTTTCCATTTAAAATTAGAGGCAACTACTGCATTTTAATCATGATCCAAACAAAGATGCTGCATACATGCATGAGCAGTTTTTAAATGTAAATTAGTTTGTATAATTTCAAAATTTGAATCAAAAACAGAATGGTTTGACTTCAGTTTTGTGAAACTATACATAAAAAAATCAGCATGAAACCGAAACAGCAGACGAGCTGAACGAGACGCAGATTCACTCTCTGCCAGCAGGTGGCGCTTAAAGCGTTTCCTTGGTTTCTGCTGTAAACAAAGCAGCGCTGCACTTATGAACTTTAATATGCTTTATACAGAGGCAAGATGAAAAGAAAAAAATACCATTTAAACTTTTCTAAAGACAGTAAGTTCCCCTCAGACATACATTCATATAAACTCCTACCCCTAGTTGAATCATGATTTGAATAGTCACATATTTGAATCGATTTTCAACTGGCTCGCGGTTAATCGTTACATCCCTAATATATACATGTCATGGGTTGCCAGGAGAAACAAGCTCGAAGGAGGCAGATATCAAACAAACAGTCTTTAATAAATCCACAAGGGAGAGATGGAGAAAAAAACCTCTTTACAAGACGGAGACAGGACAAAGTAATTGAGGAAAGGCAGGGCTATAAATACTAAACCAAACGATGAACTAATAAGATAATTAATGAACACAGGTGGAAACTAATGAATTAATCAATCAACAAAGGAAAACTAGGTCAAGGCAGGGAGAACAGAGCATACACGTGACAATATATAAGGTGCTAGTTTTATTTAACTATAATAACCCTTGTTCTAGTCCAACTTATAATGCTTGTATGATTTTATTTTTTTTGTCAGCTGAACACCATTGAACCTAAAATATTGCCTTGAAGACCCCTTATAATTGAATATTTCAATAATTTAACAATGTATTTGCATGATCACAGTTCTGTGATGTTGGTTAATGGTCACATGGCACGCAGGTTTTTATTGTTTTATACATCTTATATATATATACACACATATAATTATTATTATTTTATTTTTTTGATGCTTTTATTTATATTTTAATGATTTAATTATTAGCTTTTCATCCATCTGTGTTACACTCATATCTCAGTCCCATTCTTCTCTCTCCCGACTAACTTCCTGTCATTCTTCTCTTTACCTGGATAATAGACAAAAATAACCCCCAAAAATAGTTAATTTCACACAAAGCAGGTTCCCATCTAAGCTTCTAGATAAAGCATCACACAGTGCAGGTGACTTTCAGATTACTGTGGCCCCCTGGTGGAGTTTTCCCCTCTCTTTTCATGGAAAATTTCCTGAAATTCTAACCAAACATTTGATATCAGTCTCAGATTGTTTGTGAAATTATAGTCATAGTGTTTTTGCAGTCAGCTCAAGCATTTGAAGCATGCATATTGTGTATTCAGAACGCAGCGGTTTTCTAGCGTGTGGACTTTCCTGCAGTCTGGATTTCTGTCTGTGCATTCACACTTAAAAAACGCCGCTTCATGCATGTGTTCAAACGCGATCAAAGGCCTCTCCCTCGGGTCTGACTCCTAGAAGCGCAGGCTGCTGCATCAGTCAGATGTGGGCCGGGTTCTGCAGCGTGTGTCAGTGTTCGCGTGAAGAGATGTCTACCTCACGCTCATCAGTGTGCTGTCACATTTGTCAAGTTATCACAGTGAGGATATGCTTTCAGATTATCAGTTAATCAGATGAGATTTGGCTGTTTTGGGATTATTGCATCAGGGATATTATAGTTAATGAAAACCTTAAAAATGAAATGAGTATTTTTGGGAGTTATTTTTAAAGATTTAGCTTTAGGGGTCAGTTTTGTCCCCAACCACATGTAATATGAGTGCCATGTGTGGTGAACTTTTTTTGTCCTTCCTCTTTTATTGAAGTGTTTTGACTGCATTTTTCCCTCTAGAATTACACAAAAAGCGTTTTTTTTTTTTTTTTTCTGCACTGCTTTGTTCTTGAAGAATATTTGCCTTTGTTTCTCTCTCTCTGTCTCTCCTTCCTCACAGGTTGAAACGTTCCCCCCTTGGTTACAGTGACACAGTTGCAGTTGCCATGGAGATGAGTTCCTCCCAGTGCCTGAGGAAAGGTGCTCATTTTGGGAGGTGAGCTATCCCATCATGCAGTTCATTGGCATGACAGCCCCCCCCACACACCCCTCACATGTGCATATGTGATAGTGAGAGCGATGGATGGCAAGAGGGCAAACGTCTGTGCTTGAATGAATATATTCATTAGCGTGCGCAGAGACAGGACGCTGCCTGCAGTGGTGTGTTTTCACATCTGATGTCCCACACACAGACAGACCTCGCCTCCAGAATCTTAAAAAGATCTGTCTCACCAGGAAATGCTGCCTCATTTTTATCTGTGTCAGAAAATAATATCATGCACTTTGAATAATAAAACCCTGATGAAACTACTACTACAACAAAATTATTAATAATAGTAATTATTATTATTAAAAAATTTACATTTTATATAGCAGAAAATTCTGTCATCATTTACTCTGTTTTGGATAATATACTACATATTGAAAAAATATATAATATATTATAAATATATTATTATACTATACTAATATAAAATAAATAATTATAATAATGTTTGTATATGTAAATAATATTAAATATTGTAATAATATTTTATATGGCATATATAGCTATACATTTGTTTGTGGAAAAGCCTTTTTTCAAAGTCTTTTTTCATAAAAAAAGAGCAGGATTTTTAAATGAAAAGTCATATGGGTTCAAAAGAAAGTCATATAGGTTTCGAACGACATGAGGTTGAGTAAATTATGACAATTTCTGTTTAGTGTTATTTTAGTATTAATTATATACAACTATAATTTTATTCAACTTTTTAATCTGCTTTTATTTTTATATTTTCATTAAATGCATTACATCTTTTGTATATTTTCTTAAATTTCATTCAAATGTTTTATTAAATTTTACTGTTGTGGACTTTTGCCAATTTTGTTTTTAAAAAAAAAAATATTTATTTTTTATTTGTATTTCATTTTTTTTTACTCTTTTAGTATTTTTCTCAGTTTATTTCCATCAGCTGCTAAGACAAACTTTCTCATTTAAATCGAATATTTACATATTACCTTATTTCAGCTTTATTTCAATAAATAAAATATATTTTAATAGTTTTACTTAATAATAATATTTCCATTTTTAGGTGAACAATCCCTTTAGAAAACGTATCACATGGCTTTGGAACTATGTTCCCTCTAAACTGCGCGCGTAACACACGCATAAATGAGTTGGGAAAGCTATTTGCGAAAGCGAATGAATTGCAATGCTCGGGTAAACCGCTATAGAGTTGATATCACGTTAAGAGTTAGAACCGGTGAATGCGGTTTACAGTTTCATAGAAAGGGAATGATGTGCGCCAAATGAGTCGCTGTTGAAACCGTTACCGAATATTTTAATGGTTGCGTAGCCTACGAAATAGCTCAACTCGAGAGCCGACGCAAACGCAATGACATGTGAAATAAAACGTCATCATGTATTAAAGAAGAGTGGCTTGATTAAGTGCTGGAAACAGCGGATGATGGGCACATTACGGTAACAAAACTCAGAGACATTTACAGTCACACAGGTGTAGTGTGCAAACTGTACATCATAGGGATGTTTAGATGGCTATAGAAGAATTGACGTTCACGTTTTTTGTTTTTTTACATTTAACTTACAGATCTCAGTTTAAATGCTTCAGTTTCTATTCTATTCTATTCTATTCTATTCTATTCTATTCTATCAGTTTAAATGCTTCAGTTTGTTTTGATATTATATTATGTTAGGCCTATATTATTAACCTAATAAATAATTGACCTTGTTTTTTAATGGAGTCTCTGCTCATCAAGGATGTATTTATTTTATCGAAAATACAGAAGAAAAAACAGTAATATTGTGAAACATTATTGCAATTTCTAATATTGGTTTCCTGTTTTAATATACTTTAAAATATAATTTTTTCCCGTGGAGCAAAGCTGAATTTTCAGCATCATTACTCCAGCCTTCAGTGTCATATTATCCTTATAAATCATTCTAATATGCTAATTTATTATCAGTGATGAATCTGTTGTGCTGCTTAATATTTTTGCTTTTTTTTTTTTTTTTTTTTTTTTTTTTTGGAACGTTTTACTTTTTTCTTTGATTCTTAGATTAATAAAAAAGTTAAAAAGAACAGCATTTATTCAAAATAGAAATCTTTTCTAAAAATATGTCTTTATTATCACTTTTTATCCATTTAATACATTCTTGCTGAATAAAAGTATTAATTTCTTTAAAAAAAGAAAAAAAAATATTGACCACAAACATTTTAGTAGTGTATATTGTAACACAAAATTTCTATTTTGAATAAACACTGTCCTTTTTAACTTTTTATTTATCAAAGAATCCCGAAAAAATATCATAAGTCCCAAAAAAATATTATGCAGCACAACTGTTTCCAACATTGATTATAAATCAGCATATTAAAATGATTTGTGAAGGATCATGTGACACCGAACACTGGAGAAATGATGCTGAAAATTGCTTTGCTTCATAGGAATAAATTATATTTTAAAGTATATTAAAATAGAAAACTTTTATTTTAAATTGCAATAATATTTCACAATATTATTTTGTGAAATAATATTCAATATTTTTATCAAATAGATACAGCCTTGATGAGCATAAGAAACTTATTTAATAAACATTATTGATCCCAAACTTTTGAATGGCAGTGTATTATACTGTATATATATATATAATATAAAGTTTTCTCAGGTAATCTAAAATGTACATCATTTAGTCACGGGTCAAATTAAATACAAATAGCACATTAAAGTTAAAAGTTACACACTTTTTTTTGTGCGCGCTGTACATGTCTGGTATAAAGAATGTTTTTGCACAGGTGGCCGAAATGTCCGCCCAATAGAGAAAAGTTTTGCTCAGCAAGAAAAAAAATTAGAGGGAACATTGCTTTGGAATACTTGATTCTGATTCATTTGCTTCAGTCAGATATTTTTTGTATTGTTACTCTTTTCGTACTTCCTGTTTCTTCTGTGTTTGCTCAATCAATTTATTTCTCCTGCACCTTCTTTGGGGTAACTGTAATATTTTTTCTTTTATTTATTATCTTTCTCTTATCTTCTGGAGTCATTTGATCCCATTTTTCATCTGGGATAAATCTATTCTTAACAGGTGTCACTGTCTTATTTACTACTCTGGGCTTGTCTTATTCTCTAATTTGTTGGGCTCTGATTAGTCCACTTCCCAGAACTATGGACATTTTGGTTAGTCTGCCTACTCTGGAACCTAGTATTATATCTTTTCTGCTCCCCTGTTCTAGGTTTAAATGGTTTAATGCTGCCACCTTTTTTTTTTATAAACCTGCTCTGAGCGGTTTTGCTCTCTTCTTTTTTTATATGCTGGGTAGTAAGATCATACTCTGCTGCTAATCTGTTTTCAATTTCTTTTTTGCTGGCATTGTTTAATATTGTGTTTAATAGTATACTCATTACACATACAGGTATACTTCTACCTACTTCATGCAACAACCTGATCTTGTCCTCATGAGGGATCTCATCTTCTATTGACAACCACGTACTTAATATTGGTACACCACCTTTTTGAGTCTTTTTTCCACGTCTTAAACTTATCCTTTGTCCCAGTCGACTCTTGTGAGACAGCACGGTCTGTGCAAGTGTGCACTAACCTGTTGATTGAATCAATGCCAATTCTTGCAGCTTCAGCTGCTTTCATAATGCGTGTTGCGTAAACACTGAGGTCCTCGCCCTGTTTCCAGCCTCCTACCTGCTGCCTTACAGTCTCAGTTAAATTTAACTAATAATTTAGATTGTAAATCAACCTGTTCTTCTCTTGACTCTTTTGAGGAATTAAATGTGAGGTTTCTAGGAGTTGTCCTGTTCGCTGGAACTGGTGTTTATGATCTAATCCTGACTCTCCTTGTCTGTTCTCTGGAGTCTTTCTCCATGCTATATTCAGGTTCTGGCTCTTCTAATACCATTTGCAGTTCTTTATTTTCTTTTTTAAGGACTTTTAGCATTCTGTCCATCTCCCTAATTGCCTTCCTCATATAAGAATATCCTTCCTGAATTATAACCAGACTTTGTCCAAACTTCTGCCCCAGCAATACTTTTGGCTGATGGAGATCTACTTGCTGACCTCATTTGATCATACGTTAAACTGCATCCTCTGATTACTTTTTGATCCCACTTTCTCTCTAATTGTCTGCCTCTTTCTTTCCTCTTTCCTCTTTCCTCTTTGCTTCTAGGATTTTTATATTTTATCCCTTTAAAATTAGCTTCAGGCCAATCATTATTTATTTGATGCAACACTCTTTTTAGCTCTAACTTGCCTGCTCTCTTATTTCGAAATCTTACTTCTCTAATATCATCTTCTGATGACTCACTGCTGGCACTGTCTGTTGTTTCCTGCTCATCTGAATCAGACAGCCACTCTCCTGACCCCTGAGAGTGGTGCTCTGTCACTTTACGTTCAAAATCCTCACTAAATGGTGCCGTAGGTTGTGAGGTGTTTATACATTCATGCCACATACATCTCTCTTTTTGCCTCTTAATAATACTCTTTATTTCCTCTTGTTCTCGCTCTTTAACAATGAGGTTTATAGTTACTTGGTTTTCTTGAGACATTTCTATTATTCCAGCTACAGTATTAGACCCTCTATAACTGGACTCACTGGAACCATATATATTTCCCTGTTTCCTCTACTCACAGCTTCTCTAATTATATTTCTTATTAACAATCTCACGGGTAGCGACCCCATTTCCTTGGCCCTTCAGTCCTTTCTCTGGACTGGAATATGCTAATACCCTCGGCATTAGTATCTCTGAATCCTTTCTGGATTGGTCTACAGTATGTGGGTCTTACTGGTAGCTCTTCAATGTGGTATCTAGAATTTCAACTTAAAACTCAAACCTCAAGCCCCGCAAGTTGGGCGCCATGTTACTCGGTGTGTCCTTTTATCTTACACCTTTAAACCTAGGATTATTCAGGTAGGGTAAGGATAGTCAAATCTAGCCTAAACCATAAAGCACTCACCCGCCTGCAGGTTAAAGTCCTTCAGGAGTGACGTAGAAGACTGCCTTGTGTTTGTTCTTGTTTGAGGCTCGGTTTGTAGTTAAAAGTAAAGTCTCACTGGAGGCAATAGTAACAATAAAATCTCTTATTTTATTGGTTACAATACAAAGCAGTTAATGCAAAAATAAAACAAACAAAAAAATCAATTAAGTTAAAAGTTCTCTGTCTTCTCGTATAATTCTGTGATTTGCTCTCATTTCAATATCTTTTACAGGCACTTGGTGAATTTCTTCCTGGTTTTGACCCAGCTGGGTTTCTGTAGTGTTTATTTTGTGTTCCTGGCTGAGAACATTAAACAGGTATGTGTGACCGTCGAGCTCCAGGAGTTCATTTTCTCCATAGATGAACTGATTTTTATTATGTGATGGAGCCGGTGCTAATGAAAACTAATGGAGATACACATTTCCAGAATAAAGCCCAGCAGCTGCCAGTCAGATTTCTTTTTCGAATGTAAAAGGCAATTCATGCATATTCTTTTTTTTTTTTGAATGAAGTCAAAGCTGGGTGTGTATTTGTTAGGTGATGGAGGGAGCTCATCTGAACGGCTCTATGGAGACTGTGCTGATACACTCCAACAGCTCAGAGGAGGGCGCCGTCTCCCCAGATACGCCTTCTGTCACCGTGGCTACAGGGCTGGACCTGCGGCTCTACATGGTCTTCCTCCTTCCCTTCATCATCGTTCTGACCTTCATCAGAGACCTGAGGAACATGGCCGCACTCTCCGCCATCGCCAACCTCTGTATGGCTGTCAGCCTCATCCTCATCTTCACATATATACTCAACGTAAGTATGTGTGCCAGCTGCACATTTTGAGGGAAACCTGATTTGCCTTTTTTTTTTTAAGATTGTGATTTAAAATGCATTCTTATAAAGCTCCAGGTTTGCTGTGATTATATAGCAATACGACTATAAAATAATAATAATTATTATTATTACTACTACTATTACTACTAATCAAAACTATTAAAATAGTAATATTTTTATTGTGATAATTGACTGTAAAATCAAGTGTTTAATAAAAAGTTATATAATAAATACTTATAATTATTATTTATTTAGTAAACAAAACTATTAAAATAAGAAATATTACTAATGTAATATTTAACTGTAAAATAACAGTATTGTAATATGTTACTGTAAAATAAATCAAGTATTTAAGAAACGTAATAAAATAATAATTATTATTATTTTATTAAACAACACTATTAAAAATAAGAAATATTACTTTTGAAATATTTGTAATTTTTGTAAAATAATCAAGTTTTTAACAAGTATTATAATAGTAATAATAATTATTATTAGTTAATAAATCTAAGAAATATTACTAATGGAATTTCACTACAAAATAAAAAAACAAGTATTTTACTTATTTTACTTTACAGTACAACTGTTAAATACAACACTTATATGACAGTTAATTATGGCTGTCTAATTTCTTCATTTTCAAATGTTAAGCCATCAAGCTTTTATTTTGGCATAAACCTCATGGAAACCCTTAAAGCTGCAATGAGCTTCAGTTATTGTAATGAGAAGCGAGGTTATCAGAGTATCTCATTACAAATTTGGGAAGTTGGTGGACACATGTTACGTTCGCAAATGCAACTCAAACTGATGCAGAGAGGAGTTTGTTTCGAGCAGCATTTCCTGTGAACAAAGCCGCTCTGAGATGCTGAAAAAAAAAAAGAACAGAGCTGTGCTTCACTCTCGCTGTACATATTTATTTTAAATATATCACAGGCTTTGTGATTTGATAATTGCACTAAGCCATATCACAATTTTGGTTTTATTCTGATTAATTGTGCTGTCTGATATCTGTCTAGATGTCTAGTCTCATATATCCACTTTCGTAGTCAGGAATCCTCCTCATTGTTCAGCCTAAGAACACGACTGATACAAGCCTATGCATGCAAATGCTCACAAATTGTATAATGCTATCAAATCATATTGGAGGCTTTTTTGTATGCAGCAGATCGTCAGGGTTGTGGGCGACTGATGCTAGATCTGTACATGTACTGTTCCTGTACGTGTGTGCGGCTTTCATCCTCTGTGTCACAAAGAAAGACTGCAATTATAATCCTGATGTGAAACTATATCATGCCTGTTACCATCTCTGACTGTCTGTAGGATGTGAGTGATCCCAGACGTCTGCCGTACGCCTCCACGTGGAGGAAGTTTTCCTTCTTCTTTGGAACAGCCATATTTGCCTTTGAGGGAATTGGAGTGGTGAGATGATGATTCAGGTTTTATTTTTTTGATTTTGATACTTCTACTATACATGGTGTTTGACGTTTATCTGTTATTTTTATTTTTAATCTTTTTTTTTAAATCATAATTTTACTCGTGGTATTGAAGAAATTAGGTATAATTATAATATAGTCATTTTATATTGTAGTAATATTTTTAATATTTACTGTATTTACTGACTACTTAATACTGTGCTTCTTGCTTTTTTTCTATGGTCTTATAAATGATTAATAAATAATAATTTATTAAAATAAATGTATTTATTTATTTTAAATGCTGAGCTAGTTGCAATGCAATGTGATTTTTTTCTGTAAAGAGTACATTTACATGAATAGATCTGGCAGATGCTTTTATCCAAAGCAACTTGGATATTTTTAGTGCAATATTACAAAATAGTTTTTTTCTTCTTCTTTAAAAAATAACTTAATATGCATTTTATAATTGACTATAAATTGTTTTATATTACCTTGCCATTTAATTACAAAACAAGTAAACAATGCTGCAAGGAGTGATAATAAATTTTGACCTCCATAATCGATCTCTCTATTTTTTTTTCCTCTGCTGGAAAGTCATGGAAAGACAATGGTGGATTTTTTTTTCTTTCTCCATTAGAGTAACTGGTGAAACATTTATGAAAAGGTCTTGAAAATGGTGTCAAAACGTAATAAACTGGAAGTGCTGATACTTGCAGATTCCTTGATTCATGCATTCCCTGGGGATTGAACCCATGACCTTGCCGTTGCTAGCTCCATGCTTTGCTATTTGAGCTACAGGATGCATGATGTGCTTCTGAATTTGATCAAAGGAAGGTGTCTTAGAAGGCAGCGTCATCTTGCACACTACTTTTTGGACTAGGCTTTGTGCATGTGATGCCTGGAGCAAAGCTTGACCACGTACCGATCAGTCTCCTGTATTTTTCTCTCTCTCGCTTTGTTTGTGTAGGTTCTTCCATTGGAGAATCAAATGAGGGAACCGAAGCGATTCCCTCAAGCCCTCAACATTGGCATGGGCTTCATCATCATCCTCTACGTGACCCTGGCGACGCTGGGATACCTCCGCTTCAGAGACGGCATCAAAGGAAGCATCACACTTAACCTTCCACATGACTCCTGGTAAATATGATGCGTAGACACTTCAAAAGTCGATCAGACATCAGAGAGGTGATGTGGATTTTGCTCTACGTTCAAAAGAACAGCATTTATTTGAAATAGAAATCTTTTGTTACATAATACATTTAATGCATGCCTGCTGAATGATGTTTTTTTCATACTGACCCCAAACTTTTGAACAGTATTGTGTATATACACACTCACTGGCCACTTTATTAGGTACACCTTGCAAGTACCGGGTTGGACCCCCTTTTGCCTTCAGTACTGTCTTAATTCTTTGTGGCATAGATTCAACATGGTGTTGGAAACATTCCTCAGATATTTTGGTCCATATTGACATGATAGCATCACGCAGTTGCTGGAGATTTGTCGGCTGCACATCCATGATGTGAATCTCCCGTTCCACCGCATCCCAAAGCTGCTCTATTGGATTGAGATCTGATGACTGTGGAGGCCATTTGAGTAAAGTGAACTCATTGTCATGTTCAAGAAACCAGTCTGAGATGATTTGAGCTTTGTGACATGGTGCATTATCCTGCTGGAAGTAGCCATCAGAAGATGGGTACAGTGTAGTCATAAAGGGATGGACATGGTCAGAAACAATACTCAGGTAGGCCGTGGTGTTTAAACGATGCTCAATTGGTACTAAGGGGCCCAAAGTGCGCCAAGAATATATCCCCAACACCATTACACCACCAGCAGCAGCCTGAACCGTTGAGACAAGGCAGGATGGATCCATGCTTTTATGTTCTTTACGCCAAATTCTGACCCTACCATCTGAAAGTCAAAGCAGAAATCAGACCAGGCAACGTTTTCCAATCTTCTGTTGTCCAATTTTGGTGAGCCTGTGTGAATTGTAGCCTCCATTTCCTGTTATTAGCTGACAGGAGTGGCACCAGGAGGGGTCTTCTGCTGCTGTAGCCCATCTGCTTCAGGGTTCGATGTGTTGTGCGTTCAGAGATAGTATTCTGCATACCTTGGTTATTTGAGTTACTGTTGCCTTTCTACCATCTCTAACCAGTCTGCCCATTCTCCTCTGACCTCAACAAAGCATTTTTGTCCACACAACTGCCGTTCACTGGATATTTTCTCTTTTTCAGACCATTCTCTGTAAACTCTAGAGATGGTTGTGTGTGAAAATCCCAGTAGATCAGCAGCTTTTGAAATACTCAGACCAGCCCGTCTGTCACCAACAACCATTCCACATTCAGAGACACTTAAATCCCCTTTCTTCCCCATTCTGATGCTCGGTTTGAAATTCAGCAAGTCGTCTTCACCACATCTAGATGCCTAAATGCATTGAGCTGCTGCCATGTGATTGGCTGATTAGCAATTTGTGTTACCAAGCAATTGAATAGGTGTACCTAATAAAGTGGCCTGTGAGTGTTTAATAGTATAAATAAATATAATGGTAACATTATAGTATAAATAATTATAATAAACAAACGATTTATATATATATATATATATATATATATATATATATATATATATATATATATATATATATATATATATATATATATATATATATATTAATACAAAATGATTCACGTTAGAACTTTAAAACAAGTTCCGTCTGGCCTGCATCATGTTCTCAACCGAGTCTCTCCTTATGTTTTTCTCGACTACCTCCAAGTAAAAAGCGGCAAAAGCTGAAAAATAAGTCTCATCTTTCACATCTGAGTGTTAAGTCAGTTCAATTTAGTTGTCGCAGCACTCTGCTATAGTGGAGTTAAATTCAGAGAACTAATATTAAACTCCTCACTGGAGTCACTGTCAGAAACATCTCGACTGATTGATCGCAGCTCGGAGCCACTTAAGCTCAAATTACGGAGAAATCAAAGCTGATTTTACGAAGAAACCAGCTGCTTTCAAGTGTAGCTCTAACTAAATCCTGCCATTTCTAACTAACTTTCCTGGAGACTTTTATTAGCAGTTAACGTATTTCTGGATGTCATTAGCATCCTTTCAGCCGAGGACAATCTGCCACCAGATCCAATATCTGATTCAGCGTCTGGTTTGTTGACATATCCAGCAGTGACGGCAGTGTTCTGAAATGTGACGCTGTTAAACAACTAACATTTAAGTTGATGACCTTAAGTTTAAGGTCAGTTTTTTTATATATATATTTTTATTCTGTAAGGATGCATTAAATTAATTAAAAGTGACAGTAAAGACATTTATGGTGTTACAAAATGTTACATAATAACCCTGAAGAAAAAAAAAAAAGCATCACGTTTCCACAAAAATGTAAAGCAGCACTGTTTTCAACACAGCAACTCAGCGTATTAGAATGATTTCTGAAGGATCATGTGACACTGAACTGAAGACTGGAGTAATGATGCTGAAAATTCAGCTTTGATCACTGGATTAAATTACATTTTACAATATATTCAAATGGAAAACCATGATTTTAATTTGTAATAATATTTCACAATATTCATCTCCGGAACACAAATTAAGATATTTTTGATGCATTCAGAGAGCTCTTGGACCCTCCCATAGACAGCAAGGGAACTACCACGATCAAGGTCCAGAAACATAGTAAGGACATTAGTAAAATAGTCCATGTGACGTCAGTGGTTCAACTGTGATTTTACGAAGCTACAAGAATACTTTTTGTGTGCAAAGAAAACAAAAATAACAACTTTGTTCAACAATTCTTCTCCTCCTCATCCAGTCTGCTGTGGTTTGATTTTGTTTTGAATTGTTGAACAAAGTTGTTATTTTTGTTTTCTTTGCACACAAGAAGTATTCTTATTGCTTCGTAAAATTACGGTTGAACCACTGACGTCACATGGACTATTTTACTAATGTTTTTACTACGTTTCTGGACCTTGATCGTGGTAGTACCCTTGCTGTCTATGGGAGGGTCAAAGAGCTCTCTCAATGCATCAAAAATATCTTAATTTGTGTTCTGAAGATAAATGAAGGTCTTATGGGTTTGGAATGACTTGAGGGTGAGTAATTAAAGACAGAATTTTTGGGTGAACTATCCCTTTAATTGCAGGTTCTGTGGTTTCTGACTGGATCTGTTCTCCGTTTCTCTGCAGTATTCATGTGTGTGTGTGTGTGTGTTGCAGGTCTAATCAGCTGGTGAAGGTCTTGTACTCGTTCGGGGTGTTTGTGAGTTTTGCGGTGCAGTTTTTCGTGCCGGCAGAGATTCTGATTCCGCCCGTGTGTGAGCGCATCAGGAAGAGCTGGAGACGTGTGGCTGATCTCAGCCTCCGAGCGCTGCTCGTCTGCCTCACCTGTGAGTGAACACACACACACACACACACACACATGCACATGCTCCTGTTCAAAACACTGTGAGTTGCCTCTATAATCAGCATTTTAAAGAATCATAGTCATGTATTTTATGATAAAGCAGTCCCAGAATGCATTGGGTCGAGCTCAGTGAAAACTGAAAGTGAAAAATTCAAGATTGTGAATCAAACAAGGAGAAAAGCTGTATGACAAGTATACTTGTATTTCATTCAATACATATCATTTAAAATAGTGTTGCACTATTAGTTCATCTTGTATAATGCTCCTCCTCCATCATCCTCTCTTTCCCATTCTGTTTTCTCTGCACTACTTCCAGCCAACTATCCGTTCGTTCTGTTCCTTGCTTCCCTCATTTTTTTTCCCCATTCCTGTCTTCTCCTCATCCTAATCCTGCCTCTAGTATCCATTGGTGATGAGAGGAGAGATAGTGGAGGTTTGTTCCCCTCCCAAAATGATGGATGGATGCTGTGAACCATTGTAAAGCTGAAGGCTTTTGGATTAGTTTGATATATGTTTTTTACCTTTGGAAAAATTGAGTCCGCCACTGAACCGTGAACCATCCAGAGACCTAAAATATGAAAATAAATATTTGTTTAACACCGTCAGTCATGCAGGTACGAGTGAAAGAGTGTTTGCTGTGAAAAAAGAGAATGAGAGAGGAAGAGAGAATGTTGCAGGAATTGAGTGAATGATGGTGTGTGCTTTTGTATTCGAAGCAGAGAAAAATGGAGCGAGACTGTGAAATGCAAGCTGTTAAAACAGGATCTGCCTATCAGTGTGCTTTTAATATTATTTTTGTACTATTATAATATTCATTCATATTTTTAAAGTTTTTATGTGTAGTTTTTCATTTTTCCATTATATTTATCTAATCTATCCATCCATCAAGTTATCATTCTAGCTATCTCTTGTTCTGTCTGATGTTCTGTTTATCATTCCTTCTATCATCCATCCATCCATCCATCCATTGTTCATTCTATCCATCTATTCATCCAATGTTCATTCCTTCATCCATCCATCATTCATTCTATTCATCCATTTTCATTCTGTCCATCGTTCATTCATTCATCCATTGTTAATTCATCTACCCATCTATCCATCCATCCATTATTCATTGTCATCTATCCATCATTCATTCTATCATCTATCTGTTCATCCATCATTCATTCTATCCATCCATCCATCCATTGTTCATTCTATTGATTCAACATCTATCCATCCATTTTTCACTTATTCATTCTATCCATCCATTGTTCATTCTATCCATCTGTTCCGTCTAGCTTTTCTAGCTTTTTGTATCATTCTAGCTAACTATCCATTGTTCTACCTATTGTTCAAGACATCATATCAGCTGTTAATCTATTATTATAGTTATTGTTCTAGCTGTTATTAATAGAAACTATCATTCTACGTCTTGTTCTAACCACCTATCTATTGTTCCAGGTATTCATCATTCTAGCTATTTTTTAGCGACCCATCTTTCTTGCAATCTACAATTCCAGCGACTGATATTGTAGCTATCTATCATTCTATGTAGATACAATCTTTCCTCCCTCCCCAGTGGCCCTGCTCACTATTCATTTGTTCTATCCATCTCTCTGGTCTCTTGGACATATCACTTTCTCTGCTTATAAGATTTTTTTTATTACATACATGACTTTCTTTCTCTCTTTTGTCCCGCCCCCTCTGTCACTCGCTGCTCCGTCTCTCTCTCCAAAGTTTCAAGTTGCAACAGGCCGACATGAAAGAAACACGGACACCATTATTTAAAGTGAAGAGCTTGGTGGGATTTGAAAAATATTCACATTAATTCATTGCTAAACTGCATTTAACATTTTCAGAATTATGAATATCAGAGTAAAACGATAGTTGGTGGGAAATGTTGTTAAGTGGAACTTCATTTTATCCAGTGGAGTTTGGTCGAGATATTACTGGTTTATATTATTGTCTCTGCCCACACTGCAGGAAAGTCATTACATTTTGATGAAAGATTATGAAAAGCATTCACAATAAAATGCACCATTGAGTTGTGTACAATAAGACCAGGGACATTTATGAGGATGAAAAACAGCAGGGTTCCCACACTCTGAAAACACAGTAATTATTT
Source organism: allo-octoploid hybrid of Carassius auratus x Cyprinus carpio (assembly GCA_024542945.1). Classification (NCBI taxonomy): domain Eukaryota; kingdom Metazoa; phylum Chordata; class Actinopteri; order Cypriniformes; species allo-octoploid hybrid of Carassius auratus x Cyprinus carpio. Next base: position 1,589,038 of record CM045044.1, read on the forward strand.
AAATTAGAAATTGAGGCAAAAGTCAAATATGTGGAAAAGTCATGAGAATAAATACAATTTTGAAATCCTTCACGCTTTGTGAGCAAATAGCTCTTTTTCAAGGCAGTCTACAAAAGTCTATCCAGTAGTCACAAACACCTGGAAAAATTATGGAAAAAGTAATGACACCGATAAGGATATATTAAAAAAAAAAAAAAAAAAAAAAAAAAAAAAAAAATATATATATATATATATATATATATATATATATATATATATATATATATATATATATATATATATATATATATATATAATTAAATATATTACTTTAAAATCATTTATTAATTTAAAATTAAATAAATTAAAAATATTAAAATATATATCACTGTTAGAATCATATCATGATCTCTAAAAATATAAAGAAAGAAAATACACACACACACACACACACACACAGACCTTTTGACCTTTGAATTACCATGACTGGATACAGATTTGGTACATAAAAATTAAGTAATTCCATATTTCAATAAAGATTTTATTTTTAATTGAATTTTTATAAATTCAAACAACTAAAATAAAAAATGTTAAATAAACTGTATTCATCTTGAAATATAAAATTATTTAATATTTATCATAAATATCACACGGAACTGCATCTTGTAGGTCTGTTGGAGTGTTTTATGCTGCATGTAGCTCTGAGGAAGTTCTAGAAGAGGCCCGTGGAAATGCTGGTGGACGGGGTAATGAGCTCTGAAGGTTGCGGGTCCGTGGCCTGTGCTGGTAGATAAAAAGATGAAGTTCTCAATCTGTCACTTGTTCATGCTGTCTTTTATCTCTCTGTGTGTTCTTTCTGCCTGACGTGCTTCCTCCCTCTTACCCCGGCCCGAGGCCGTCACCCCTCTGAGCGCTGTGATAGATTAGTGGGCACATTGCGTGTATGGATATACGTGTGTGTGTGTGTGGGTGCCTTGTATGTTTTTTATGGTGTGTGTGAGAGCTGGGGCAGAGTTGAGGGACTCTTTTAGTGTCTGCTCATTTATCTCAGTCTTCCTGAGGCTCTGTGAATTATTACCTGCTTGCCCTGTGGAGACAGGCCCATCATGGAGCTCTTCGCTGAGGCCTGTCACGGAGCTCCGTGATAGGGCTTATCAAACACCTGCATGCTGAGACCCTTCAATCCGAGACATTCTCCAAGAAGCCTCTGGCTTTGAGGTGTTTGTGTAGGAAGTTAAGTGGTTGGCTCGCTGGTAACCCAAAGGTTGCTGGTTCAATCCCCTCAAGGATCAAGCTATGCAATCTCAGGTTGCTACACTTGGATCATTGTTCTTTTAGTACATATTAACATAGTTTTTATAAATGTTTTGAATTTGATATTTTCCTTTTCAAGTCTGTGGTGCAGTTTTTTTTTCATTTTTTAAATGTCTATTCAGTTATTATTATTATTGTATTGTTTTATTTTAATATGTTAACATAAACTAAACAAATTATTTCAGTTAGCAAATTACTGAAGTAAAATAAGAATAAAATTAATGAGATCAGAATCATTTAAGAATTAAATTACTAAAAAGTTTAATACAAATTTTACATTGTTTTTTTATTTCATTTCAGTTTTAGTTAACAATAAGGCTGACTATAAATATACATATTTAGTTATTATAATTGATTCTAATGATGATATAGAATTTGTGGATACAGTTTATCTTTAAACTCGATAACGCTGACTTGGATTGTCTCTAAAACAAGTACATGAAATAGCAATAGATGTTTGCTTCATCAGTATGCATAAAACATCACATTCCTTAATTATTATTCATATTTGGTTGTTTGCATGCTTGCTTGTTTGTTTTTAGATTTCCTTTTTGAAATCTAAATTTATCTCTTATATCATGTGCCGAACTGTCAAACGTTTATCCTGAGGGTGGCAGTAGCACACAGAGAGGAGAAGCTGAAGCGTTCATGTGTGTTTGTGAGATAGTGTTGAGAGTGCGAGAGCGAGAATCCAGTGTGTGTTACATGTTACTGGTTTCTTCTGCAACAGAGAGAAGGAGAGAGAGACAGTGAGATGTAGCTTAGAGCGCAGGTGTGACACTTCACACTCGAGTCTCATGAATTAAACATATGTGGACATCCTTAGTGTGTGTGCTTTTTATAAAAGGCTGCGAGGAGCATTTACAGTCATTCCACTAAAAGCTGTATATGTGCGCGGTTATAAATTGTTGTGCCTTTGTTTTCAGGGAAAAGAGAAGGGGTTTTGTCTTCCACGTCAGCAGAAAAGATGAATATTGATTTTTGATTTAGTCCTTCAGCCATGATCCTCTGCATACATCTGTCCATACACCAGTCAGGATGGCAGAGAATTAAACACACACACACACACACACACACACAGCTTTTTGCACAAACTGCTCATAAATAACATTGGTCTCCATCTGCGTCTGTTTTTCTTTATTATAATTAGTGGTGACCATAAGTATGAAATTTTGATATGTAACATGCTTTGTAGTGCAAACAAACAAAACTGACCTAAAATTTTGGCCCTAGCAACCACTCAACACACAGGCAACTGCATTGTTTCCTAGCAAACAGTCTACTCAGAACACCTTAGCAATGCCCTAGCAACCACCCACAACACATTAGCAACTGCACTGTAACACTGTGTCAACACATCCTCGCAGCCACATAGCAACACCCTAGCGACCACCCACAACATGAGAAAATGCATTGTGATGGTTTATATAACCCAATACATCCTAGTGAACTCTTAACAACCAACCAGAACACCCTAGTAACCACTCACAACACAGTATATCCCAACATACTATTGAACACCTAGCAACTCTATAGTAACACCCTAGCAACTACCCAGATTACAAATGTTTTTTACTATTATTAAATGCCATTACAGTAATTAGTGTATATATGTGTGTGTGTATATATATATATATATATATATATATATATATATATATATATATATATATATATATATATAAATAATTTTTTTTTTTTTTTTTTTTTTTTGAGTTTTCAACTTTGTTTCAGTAATTATGTTGTGCTTTCAAATTTTTTTTTTTTTTACTTTGTTAAATATTTTTATGTAGCTTTAATTTATTTATATTTCAGTCTTAGTTTTAGTACATTTTAGAACTTCAGCTCATTTCAGTAAGTTTTCAGGGCAACCAGGCTAACTTATTTCAGTATTATTTCAATTATCAAAAAAAGGTTTTTACTATTTCAGCTGTTAACGGTAACAAAACTGCAGGACACCCTTATAAAAACATGGCAATTCCATAGCAACCATCAGATACTCCCTAGCAACCTGTCAGAATGGTGGGTCTGAGTTTCACACAGGCAAACACCACTCATGTTTTCTTAAATCTCATTTCTCCTCGTCTCTCTCTTTCTCAGGCATAACAGCAGTCTTGATACCGCGGTTAGATCTGGTGATCTCATTGGTCGGCGCGGTGAGCAGCTCGGCGCTGGCGCTTGTCTTCCCGCCTCTGGTGGAGCTGGTGGCGTTTCCCAGCCAACCTCCTCCTCCTCTCCTGCTCCTCAAAGACCTCTCCATCGCCGCCCTCGGCTTCATCGGCTTCCTGACTGGAACTTACGTGACGCTGGAGGAGATCATTTATCCCGACGACCAAGGACCATCTCCGTGACAACAGGAAGTGGACCACACCCACTACCTCACCGCTCTGAAGACCACGCCCACAAACAAAGGACCAATCAAGGCACAGTTCCATATTGAAAGGGCACAATGTCATTTTGAATACTGTAACGGCACAGATGCTTCTTCCTGTGAGTGACTGTGGCTCTGGGACGGAGAGCTTGTCTTATAGGGTTTGAGGTGTTTTTTCTGTCATTTTTCATTCCACAGGCACATGCCCGAGGTGTGCGTCTGTAGCGCGGATGCATGTGTTAGTGAGTGAGTGATGGTGTGCGTGGGAAATATTTCCTCCACACAGGCTCATGGACTTTCCATGACTCTACCCTGTTGTAGATGGAATGGGTTTTACTCCATCAGGTCAGTGGACCGTATAGCATGACTGGCCGTCAGCTTTTAACACTACGGGTGAGCGCATACTGTAAAGAATGCACATTCCTGCTGACTAGAGGTATTATTAATAAACCAATCGTTTCTCCTGAGGCTTGCGATATTTATTTATTTTGTTCTTTTTTGACTGCTGCAGTATTCAGGGGGATTAATGAGTCTTTTATTTAATGACAAACATTGGAACGTTAAATGTATTACAGGCTTTTAAGCTGTTAAATAAAAATCCACTCTTGATTGTAATAAACGAGTAGAACTATTCAGGATCCAAAACAAGCGGTTTCAACCGTATCTGAATTTGTTGTCATTTAACACACAGTTTTTGATATCCCTCAGTTTGTAAAGACAAGCAAAAATCAAGTTTGCACTAATGCATGTATAAAAGAAGCCATTTAAGAAGCTTTATAGTTAAAGCTCTTAAGTATGAAAGCGTGTTTCTAAATAATCCTTTTAATGATGCATTTCTGATTATCAACAAAAATAAATTTTTACTGTTAATTTATAGAAATACATTTTATTTCTATTTCATCTTCAGTTTAGTTTAAAAAAAATTATATCTATTATTTTAGTGTTCTCAGCATTTAACTTTTATTTAAGCATTTTCAGAGCTACCAAAGCTTACTGGTGTGACTTAAAAATGTTAAATAGAATTAAATTTCCCAGCACTCACATTAGTGTTATTGATGACTAGTGGCATTTTCATGTTAATTCAGATGGGTTGTATACAAAACAAAAATTAATTTGTCATCTTTTTGTTTTTGTTTTGAATTGTATTTTGTACAAGCAATGTTAGTGAGTACAGTTAATATAGTTAACTAAAATAAACAACTTCCAAGTGAACCAGGATAATGATTGAGGATACATTTTGGCCATTAGATTTTAAATCGTGAATTTACAATTTATACCAGAATAGCGCCTGGGTGAAAAAATTAAGAGGGTTTGGTGATGTCAGCCAAAAGAAGATTTGTTTCAGTGGCAGAGGAAGTTATTAGATTTTGATGAAAGTCAAACTATTTTTAGTCTTTGAAATAATGTGCACTGATAATTCATTCACAATAAGATCGGAATGTGTGTTAAGAACAGTGTTGGGGAGTAACTAGTTGCATGTAACGGCGTTACGTAATTTCATTACAAAATAAATGTAACTGTAATCAGTTACAGTTACTTAGAAAAAATGTGTAATTAAATTATAGTTACTTATGAAAATGTTAACGATTACAAAGGGGATTACATTTGAATATCTACACAAATCCACATACAGATTTAATTGATTTCTTTCCCAAATTGCACTGAGACATACGGCCCTATAAAACACAGACTGGTTCGTAGAATCCTAACCTAACGTGGACGGAATATTCCACATTTTGGACTAATAAATCAATAGGTCAGTACACTTGAATCAAAACGCGATACGGACTAATGTCTGTGAATATTAAACTGCAAAAAGAGTATATATGTATCCTGCACGTTCTGTGTGTCTGTGGAAATCAGGTGTGGACTGTCCATCGGGAGAACCGGGACAATTCCCGGTGGCCTGGCAGCCGATTTGGCCCGCTGTTTTAATATTATTGTACAGTTGCCTGCCAAATGTACTAAAGCAATTTTTTCCATTCCACTTCGCCATTTGATAATTAACTCTCTAATAAATCATGAATAGGTTATAGGAATGCTTCGGCTCGCGCGCTCTCCGAGCCTCCGCCAAACGGTTTGGATCAGAGAAATCAATGCGAGAGAGGAGTGGACTGTGGAAGTGCACATGTGGAGCAGAGAAGCAAAACTACTGTTCTAGGTTTCAAGTGCAGGTCAGTTTCATCTGTAAATATGCTATTGTAGTTTTGTCTTAGTTTGCTTAGCTCATCAGTCATCACTCAAAATACTGTATAAAGGACATTATTATTATCTAATGTTTCAGTAGAAATTTAGCAGACAAATTATCATATTTTATTAGAGGTTTAGGGGGAGCTAGGGCAGAGAACAACACAACTCTTACGAAAATTAACAATGATTTTACTATAAATCTAAAGACAATAGATACTTTTGTTAAACCATGGTAACCACAAATTAACCATGTTTTTTGCTACAGTAACCATAGTTTAACCATGGAATTTGTAGTAAAAAATAAATACAAATGGTATTCCATTTGCCAAAAAAAAAAAAAAAAAAAACATGGTTACTGTACTTTTACTGTAGCCTAATAAAAGCATGGTTAATTTTTGTAAGGGAAAAACATGACTCATGTTCAGTATTAGGATTTTTCTATAAAGATATTGTAGTGATGTACTAATTTTGACATGTAGAAAGTATAGTTTTGTTAAATCTTGAAAAAAAAGAAGTGAAGGTGCAGTTCAGGAAAGAACTTTGCATTATTTTGCATGTCCCCAACAAAAGGATTTAAACTTTTTTCATGTGAGATCCATAAAAAATAGGGTTGTCCATGTTTCAGAATTTGTTGTTGGTGTATAAGTGTGAGATTTCCCAGCCTGAAATTTTTTTCTCAGTCCGCTCCTCGTGGAAATTAATGGCGCAGACATGCAGTTTCATGTAATACAGATAGGCCTACTGAAGCTTACTGTGTTTTCAGCCTCAATATATGAGTACATGAACACATACACATAATCTCTAGAACTGCTCTTCATGAGCATTTTACTTATTTTGAGAAAACTATCATCATATCATATATAAAGAGGAGTTAAGTACACAGAATAGGACACATGCTTATTAGATAACCATATTTGAGGTGATGTATAAATGCTTTTATTTATTATTATTTTTTAATTAACTATTTTTTAACAAACCATTGTTAGATGCAGTGTTAAGCAAAGATTTGGTTTCAAAAACTGTATCAGTAAACTACTCCTTATGATTTTAAATATGTATTGAACTTCAGATCAATCTCAAAGTAAAAGCTGGTACTAAAGTCTGATTTTGTGGTGGATGTGGTCAAATTTGATCATCTTAATTCAAGTGATGAAGGATTCTGAAAGTCTGACAGTGTTGAGCACAACTGTAAGGTTAACCCTGCATGGTGTAAGTGTTTGAAAATGATTAACAGTTGCAAATAAACATTCATTAGAAAAGTAATCAAAAAGTAATCAAAGGTAATCAATTACATTAATAAAGTATTTGAAAAAGTTACACTACTATTACATTTTAAATAAGGTAACTTGTAATCTGTAACCTATTACATTTCCAAAGTAACCTTACCAACACTGGTTAAGAATGCATTTGGGGTCAATTTAGCAATGAAACATGCAATATTCAGGAAGAATGGATGCCAGATTGCTTTAAATTAAATGTCGGAATTGCTTGTTGTCCATATCATAATGGTCATCGGTGTCAGTCAGAATCGAAATATGTCTGCTGATTGCCACTTTAATAAGATTACTTTAAATAGAAATACAGATCCGTCCTGTCGCCTAAGGTCTGGCCGTTACCTCCTATTTCTGATTAATTAAATAGATCTGAAAAAGCTCCAAAGTGACACCAGACAGCCCTTTCTTACTGTCTCTCCTTACTCTCTCTCTCTGGCTCATTATTCGGGTCTTGTTTATATTCTCCTCATGTTTGCTCCTCTCACTGCAGAAAGCTGGACACCTGACAACTGGCACGCGGCAGAGAGAAAGAGAGAGAGAGGCTGATCGAATATGAAAAGCGAGAGGCAAAACACTCGGATCAGAGAGAGATGGAGCAAATTAGAAGCTGGAAAATAGAGGGAGAAAGCGAGGCGTGGAGGGAGGAAGAAAGAACGGGGAGAGTTTTCATGAGAGCACGAGTGCGTGAGGGGAGTCTGTCTGGCACGTGAGGACAAAAATAGACTTCTGCGAGCTAAATATAGCGCAGATCACAGAGCAAGCAAGATGGAGTGAGTAAGAAAGGACTCGCCTGCTCTTTTGGAAATGATTTCTGAAGGAGCGCACCCTCCTCCATCCACCAGCTCCGTTTGGGAAATCTATTTTCGACATGCACAAAATTTAACATCTATCATTCAAATGAGAGCAGTAGGACTCACTTTAAAAGCGTGCATAATTCAGAGGGAAGGCTCTCAACGTGATGTGTATTTATAGGTGCAGCCTACGAGAAAGTATATTTAGAGTTTCTTTCTTTCGTCGAGCTGACATGTCTGGAGGTCTTTGTCACATATGCGTTTGTCTGTAAGGACAGAAACATATGAACGCTTGACTTTGCACGAGTGCTCGTCCCCATGAACATGCTTAAAGTGAATTGCAACTTGCAACTTGCAAGCCATTTTATTCGGGAAGGTAGTTTCAGAGGAAGAGCGAATAACAGATTTTGAAGACAGATGATTTTTAGTAACATTCACCAATAAAACGTTCACAATATCAGTCAGTACAGAAAATTCTAGTGGCTGTACATCGCAAACACTGTAAAATACAGTTTCAATGCAAATGTGCATTACTGTAAATGCAGGTTTTGCAAACTAAAGGTAAGGTCAATTATTTTCTGTAGGCTAATAATAGATGAATATAGACATCAATTGTTATTGAAATCTGTTAATTTCACCACATCTGTGCAACTCAGTCTACTTTTGCTTATAAAAATTTTTGGTACGATTTTTAAATGTTTTTGAATGAAGACTGTTATGCTCACAAATGCTGCATTTATTTTTTATAAAATACAGTAAAATCAATAATATTGTGAAATATTATTGCAATTTAAAGTAACCGTTTCCTATATGAATATATTGTAAAATGTAATTTATTCCTGTGATCAAAGCTGAATTTTCAGCATCATTACTCCAGTCTTCAGTGTCACATGATCCTTCAGAAATAATTTTTTAGTACAAAAAAATTATTCTAGCTGCCTTATTCTAACAAATGATGCTACCATGATGTACGTCCAAAAAAAAATGTTAATACCATATTTGCGTGCATTGTAAGTGTATTAAAATTCTCCCCCAAAAAGGGCTGAATGAATATGATAATGACTGCTATACAGTCCTGTGGGTATGCGCACAATGAAATGCATGGCTTTCTGGTGTGTGAACCAGAGCGAGTGTGTCTACAGAAGATGGAGTGAGACGGATGTGTCTACCCGCAGTGATCAGTAATGGATGAGCTGATCCAGGCTTGGCTAAACAGTCAGCGTAAAGGATGGGAAGAGCCAAGTCTGTCTAAACGCACACAGAGCCCGTCTGTGATGACTGACAGGTCATCTGTGGCTCCCGGAGCAGACCGTGTGTCATTGTCACACATCCTCACTCAAAATCACTGCAATCCATAATCTTTATGCATTTGTGCTTGTGTAACAAAATACGGTTGTTTACCGTTCTGTTAATCCAAATGCAGAAACTGAGAAAAATGCCTGAATTGCCCTTCAGGGATGAGTAAAGCATTTTCCTATCAGGCATCAAGTGCTTGTTTTGCAAGTCAAGATGATGATAGAAAAGACTCAGGAATTTGAGATTTTGATTTGTGAACAACAATTCCACACCACTGAGGCTAATAAAACCTTATGCAGCGATACACTTGCGATGCACAAAATGACGACAAACCTGAACTATAAGCTCAAAACTGACAGTATCCTAACTAAAATGAAAATTGCAGCGGAAAGAGCCGTCAGTTTTATGTCTAGATTGTTGCCAGAAACAGAGGAAAAACAAGTTTAATCTGTGCAAACATTTTTTAAAAATATCCACAGATTCAATGATCCATTGAATTAAGTATTCAAGATTGCTGGCTTGCTAAGTACCATGAACAACAGTGATTGTTTACCAAACGTGAGTCGTTTAAATGTTTTTTAGTGGATTAAGCAATTACCTTTATTACGTGACGAAAATGTAGTCAGTGCATCTGTGATTCAAATCTGTTTTGTTGTTTCTAACAGATCCAAAGCGGATTAACTTGCTTATTGATTTCTCTGGTAGTCTACTTGTTTTATGCATATGGTGATGTCTGTTGGTTTTGCAAATTATGATGCTTGCTTGGGGCTAATCATACTTGACTTGATCTGTTCAAATTACTTCCAAGCACAAATGATCTATGGATTGTGTTGTTCAAGTCATGCAATTGTATTTTAAATATAAAATTGTGCTTCTGAGGTAATTCTTGGTCTGAGGTCAAAGGTGTTTCAATCTGACTTGCTTTTTCCCCCCAAATCTGTTCACATCACCACCAAGCTCAAATGATCTATGCATTAGGTTGTGAAAATTGTGCATTTTATTTTTTTTAAAGATACAACTTACTAAAACAAATTATTTGTATTTAAAATGCACTTAGCTATATAGCTGATGCTTTTCTAAACAAAGCGACTTAAAGATCACATTAATCATGGCAATTACCTGGAGAAGTTGCTGACTGTACACAATGCATGCATGTGCAAATGCAAGTAGCAACTAAAACACATTAAACTTCTAATCATGTCTTTTGAAGACACTTCTAAACAATGTAACTATCACACTGCTCCGAATGAGTCCCTCTGGGTTAGTCATTTTAAAAAAAAAAGAATAAAAAAAAAATAAGAATCATTTCTTCATTTCAAGTGTTATAAGTGAAATATCCCTCTGTGACTTACTTTTCTCTCCAGTTCAATGTTCCAATAATTCTGGTGTTCTCAGATGATTTATGTCTAATTCTATCTATCATTCCATCCCTCCATTGTCCTGTAACCCATCCATCCATCACATTACACTTCTAATCATGTCTTTTGAAGCCACTTATGTTTACATTGCTCCAAATGAGTCCCTCTAGGTAGTCATTTTACTAAGAACTGTTAACTAGGAACATTTCTGCATTTAAAGTGTTTGTGAAATATCCCTCTGTGACTTACTTTTCACTTACCGTATATTCACCGTGTTCAATAATTCTGCTGTCCTCGGATGATCTATGAGGCTTTTTGTAGTCTTGAGTGGAAAATGAAATGCTGCCTCACCCTGATTTCACCTGGTTTTAGGAGAACATGGGTGATTTGAGCACCTTGTTGGAAAGTATCTTCATACTGCATCCACAGTATACTGGGACTGAGGTCGTACAGGGACGAAGAGCTAATGAGTGTATCTTGAGTTTGAAATCCAGTGCATTTGGTGTGATGTGCACTTCTGCCTCTGGTGCGAGTATTAACTTCTGTATTAAGCGTAACATTTGGGGATGAGAAGAGCTTTACTGCTCCTGCCAGCTGGTGATTAAAGCATAAGTGAACCTTGTGAGAAGGGTGGACTATGATTTTTCCTTTTAGTTTTTAATGAATACAAACTAGATTTTTAGCATTACACATGTGCATAGTTTATCTTTGTTTTCTGTTCTATTGTCAAAGTAAATATTTCAACTTTTATATTTCAGTATCTAATACTTTTTGCTTCCATTTCTGTTTGGCCAAAACATATCAGGGGACGCTCTTTTGGTACTCAGTTAAAAAGGCCATTATAGGACACATTTCACACCCAGAAGATCATTTTGTTGCTCTTTCAAGTTCAAGTTAACTTTATCCCAGATGTTTTTTCCTAAAACTCGTAAGGACAAATTCAAATACAGAAACTAATTATGCAATTTTTGACTGCCAGATTATGGAGCTATTCAATATAATTGAGTTTTGGATAAGTTGTATGATAATGTTTGAGTTTACACTGAAATCCCTTTTACAGGTGATGAAAAGATCAGTGCTCTCTAAGATGCATTTCTTGAAGAAGAGGTGGTTTGAAACATACAAAATGCAAGTCAGCCAAATGTAAATTTGGTTAATGTTTGTTTTGCGATTCTACATTATGACTTTAAACCTCTAAATATTACAGAGCAAATTAAGCACCAACTCAGCCATCCTCTCATCCCATCTGGAGAGAAATTTCCATGATTGTGGTAAAATATTTTTTCACAACTCTTCCCTAAATTACTTTGACCTTTGTGGAATACATTAACTAAAACTAAATTTCTCGTCACGCTGCCTGGTGAACCTTCATTATGGATTTAGACCTTTTTGCAAACATTATGGTGAAATAACAGCTGGTGGTTCAAGTACTGATGGCATCACATCCAACATACAAGGAGAAATTAATCAAAGAAGAGTAGACAATCATGTCAACTAAGACAATTCAATCATTTCCTTAATTATATACATAATGTTCTAATTATTCAAATTAGTCTGGATAATTTCAGGTGTTGTTGTGATGCACATCCAGACAACAGTCACTCCCACCTTTTTAAAGCCTGCAGACATTGTGTATTGTAGCTCAAATGTCATTAAGAAACTAATCACATCTGAATTGATGTCGCTGCTGTCTCACTGCTGTCAAAGAAAAAAAACAGATATTGCTTTTGCAAGACTCATGTTTAAGTTTACTGATCAAATAATTAAATGATTTATTATTATTACATTTTATTATTGTTTTTCTGCTGATGACCATATTGCTGTACACCATCCATCCATCCGTCATTCTGTCCATACTTCTATTCGTTTGTCATTCTATCCATCCATCCATCTGTCCATCACTCTAACCATCCATCCATCATTCTATCCATCCATCCATGCGACATTATCCATTATCTGTATCATCCATCTGTCGTTCTATCCTTCATCCATCCGTCGCTCTATCCATCCATTTATTCGTCATTCCATCCATCCGTCCATCATTCTATCCATCCATCCCTCTGTTATTCTATCCATCCGTCAATCATTCTATCCATCCATTTATTTATTTGTCATTCTATCCATCCGTCAATCATTCTATCCATCCATTTATTTGTTCGTCATTCTATCATCCATCTGTCGTTCTATCCATCCAACCATCCCTACCTCCTTTGTTCTATTCATCCATCCATCCATCTGCCGTTCTATCATCTGTCCGTCCATCCCTCATTCTATCCATCCATCTATTCGTATAACCTTCAAAGCCTTAACTTTTTTTAAAAAATTTTAATCAAATTCTTTTATAGTAAAAGTTATACAGTATAAGTACTACTTTTTACCAAGTAAACTGACTAAAACCTTAGATATGTTTATCACTTTAGTTTAGGGGTGTGCAGTATCACGATTTTTGAACGTGGACGATTAAAATGTCTCCACAATCTGCTTTTGAAGAAATATCTTAGTATGGTGCTACAGTGCACATTCTATCAGTTGCAGTTCTGGTGCCTCAATCTCAATATACTGTGTAACGTGACATACATTCACATCAAATGTTAACTTTGCGGTAGAGTTACACTCACGGGACACTACACTTATTCACAAAGGCCTTGCCATTTAATTTGTGCGCATTTTATGTCTAAAGTGAAAGTAAACTGTTGAGAGAAAAACAAATGCACACATGTATATTAGATGGATGCAGATCTTAAAGTGACAGCAGACTAATTATAGTAAACAGACTAATGACAGGCGCTGACAGGTTGATAGTAGACTCTGATAGTAGAAAAAAAATACTATGGAAGTCACAGGTGACCAGCAACTATTTGGTTAACCAAATTCTCTAAAGTAACTTTCATGTTCAACAGAAGGAACCTCATCGTGATTTTCCTGAAAAAAATCGTGATATATTTTTGCCATATCACTCACCCCTAATTTAGTTGTTTCATTCCTTAAGAATAAATATTTAATAAGCTCAGTCTCCCTTGTACCACCAACAGTCACATAAAAGACTACCAACACCGGCAGAACGCTGCCTCAGGAAACACCTCAACGACTCATTCTTCAAGCAGGTACCCACCACATGCTGTGAAATTTCTCAGTTCATCAGGTAAATTCGCAGCCCATTAGGAACCGTGCCAGCGCTGACTGCATAATACTGTGCGAGGTCAAAGAGGATTTCCTGATCAACAGAATCAGGAGTCACACAAAGCTGCACATCTGCCTTTAAAACGGCAACTAGAGATTTGCTCTCATTTCATGTATTGATTTTACATTTAGCGGACTTCACAGCATTAAATAAACACATAGTTTGCATTGCAAAAAAAAAAAAAGATAATAATACAAATAATTTTTCAGTCACTCCAGTTTTTGTCCGTCATTAGTCTTGTGTAATGTTGTTTATCTGCAGAAAAGCCGGCCGGAGAGCCATAGCAGTCCATCAAATGCATGAACCTGTTGAAGCCGCACAACGCCGGTGTGCCGATTTTTCATTCAGTACAGCAAAGAAAATCGTTACTTTTAATTTGGAGACATTATTGTAGATTTATTTTATGCAAACTGTCATCAGTGTTTAGCTGACACGAAATGGCAGTTGTTTGTTGTTGTGCGTGTACTCCTGGGCAGAACAGACAGTGAGAGATGTAATACTTGTTTGGATGATGTGTCTTTATCAGTCTAGTGTCTTGGCAGATGGCTTACTGAACCCTAGTGACACCGTGTGTGTGTGTGTGTGTGTGTGTGTGTAAGACAGACACAAACGCCAGCTGGAGCTACAGTCTCAGACAGTTGAATGATTGACCTCTTTGACTTCAGCTATCCTCTGGTTCTCTCTCTTGCTTTATCTCTCTCTCTCTCTCTGACACATAAATTCTGTCTTCCAGTTAAAGATAAAGACACCTGGTTTCCTCCCAGAGCCAAAAGTTAAAGATCCTGCTGAAACGTGGCAGAATGAAAGCAGGGCGTTTACTTTGGGACATCAATGTTAAAGGAATAGCTCAGCCAAAAATGTTAATACTTACGCAGTTCCAAATGACTTTCTTGCTTCTGAAGAACATAAGAGGTGCATGTTTGGGGAATATTCAGGTTACTCTTTCTATACAAAAATTTTAATTGAAATCGAAAAGTCTCCAATAAGACACAAAAAGCAACATACATGTTTCAGAAAGTAGACAATATGACTTCTGCACATTCATCCAAAACTTTGATAACTTTACTTCAAGTCACTGAAGTACAAACAGACATGCATGATTCGAATTTGGTGCATTTTCAGTGGATAAACACTTAAACACTATTTCAGTTTAGTGTTAATAACAGACTATAGCACATATGCATAGAAGCCCATTTCTGAGACAAAATACAATAATAGAAAAGGTATTTATGACTTTTTACAGTCTCACAATTGTATTTTTTCCCCTCAAAATTACAAGTTTTTATCTCATAATTTAAATTTTTTTTTTTTATAACTTTCAATTGTGAACATCTTGCACTTCAGACTTTTTTTTCTCAGACTTGTGAACTGAGAAAGAAACTTGCAAAAAAACTTCAAAAAAGTCAGAATTGTGATACAAAAAGGAACTATTAAATGTCAACTTTATTTTTTTATCACATAAAAAACAAGCTTCTATACATATAGAACATGAGTTTTTATGGTGGTTTTTGTGTCATTTCGGAGCTTAAAACAATTTTTTACTTTCATCATATATACAAGAACATTCATGAATGCGATTTCTATGTTCCACTGAAGAAGAAAGTTTTGTGTGTTTGGCACAGCATGATGACAGAGTTTTCATTTTTTGGGTGTGCTATTGCACCATCACGGTCTGGAGTGGCAGACCTTGTCAAAAACCTCCAATGAGAAAGGACTGGTGGCCTGCAGTGACAGATGTGTGTATGGTGTAATAGCTAGAGACAGACACAAGGCCCAGCTTGGAACCATACTAGTGTGTGTGGGGCTCAATCTCATGTGTGCATAAAAAGCCTTTTTTATCATTTTAAAATTCAGATTCTCTTCAGGCCCAAAATGTAAGAACCACAGTCATATAGTACATTGTTTACAGATAATTCAGGTAGTTAAATTACACATTATAATTTATTATTTTTTTTTTGTTTAACATACACTGCCATTCAAAAATATCAATTTTAAACTGTAATTTATCCCTGTGATGCAAACTGATTTTTTAGCATCATTACTCCAGTCTTCAGCGTTACATGTAAATATCTGACTATTTTTATTTATTTTGTATGACACAAAATAAATGATGAAAAATAGCCAAATAACACAAGTTCCTGAGAATGACTTGTGTTTTGTGAAGTTTCTTTTTTATTCTTATTTTTGTGTGATTGGATATTGATTTCAAAGTTACATAATACTAAATTGAGGCTGGATGATTTTTTTTTTTTTTTTTTGATCTCTCAATGTTTATGTCCAGGTTTACTAGACAGCAGATCAATATTATGTGCGTATGAACTACTGTATATGCATGCAAAAGGAAACATGGCTCTGTTTGAAAGAAAAAAAAATTGAGAAGTTAATGAAAAAGGTCTTTTACATAATCGCTGTTGAGCATTATTGCATTTGCAACAGGTTTTTCTTCATTTCTCAAGTGATCCACGTGCCATTTTTATTATGAGGGCTCAGACCTCTTTGTGAAAAAATGATTTAACATTTTATTGGATGAAGTGATCAATAAAGCACCTAGGGAGGTCTGTTCTCTCAAATCTTTCTCTTCTGCTCTTTTCCATCTGCCTTCAGGAAATATTCAGACTTCAAGCTGTTTATTTGCTGAAAATTTTCCCCTCTGTCTTTGCACTTGGATTATAGCGCAAGGAGTCATGTGGACTGCTTTAATGGTATGAATACAGTCCCATACATCAAAAAAAAAAAAAAAAAAAAAAGTTATTTTTCTAGTCAAATTTTATTTTCTATGTATTTTGGAAACAGTGATATATATATATATATATATATACATACTTTTAAATACTTTTAAATGATTTTTAAAAATATTTACTTTTTTTAAATATATTTTCAGAAATATACAAAAGAAGGACAATATATATATATATATATATATAAATATATATTTTTGACAGTACGGTATGTGTCATTTTTGGATCTTTAAAATTTGGTTTTCTTATGCAAAATATGCAGGTTTGAACTAAAAAACTATTTTGTGTCAAAGCAATTGTATAAATAGCAGGCACACACACGAAAAGCTGAGTACAGTCAGCTGTGAATATAATACATCAATACATGAGCATGTGACCTTTGTGTAACATCTGCACATCAGCTGACAGTCTAGTACTAATAAACACACACAAACGTGTGTGAAACATTTGACAGAGCCCGATTGTTGAGCCATTCTCCATGATTAAGTCCCTTAAGCGGAGGATTCATTTACACAACACAACTCACTGTCTCATACTTTGGTTCTCACGCACTCATTCACAGGTCGACACGAGCAGGTCAGCGCTTGGGGTGCAGTCCTGACGTCATTCAGTGTGGAGAGCTCATTGAGTGTCCTCATTAGCAAACACGCCTCTAATGAGTCACTCGCCATGAAAAGATAAGTGTATTTGAGTATGTGCACTTCTAGATGGGAACTTCCAATTGACTTTGTTCTTAAATGAAGCTAATTACTGTGTTTGCTAACACTAGCATTGCTATTATTGCTCAGACTTAGGGTTAGGGATTTGCTCAAAACTCCTGAATCTTAGGGTACATTGACACAACAATGACTGTACTAAAAACAAAGTTTTTTCTTTGCATTTTTGAAAAGTTTCGCATACAGACCACAATGTTGTCAAAACGATCCCTGTTCACATAGGATCTGCAAAAACAACTGAAAATGCTGTATTATGCATGCCAGGCCAGTAGTTGGCGATGTCACTTTGTAAAGAAACACAATACACATACAGACAGAACACGTAATTTGCATGATGTCACCCCTGCTGGTCAGTCTGTGCACCCCTAGAGAATCGCTGCTGTAGATGTTTCTGTTCGTCAGTATGACTGTTTCTCAATCTTGCTCTGTTTCACTTTCACACGACTAATAGATACACAAAAACATCTCTGGACATCCGAATGCTTTACGGCTTATTTTCGTGTTCTCGCTATTTGTTTGTCGATAATTTCCAGGAGTAGCTCTGCGGTGCTCTGAGTTATTTACCTCAGTGAGTCAGTCTCTACTGTAAGTGTTTGCGTTTCATGTTCTGTTGCAGGGTCTGTTGTCAACATTCAGTGCAGTCATCGTCGGAACAAAACAGCAAACAACACTCAATTACAACCATCCTTATCTCCCAGGAGTCCTCAGCGCTGAGCTGCAAGGACCCATCAATGAAAATCCACACTCGTGTCTGTACCACTCTGCTCAGTTCTCCACTCTGTTCTTTTCATACATCACTTGCTAAGTCTAAAGTCATATCAGCTCATTCCAGACCAGATCATTTAGTTCTCTAGATGCTCCACACTCCCTTAAAATATTCATGGAGCCAGCTTGTGTTTAGCATGTCAGTCGGTACTTAATGGAAATTAATAGCTTCACATGATGAAGTGTATTTTGAAACATTCATGACTGAGCCCAGACGCTAGCTAGTTCAGCTGTTTATCAAGCAGACTGCAATTTGTAGCATCGTTGTCTGAGGAAATCCTCTCAACACTTCTCAGATATTCATGTGGTTGGGAATTGGAATTGGGCTACTACTACACTGTTGCCGTGGGTTGTTTTTTAGTCCATGGGTTGAAATGACATTAGGGTGCTCTAGAGATGTTTACTATTTCAGATGGTTGCTACAGCCTTGTGGGTAGTGACGTGAGTGATTGATTACTGCTTAATTACTGAGTGATTAAGCAGTTGCTAAGATGTTCTAGGTGGTTACTAGGCAGCTATTGGTAACTAAAGTGTTCTGAATGTTTACTATGTGGTTACTGGGTTGTTCTGAGTGGCTGGTAATTAGTTGCTAGGGTTTTATGGGTGACTGGCTAGATGGTTACTATTTAAGTGTTGTTTGTAGTTACAAGAAGGTGGTTGTTAGGGTGTTCTAGGTGGTTACTAGGAAGTTGCTTGGGTGTTCTGGGTGGTTACTACAGTGGTCTGATTGGTTATTAGGGTGTTCCGGGTGGTTCCAGTATTATGGTATTATGAGTGGTTACTAATCAGAATCAGAAATCAGAAAGAGCTTTATTGCCAAGTATGCTTGCGCGTACAAGGAATTTGTTTTAGTGACATAAGCTTCCAGTACACAGAAAAAAAAAAAAAAAAGCAAATAAATAAATTGTATGAACAGTTGTGCTATAGATAATAACATGTAATAGAATAGAGTGAGATGAAGGGATGCACTAGGAATGGCGCTTTTCCACTGCGTGGTATGACTTGACTCAGTACGGTACAGTATGGCACGACTCTGCTCGGTTTGCGTTTCCACTGCAGTCAATTATCGCATTAGAGTGGGCGGGTTTATTCACATCATTATAGTTGCGCCACCTCTACTGCCGGGACTCCTGAAAAACGTTTTCATTCTGCGTCGCCCCATCAAGCTCTCGCTGGATCCGCGTCTCTGCTATCAATGAGAGGAACATCTGTACTTCCGCATCAGACAATGAAACTTTTTGGTTGTTAAAAAAAAGTGTGCTCATTCAAAATAGTTGCATTCGATCCTTTGCTGGCTGTGCTGATTTAAATCTAGCGTTTCTGTTGCGTTTGTGTCGCAAGATCAGTGATGCAGGTAGTGATGATTCTCTCCAGCCAATCCGTGATCAGCAGAGTTTACACATCATGTTTTAGTAACGGAACGGTTCAATTGGAACCTTAACCGAGGTGGTACTAAAAAAAAAAGTAACATGTACCAGGTACTATACCCAGTGGAAAACCCCCCCAAAAGTGAACCATACCATGCCGTACCATGCAGTGGAAAGTGCCATAAGCGGTTACTAGGTGGTTGCTATAATTTTCAGTCTGTGTACTAGGCAGTTGCTTAATGGCCCAAGTGAAAAACTCCCACATCCATGTCTCAGTTTTATCAAATCAATCTGATTGCTAGTTCTTAGAATTAAGAGGATGATGTTCAAATCACTATAGTTTGATATAATGACAGTAATAGCTTTGTTAATAAATTAATATGGCCTTCAAAAAGACTACTCTTCAAATCTACCTGTCATTTTCTTCATTTTGTGTTGACTAATAGCAAGTCACTTCTATTGCACTTTTAATTTGGTTATTTTTAGGATAGTAAATAAATCCACAAGAATGAAGGACAGGCCGCCGCCATCGAACTCTGAAATTGCAGGCGCAGTGTCTGGGGAGGTTCCTGACGTCCGGGCGTATCGAGGGGGGTGCAGATCTTCATAAGCAATTCTCGACAGTATCGGCAGTGATGGGTAACTGCAGAAGCCTGGGTGTCCTTTCAGATAAAAGCTAATTACACAGAGCGCATGCAGGGGGTCGTAACAGAGAGATGAGAGAGGACGTCCAGCTTTAATATCACTGTGTGCGCGTGTGTGTGAGGAGCTGTCACTGCTTCCACTGATGGATTTATTGTGTATGCTAATCTGCTGTACTTCATTAGAAGCTTTGAAATATAATTAAGCAAATAAATTAAAACAGTCCACTTCAAAGTCATACACAAACACACGTGCACAAAGCACACGTCTGCTGGAGTAATTACCGTCTTCCGGAACATTAATATCAATATATTTCAGACAGCCAGACCCTTTTGAACTAAAATATTAAACAGATTCAATTAATTACGAGACAGGGAAACTACAGGAGGGTGGGATAAAAACACAGACCACAAGCTCTGAACAGATACTCGCGCAGATACACACTCACCAGGAGCTTGATCATAGCAGACGGTCCCTGTTGCAGACACAATTATTCTCTGATTATTGTGGTGCAAAGCCTTCGAAAAGTTATTAACAGTTTCCTTCGTCCTTCGTATAATGTCATTTGGATCATATTAATTTGTAAAGATGCTCTAAATCATAATTTATTTCACACATACAGACAATGTCCTCTAATTATCTGACCGTTCTTGCAATGCAAAACCCTTTCTCTCTCTTAGTATCTGTTACAGATCTAATACACTTTATTGGTATGACAAACTATTGTACATTTGTATTGCCAAGGCATTTGCAAACAGAAAATATTGCATAATTAGAGTTTTAGCGCTGTTTGCTCGTGCATAACTTGATGCTAAAATGCATTTGGTGTTGCTATTGCTGTTTTGAGTGGTTTCTAAGTGTTTGTATACAAAATCCAGGGGCTGCTGTGGCCAAATGGTTAGAGATTTGGACTTGTAACCCGAAGGTCGCAGGTTTCGAGTCTCGGTGCTGGCAGGAGTTGTAGGTGGGAGGGAGTGAATGAACAGCGCTCTCTTCCACCCTCGATACCCATGGCTGAAGTGCCCTTGAGCAAGAGACTGAACCCTCAGTTGCTCCCCGGGCGCTGGAAATATAGCTGCCCACTGCTCCGGGTGTGTGTTCACGGTGTGTTCCGGTTTGTATTTCCACAGCGTGAAGGTAAGGTTATACTAATTTTAAAGAATACTAATTACAATATAAACCCAAAATATTATATACTAATACTAAAGAACCACCCGTTTTAAGATCTTTTCACCTGCTGTTTTATGAATACTATGGCTGCATCCGAAATTGCATATTCTCTGAGTAGGTACTTCTTTTGAACAAGTTATTACTAAGAGGCCAAGGCCATTAAAAAAAAAAAAGTATTCTACATGGTATGAATGTGTGTAGTATGACCTTAATCAGGACATACTACCTATATTCATCATGCTATCATTGTGATGTGACCTACCCCTGTCAGTTGTGTCCCTACAATGCATTCACAAATTCTCTCCTGTGGCCTCATGGGTTAGTAAAGTGTCCATCAGATGTCGAGTATCCTTCAGAATCTCGCTGGAATTAGCAAGTAATCCGGGGACTTGTTGCTCTACTGTTTTATGAATACTATTTAGACATATAAACTCTGTTCACATACAGCTTTTCATACAATATGGTAGGGAAGTATGCAATTTCGGATGCAGCCTATGAATTCGGACATACTGTACTACTTGGCTCACATATTGTTTCTTGCATACTATATATTATGGTAGTAGGCATATTCGGACACAGGGGCTGCATCCGAAATCACACACCTCTCTACTATATAGTAGGTGAAAAACAGTATGTGAGAGGAAGCATGTTTGAATTCATAGTACTCCTAAAAGATTTGGCAAAAAGTACTTCTGGCTTGATTCGGAAATATGGATGGACTTTACAACTGTAACTGAAGCTGGTAGGGCATGTGATAATAACAACATGGCGTATATAGTACGTCCAGATTACAGTCATACTACACACATTCATTTTAAATAGTACTCGTTTCGCAGTCATGGAGGAATTATTCAATAAAGTACCTACTCAAAGTATGCAATTTTGGACGCAGCCATTATCTGTGATTTTCTGGCACAAATCCGGTGTTGTTACCCTGTTAAGTGACCCTGGCGCACCTGCACACTCACACATAACAGCGTTCAAACAGATAGAGGCATTTAAATCATCGCTACTGCTAACCAGTTAGAGAGTACCCACTCCACACACATTGCCAACGTCGTAGATTTCAGACTGCAAAAGGTATTTGGTTAATAAGCTGTAAATAAACAAAACAACAGATCTGGAGGTTTTTTTTGTGCATGTTTCGGTTTCTTACTGTCACTAATTGCTGTCTCCTAGGGATAGAAATGCAAAATAAAGAAAAATTAGAACGGAAATGGTGTACAGATGTAAACTAAAGTTTCCTGAAGGTTTTTTGAGGCTGATTGCATAGGATACTCATCCTTCAGTTAATAAAATCAAACAAAAATCATTCACATTAATGCACTTAAAAATAGAATTAAAATGTGTAAATATACAACATAAATATTATATTAATAATATTTTATAATGCGTTATATTATAATACATATTCAAAGAAGTCTCACTCACTAAGGCTGCATTTATTTGATCAAACGTACAATAAAAATGGTAATATTGTGAAATATTATTAGAATTTTAAATAAAGGGTTTATATTGTAATTATATTAGGTTGTAGTATATTCCTGTGCTTTAAGCTGAATTTTCAGCATCATTACTCCAGTCTTCAGTGTCACATGATCCTTTAGATTTCATTCTAATATGCTGATTGATTTGCTGCGCAAGAAACATTTCTTACTATTATCAGTGCTGAAAACAGTTGTGCTGCTCCATATTTTTGTAGAAACCCTGAAACTTTTTTTTCAGGATGAATGATGTCAAAATGTCAAACTTACACTGAAACCTTTTTTTTTTGTAACAATGTAAATGTCTTTAAATTGCATTTTTGATCAATTTAATGTCTCCTTGCTGAATTTTTTTTTTTTTTTTAACTAACAGTCTTGCTGATTTTTTACTGTAATATGTGTTACTGTATTATCCTCCATTCCAAGTGAATAACTGTAAAAAAGGATTTTGCTCTTTATGAACTGAAGGGTGAATGATTTTCTGTGGCAATCAACAGCACAAACTTGTATTGAAGCTGGTTTTCAAAATGTTTTACTGACTTCTCTTTAAAAAATGTGGTAGTATGGCCAGCATTGTTTGTGCTTTGTTAACACATGAAACCAAGTAGCACGCTGATCTAAAGAATACAACCAAAAACTTGATGGTGAAGGTTTTTAGTATAACTCAAGAACACTATGCAAAAAAAAAAAAATGCTTCTTTGCCAAAACCCATAGAAGAAACTTTACTTTTATACACACACACAAACACCTTCCTTCCTGTAACTATGGATAACCCAGTCGCTTTACATTATTAATCTGTGTGCTACCTAATGTCTCCCTGCGCTGTGGAGATGCTTTTATGTCCGACATCAATAAAATACTCATACAGACACATACAATACCACAGAAATCACGATACAAACGTCCATTGATGATGCTGCTTTCAACCTGCTCAAAATGTAACTCTTGTTCTCATATTTTCAACATCCACCCACACCCTCATGTACCAGGTGGCCCACGCGAGACACAAACAGTCCATAATAAAAGATCAAGTCATGATCCGCCACCAGGACGCTTCTCATCCGATCATAACTGACAGCAAGCGGCGCGTCACATCAAAACTCGATCTAACTCATTATTTCAGCAACTGGTCCAATCTAAATGTCTAGCATCATTAGATACCGCACAAATTAGCCTCAACATTTAACACACAAACCACAATATTGCGGGCATCCAAAAAAAAAAAAACCAGACATTTCATAACTGATTCATCATGTGGTAATTTTTAGAGTTCATCTTTACTTTAACACAGTAAATTAAACCATTTATTCATGCCAAAGGACATTGTTGGAAACTCAAGTACCGCATCTATCACAGTGTCATTATCCACACATTCATGCCTTGCTCAAAAATTATCACCCCTGACAGAAATGCAGAAAATGAGTCATGAACAATCATTTTATTTATACATTACATATTTTTTCCCACATTGCCATACATGATATTAACTCATTTATTTGCTAAATATATTTTAACATTCACTTTTACACATAGACCTGCCCTCTTTTTGTTGGCATTGATCATGCTGCACTACGTAAATATTCATATACATAATTATGTAGTAACTAAATCCCATGCAGTGTCTTATTCCAGCATTTGAGATCAGGATTAGTTAATCAGAAATCATAGTGTGTTGGAAACAGTGGCTGGGTGTGAAACCAAATAGACTGTTGCACAGTACATTGTAAATAGTATGATGTCAGTATGTTTTAATATCCTGCATACTTTAATCTTTAAGAATTGTTTAATATTTTAGTATATTTTAATCAGCATATTTTCAATAGTATGCATAAAATATGCAACACTGCATGGTTCAAACAAATTGCTGACACAGCTGCCTAGTGTTTAAGTTCTGTCCAGTTATTATTCAGAAAATATTTTTAATGTATTAGTAATGAGTCGAGAAAAATATATCATAAAATTATGGTAACATTTGGAGGTTAAGATGCAATATTCATTACTATATGCATTGTTGTATATACAGCACTGCACAATTTGGCAAATGTTTTAGATCTTCTAGTGTAAAATTAAGCTAAAAGTGAAGTTAAAATTAATTTTAATGTGCTGACAGTTACAAATCAATGCAAACAGTGTAATTGTACAAACATTATGCATACTGAATGCAGCCATAATATGACTTAATATAGCTATGTCATTTATGTCCAAGATGATGCATCTTATTGTTTATAACCTAAATTAACAAAAAGGACTGGTAAAATTACAAGATATATTATTGCAAGATATATTAATGCATCTTATTGTTTATAACCTAAATTAACAAAAAGGACTGGTAAAATTACAAGATATATTTGAAAGTGCTAACATTCTTGTTCTTGTAGCTCTGTTTGAGTCCAGTATTTACTTATATAAATGCACTTTTATAACTAGTGTCTCAAAGGAAAAGATGAACCCAGAGAAAGAAAGAGAGTGAAATGCATGCACAGCTCTATTTGTAGCACATGCATATGCTTGTATGTGCATTCTATAATAATACATATGCACTTTCTTTTCTTCTCAAACACACCAGTGTTATTCAGGTGAAGTGTCAGGTTTTCCCAAAGGATGCCTGCAGGGAGCTAAACTTAAGATCTGCAATGTCATCATGTTCTTCAAAGTTACTGCAACTCAGGTAAGAACCTTTAATATGACTTTCTTCTGACCACTTTTTCATTAGGGCTTTGATCACGGCTGTGCCATTTGCAGACCTTTATCGTGCCAACAATGGCATCTGTCGCAGAGGTCAGAGCTTTGGTTAAGCATAAGGCTGATCACAATCGCTGTTTTAATCAGACGGGTCAGAGACTTCTTCGCTATCAGAACCAGTTTGTAAATCACACCACACCCCCAGAGCTCGTTCAGAGCACTTTCAGGAAGATTTTCCCAGTGAAACCACTGCTGAACTATTCAAGACATTACACATACCTTAATTATCACATACCCTAAATAATAATCCCAGAGGTTTTATTATTAATAGGATAAAACTTAAAGGTTTTCCTTTGCATGGATCCACGAAAGCGACAAAAAAACTTTTTTTGGATAAATTATTTTGTTCACAACATTAGCTTTCAGGCTCCCAAAATGCTGTCGTCATGAACCACCAAAATACATAAAGACATTTCCAGTTTTTAGTTGAAACCGGTGTCATGTAAACACCCCCTTAAACTTCCATTCACCACTTTGCAACCACCAGAATACTCTAGCATCATGGCAGCAAGTTTTGCATATAATTAACACTCCCCCTATCTGTAATAAATCATAATGGGGTTCTAAACGAAAGCTCATGAGGAGATTGTTAATTTAGTATGTGTCAATCTCAAAGCAAATGCATACAAGCAGCACTTCAGCACTTCACTCCTGTGACAATTCTTTTGGCATCCTGACATACCGCCTTCATTTTTAATCTTAATTATCTTTAATTAAGTAATCTGGAGGGAAGCTTGAGTTGAATCCCATGTTCGAGATCCTCCTCTGTGGACAGCGAGGTACATTAGTTTACACTTTCCAATCTGTTTGTCTTTACTACTTTCAAGGACTTGATAAGGACATATAAACTAATGGAACAGAACTGAGTCCAAGTTGAGTTCTTAAACATTTGCTGATAGTGACTACTGCATAGGGACTCTGCTGAAAAAAAACTAGCAGAAACAACATGTGTGTGCATGAGGATGTGATTGTTTTGTCATTGATTATTGAGTGTTAGCTTACCAGGAAACTAAATTCCCAGCTCTTAAGTCAAAAGTCAATCAGAGGATAAAATCCCAGCAACCCTGTTGTAGGGACCTTGGCAGTGAATTGAGTAGAGCGCATCAAGCCCTTGGAGAGCCCAGCCATTGTGTGTTCAGCTAATCACTTCACCTGAGCTTCTATTCAAACCTGAAGTCGGTGTGAATACTTCAAAGCCTTGAAGAGCAACAACAGAAGAACGCCTGATGTTTTATGCATTTTTCTACTTGAAGGCAATATTTGCCTTTTTTAATTCCTGAGGTTTTTGTTGATAAAGCACATATTTCTTAGAATTTCACAGGAGGGTTGTTACCTTGAGAAAACTCATTAGAGAAAGGGTGGGGCATTTGCAGAGCCGCAGAGTTGGCAATAATGGAGAATCCTAAAACATCAATTAGGTTTCTGACTTGCCATCCATACAGATTTTATATACACACACATATACACACACACATATATATATATATATGCTTTCGATAATTAAATAAATGATTAAAATTACACTTGTGTTTACTCACCAAAGAACCGCTGGAACCAAATGCCATTGAGTTAAACTGGATCAGTCAGACTTCAGATGACGTTTGAAGTATAGTTATGTGGAACATTATTGTTGACCAGTGAGATTAAAAGATGGGCTTAAACAGATATAAACCAAGCGTCAAAATGACATTTGTTGCGGCTGTTTAGGACAAAAGCACATTTACCTACATGAAAGAGAGTGTAACATCTGGTTAGGATGCGGCGCAAGAGCCAGAAAAAAAATAGGCCGCTTGCAAAAATTGCCAAATCGTTAGATGAGGCCGAGCACGACCCTGCTGAAACGTTCCATCAGAATATATGACCAAAGGAGACATTTTTGCTTTCGCAGCAAAGGCGTCATCATTCACAGCACACACGGCGGACAGCCCATAATAACCGCGTCACTGCTGATGATGATACAGAGGTCACCGTGGATTGGTCCTATAAGCACACACACACACGCAAGCAGTCTGAAACGAGGCCTGGAACAGATTAACCACATAGAAGTCTGGAAGATTGTCATTTTTCACCCTCGTAATGGTCTGGAGTAAGTGCTGAAGTTCTGTGTGGCACAGAGACAGAGACAAACGCTCATAACTCATTCGCCTGACGTACAACAAACGGTCACATGTGAAGAGCTGGAGCTTAAATTATGATTACGGAAGATAACATGCTTTCAATCTACAGGTGGGGAAATTCAACTGGAATGTTTAACAACTAAACACTGCAGATAAAAAGAATTACATTTTATGTTTTAATGTGAGTAAAATCACATTAATATAAAATACATAATATGCAACTGTCTTAAAAAGTGTAACTACTGTTACTCTATTATATAGAAATTACATTTTCCATGTTTTAGAGTTACAGGTAATTGCATTAAGTTTAGTGCATTTTAAGGTAAGTTAAAAAAATTCTGACTAGAAGCATGTAACGTCAAGTTCACCTGGGCATACTTTTTACTGTCTGTGCAAATGTAAGTTCATTATTGTAAATTATGTCGTGGCTGATTAATCACATATAAACGTTTCTGTTAATCAGCTCTCATACATATATACGTGTGTGTGTGTGTGTGTATACATATATAGGCTATATAAAATTAAAATCACAATATTTTTTCATTTCGCCATGTTGTCATTTTTTGAGTAATTTCTAAGGCATTGCTCAGGTACGTGCTTGGAGTATTTTCCCAGCTAACAAAAATATGTTCTAAGAACTGCTGTTCTTTTTTTTCGTCTTCATGTTAAAGGCACCATTTTATAATTTTGCAGATATAATAGGAACGTTTTTTCTTGGTTATACAAACGTTAAGAGAACATCCCATTTTTATTATTTTGCAAACATTTATGGGAACATGACTTTTGAACTTTATCTGAACATTCTGAAACGTTTAAGTCAAAAGGTTCCAGGAACTAAGCATAAATAATCCTCGTGCTAAAGTTTTGAAACATTATTAAATACCAAATCGCTTTTAATGACCAGTCTATTAATGTAACTGGAAGAACTTGTTTATACCTTTGAGACAACCTTTACCATAATGTTAGCCAAAGTTCTGAGAATGTTACCTGTTAACTGGGTTAGAATGTTGTTGTTGCTTATTTTGCCAAATGAAAAAAAACTGGGATTTTTTTTCACCCATTTTATACATGTGAGCCAAAAATTGTATGTCTGATGACTCAGACACCTCTCCATGACAAAAGTAGAATAGCATTCATATCTGTAGCATAAAATGGTGCGAAATGAGTTACACACCTAAGTTTAATACTTAGGATTAGGTGTTTGTTTAAATCCCTAACCTTAAGTATGAGCTATAATTTAAAAGTAACCATTTGAGCTTAACAGAATCAGTTCCTGTCAGGCTGCTTTTAGACAGTCAGCCTGACTCAGGAAGTTCGTGCAGTTTCTAAAACTTCTGAAGGTGTCCTACAGGAATACCCTGGGAAAAATAAAGGGCTTTATCCTTTTATTTACAGATCTGAGATTCATTTTTCATATAATTGCGGCGAGTGCCTCTCAGTCACGTTCACTCTTTCATGCAGAAGCACACAAAAACATACGCGGTGCTCAATTGGAAGATATCAACTGTTTACAGATTTCATTTGCATTTAAATCAGAGTGAGGAAAATCAAGAGCTTTATTTCATCTGTCTGTCTGTCAGTACACCTCGGTTATCACATGCCGCCTCTGCCTCGATATGATTGAATGTGGTTTTCTCTCCCACATAGAAAACGGATTGAATTCGGAAGAAACTTTGATAGTTAATATGCAGGCAGGAGGCCAATCAGATTAGCAGCTCACATAAGACTCACATTTTTACAAGGATAATGAGAATAAAATAATAACGAGAGCAAAAGAGAAAAAATAAAGCTTAATTTTTACATTTTCTTAAGAAAAGCATGGGCACTGTGATGTGGTGTTGTGACTGCTTGCCAGGGTTTTGCTAGACGTTTGCTAAGGTTTTTTTCTTTAAGCTTATACCTAAAACTATTAACTACATACACGACTAGCTTAACAGCAGTTTTTGTATTTTGTAAGGCCAAGTTGGTGTGAACACATACCTACTGGCAAAGAAGGTGAGGAAATAATCAAACAAACTCACCTCAACGGTCTTCTTTCCCGGTTGTAGGAAAACTCGATTCATTGTAGAGATTCGATTCGCTTTAAATGGATCCTCGGTTTCAAATGTAGCGTTGAAACAATTGAATCATTCTAATGAATCGGTTCGTTCGAACTGCTCGCTGCATATTGCGTTGGGAAATCTGATTCATTCTATTGAATTGGTTCGCTAGGACGCTTCATATAAATTAAAAGATTCAAACAATGATTCACCGATTCTAGCCCCTTCATTTCTGAGAAGGGAATAAGCATTTATCTTTATTTTACAGAAGAATATTTAAATCCGTCCATCATCTTATTGAGATGTTTTATTGTCGTTATACAAATTATGGTGTATCCTGAGTATCCTTTTTTATCCTGAGTAGCCTATCCTTTTTTTAGTGATTAAAAATTCTTATTGTTATGTGCCAAAAAAATGCCTATAGTATACTATATTTCTATTTAAAGTATAATCTATATTATAAATGATATCTCGAGATGGTTATATATTTAAAATAATATATATTAATTATATATTAAGTATATATATATATATATATATATATATATATATATATATATATATAAAGTAACTTAAATGTAGTAAGCTACTTTAAGTTTAGAACTTAGCTGACTAGTTTTTGTAAATTGTATAGCCTACTTTGTGCAGCTTTTAGCACTGTAACCAATTTCATTAGTTTTAAAATAGGTTTCCCAAAACCTTGGTGACTTTTTTTTTTGGCAATTTATAACCCACCAAATGAAAATCTGATTACTGTGAAAAGTAATAGCACACCTCGCCTCAACAAACCACACAATTTTAGGTATCCGTCTTTAGCACAAATGCCCTGGGACAAGTCACACACCACTATTTAATGAAGGGTTTACAACAAGGATGGAAACTATAATGATACCGATATAGATATAGCTCTAAATTCCATCCTGCTTTAAAGAGCTTGAACATTTAAAGTGGCAAACGATGTAATTGGAGCGCATGCTTATTATTGTGAACATTATTGTGAAGCTGTTGCTGTGTCATTATCCTTATAGTTATCATTCTTGGTGTGCCTTTAGGAGTTTAAATCACTACCCCAGTTATACTGACGTTTGATTTAGCAAGCACTCTTAAATAAGCATAGGATCTGACAAAGAAAGAGAAAAAGGCATGTGGAGACAAAGAAAACGGTGAAATAGAGTGACGTGAGTGATAAGAGGAGGTCATGATTGAGTGATGATGGAAAAAGGCATTTGACAAGAAAAGGACTTTGGAGGGGAAAGGAAAAAGAAAATGTGAAAGCCCTTTATTTAAGAATTTAGGAAAAGTGGACCACTTGAGGAAGGATATATAGGGAGAAAGATGGGGACGAGGTCTCCAGCAGCTTGTTCTCAGTCCGCTGTTTGTGGTATTATGTTTACTCCTTCACTACACGTGACTCCATCAGCAAAGCAAAGAGTCAAAAGAAAACACAAATTGGACACTTCTTAAAAATAAAAGTTTTATTAACATGTAAAATCTTACACCAGCACTCATCATGGTATCATTTTAGACCATGTCACATTATTTTTAAAGCCTCTTGGCTCTTTTTTCCCCATAAGTCCATTTTTTTTTTCTTAGCAATTTATCACGTGCCGTGATTTGTCCAAAAGTAATCACTGTCTTGTTCCTTAAGCGCACAAATTCAAAAGATTCAAATAAAACAATCAACGTTCATGCACATTCATTTTGCGGTATGAAATATCACAAGTGTTTGGGGCTGTAACAGTTTGACCCGATTAATGCTTTGATTTACTAAGTTAAGTTTTACAAACATAGTACATCAGTTCATGTTCACCACTACAGCAGCATTACTAAGATGAGAGAACTTCATTTATTGACTTCAACTTAATTTAGTTCTTTAACTTGAGGTAACACAGTCTGCACAGTGTTTTTATTTTTCATTTTTTTCTGGGTATTCACATTTAAATAAAATTGGAAATAAATTAATAATTTTGCATAAAACATTTAAGTAAACTCATTTAAGACAGTTTAGTACTTGTTGTGGAAACGAAGAGAAGTACTCAAGTCTTTGTACCATATAAAAAAAATTAAATTAGCCAAATACAGTACAATTACAGTGATCAAAATGGATGCTCACAGACTGGGAAATGGTATCAAAGTACAGAAGGTAGCAATAACAACAAAAAACTATTTAAAAATAATTCATATAATTCATATAAATAACAGATACATACAATAATAAATATATTTCTTCGTTCTCAGCAAAGCACATCATATTTATTCCACCAATGCGAATATCACTTTACAGGTGCTGGATAAAAGCTTTTCTTCGATTTTTAAGGACTCATCAAAAATTCCAAGACAAGAATACTAACTGCAGACACAAAGATGGCAGCACTTATCAGGTTTACCAAGACAAAGAGATTACTAAACGAGCATTTGTCGTAAATACAGAGATTGTTCATCATAGTCATCAAAGGTACTAAGAAATGAGCATGTGATCTCGCCACAGTAAGAAGTGTGAGATACTCATTGAAGTTACTAAGATTAGTCTACTCTCATCGTAAATACTAAGATCAGGTTACCCATGAGACAAACTGATATAAAATACTCAGAATCAAAAGAAGGAATACCCATATAAACAGTACGATATGCGAGTGCTCGGGCGCTCGGTTGGAGTACTAAGATATCGATGACTGATGGCATGACGTGTTTTAAATGCATAGAGACACATGGAGTCATTCACTGTCCTGCGACAAACTCCATTACTAAGATAACACTGGAACTGTAAACAGAACAAGTACGCCGCTCTCTTTCTAATGACATCTTCGTTGTGCTTTTGAATCATGCTTAAGGGCGACTGCAGCCTATTGTGTTTGTAATACCCCAGGTAAATATGTCGAAACCCCCACCTCACATGGTCTGATATGAACTCACAGATGAAATAGATCATTGTTACTAAGAACTTGAAATGCAGTCAGGTAAACTCGAACTCTTTGTAGGAGTATTTTTTAACACCC
This sequence comes from allo-octoploid hybrid of Carassius auratus x Cyprinus carpio, assembly GCA_024542945.1. Classification (NCBI taxonomy): domain Eukaryota; kingdom Metazoa; phylum Chordata; class Actinopteri; order Cypriniformes; species allo-octoploid hybrid of Carassius auratus x Cyprinus carpio. The sequence goes on from CM045044.1 coordinate 1,621,569, forward strand.
TGAGCACTCTCGGACCATATGGTGTTTGGGTTTCAGTAACATTTTTCCCAATTTACGTCGACGCAAAAATTTAATCTATTTCTAATCATGTGAAATAAAAATGTTACAGACTGCTAAAATGCACCATGGTTCAAAAGATTATAAAATACGATTTTTAAAGATTCCAGAATACGTAAGTGCATTGTTGCCTTTTATAAAGCTTTATTGTTACTCACTGGAACCAGAATTGAAGCCCCCTTTGAAAAGGAGCCAAAAACTCTAAACTGTTAAAACTTTACTGCTACTGGTATTCATAATTTGAAGTACTTAAAATTTGAGGCTTAAATCTGACCCTGAACTGTAAGATCCACTGATTAATGTGAATAAAAGGAAACCCATGTTTAGTGAATTCACATCAGTTTTTTTGGCAGATTCTAGTTTTTAAATTTCTGAGGCTTACGAGTTCACATACACACAAAGATTATATACACAGTCTGACAATGAACACATCTGCAGTGGTATCTTTAAAGACAAAAAAATATTTTAGCAACATAATTTCCAGAATAATGAAAAAGTACTTAAAAGATGTCTTAGGTGAGCACAGGTTATAGAGATTAAAGGGGTCATTTGATGCTATTTTCAAAGATCATGTTAACATGCTTTAATGTTAAAAAAACATTATTTTCACTTATTGTAACGCGCCAATTTCTACGAAGCCCCTCCTTCTGAAAAGCTCAGTGAAGCTCAGTGTGCTCTGATTGGCTGACCCAGTGATGGAAATGTAACGCCCCTTATCATAATCATGAATTTCAGCTTCCAAAGCAATTATAAAGACATAATGTTGTCAGTTTTACCATATCAGTTTGAGTCAGATAAATCTGAAAATTCAGATGACCAAGCCAATGGAGGACAGAGGATACTTTGTAAACATAAATCCATATCTGCACTTGTGATCATAAGAACAACAAACAATATACATTACTGTACACTTCACCAAACTCTGCATAAAACATACATACAGCCTCTGATTCAGTAGTGCCAGATTGTCCTTGCAAAGTTGGAATAGCCCCCTTTTTTAGAAACAGCCTTTGTGCACATCTGGCTGAAATGTTGTCAGGATAAGTAACAGAACAATGTGTTTAAAAAAGTTTGGTTCCTTCCTGTTGTTGATTAATACCAGCAGTGACGTTTTACAACACTGTAAGATAGGGGTGTGCAATTAATCAAAATCGTCATAAAATCACGATTTGAGCATGCACGATTTCTAAATCGCATTATAGCACGATTTTCCGCGGCCCAACCTCCCGCAGTATGCTATCCAATCCAATCAGAATGCAGCACGCAATGCATGGCAAAAAAATAAAAAATAAAATAAAAATCCCTGGACACGGGATTTATTTTTATTTTTATTTTTTTGCCATATGTCTACACATTTTGTAACACCTTTACTTAGTGATTATTTTGACATGTCTGTGCTAGAGAAATGTTACAACTTTTTGATAAAGCTCTAATTGGTTTTCTTTTGGAAATATGTTTCAAATTCATACTGAATGCATTTATGACTGTAAAGCATGTCTGTGTGTGTCAAAATCGTGATTAAAATCTAAATCGCAAAATTGATCAGAGAAATCGCGTTAGGTTTTTTTTTTGTCCATATCGCACAGCCCTACTGTAAGCTGATGTCGGGAGCTAGGGAGCTGACTGAGATGCACCCCATGCCTTCTTTCTTTGCGTATACATTTGGGCGGCATTATGCAAATATTCCCTGTTAGTGATGTAGATATGTGAGGGAGAATTCTATTGAGGTGTTTTGGCCAGTCTGGATCAGCCATCTTTTTTAAGCCGGGCTCACACTGTGCAATTTTTAAAAGTCCTTTGACTGTATGAACATGATGTTCATGTCACACTGTGGGATCTCAGTTGTCATTAATGGTAGACTGTACGACAGTCAAGACGTGTTAAAAACGGGTGTACGCGAGGAAACTTGTCCCGAGTATTACATTATCAACTTATACACGTTCAGTGACTGCGAGCTGAACTGCAGGCGGGGCTGTAATGTTGGCTGTCATTAAAAGCATATGAACTGCAGCGTTTTTAATAGTGCAAGCAGCACTACACACCCACATGAAAACAGTGGCGCAACTGGAGTTTATGTGGTTAGAAGAAATCTCTAGCATTAATTCTGATCATGGCTTGTCTTGAAAAACGAAGACAGTTTGACGTTCGTCGTAGGAGAAGTCGCACTGCAGGACTGTGCGCCAAATCTTCTGACACTGCCAGAATTTAGTCGGAGGTAAAATTTGATTGCAGCGGCCATTACTCGGCCCTAGGTGAACATGTCAAACCAGCGATTAAAGACTACAGATTTTAGCCTAGGATTATAGGAATCTTTAGGATTTTCAAAATCTGTCTCAGACGACCAAATTATGGCCAAAATCGCTAATCGATAGAAAAAAATCCTTTTGTGGGAGACTTTGAGCTTTGTGACTTGGCAGATCTTAGCACACTAACGAAAAAGGAAAACATGAAAATATATCATATGACCCCATTAATCACTAAAAATTAATTACACCAGAAGAAAAGGCATTAAAAATCAGTAACTTACAACTTTTCTTTGAACGAATGTCAGGAATAAATGAGGACCAATTAGTGGGGTGTTATTAAAACTAAACTAAATAATATTAATATTCCATTCTCTAGAAAGCTAAGAAGTTAAAAGTACTCAATTTTGCTGAACAGTTTTATTATTTTCTCATCCAGCACTTCAGTCAATGACGGTTTATTGAAACTCACTGCCAAACAACTGGCTATATAAATGTCGGCGGGCTTTAAAACTGCGGTGAGCTGACATGATACAAGAGGCCATTTACACAGAACGCTTTTTTGCTTTTAAATGCGCAAAACACAGCTCAGTGACATGGAAAAGATTACAGGATCTCGACTCGTGCTTTAAAAGTTAACCGTAAACACCAATTTAAAAACGGGGTGTGCATGTGCAAGACACTGAAAAGGTAGAATCAAAGATTTCGGTTTTCAAAAATTATTCAAAAGCGGCGCAGTGGAACACAAAGCTTGTTCTTTGTGAAACGGTAACAGCCAGAGCCCATTTCTTATCATCACAGACAGACAGACTACTAGTACTGGGTACGCAAAGTAAAACTTATATTATTTGTGAAGTGAAACTTTAAAATGTAATTTTAGTCGCTGATATGGATGACTGAGATGGAAACTTTCCTCGCTGTGCAGTTTTGACTTTCTAACTATCTATAAATGATTGTATCAGTATGAATTGATCATACAGTATATCAAAGCTATCAAATGTATTTCATGAAGAATTAGTCCTTCTTTAATTTTGTGTTTTGATTGACTGGCATCTTGAAGTGTGTATGTATAAAATGTCTATTGACACAGAGTGACATGCTGGTATATTAATAAAGATTATTTTAACTTTTGTCTTATTATTATTATTATTATTATTATTATAAATCAGACTGTTAAGAAATTAAAGATGCTGACAAAGTCTATTCATTGTGTTAAATAAATATGAAGCCCTACACTCATTTTTTTATATGATTAAATTGTGTTGATCATCTGAACCCTGTTAATAGATTCAATGTAAGTACGGTGTAACTTGCAGTATGTGCAGATCTGTTCTGGTGCACATGCAGACATAGGGACCGTGTGATGTTTTGTTTTTTAACCTATGGAGAATATAAAAAACATTTTCTTGCAGCATTTTGGCATATTCCCATAGGACTGCATCCACAGACCTAGTGGAGGAATTTTGTGGGTAGGATATAGGAAGAGTTCCACAGTGTTTGTATGAATGCAGCTGTGGGGGTTGCTCATGTTGAGTTTGCATAGCAAAAGGGGAGTTTTACAAGGACGATGCTGCAGTGTTTTGGGGAACATTTGGATAACCTCTGCTGCAAACCTAAGGGAGCCCTAGTTTTACACTTTCTCCGTTGAGTTTAAAATTAATTGGTTGCATAGCACAAGGGGAGGCTCTACAGTGCCAAAAGTGCTAACACTGTTGGAATGCTGGGAAAACGTATGTCAAGGTGCTGAACGGTCACAAATGTGTAAGCATTCAGGGAGCGTTTCTTTAATATTGTTATATCATTAGGGAAAGACTTGTGAAACTGTGCAAGTCCTCTGGGTGCTGCCTTCTTGTGAGAGATCTGTTAAGTGAGAATTTATGGATGGCTGGAGAAAACATCCTCCAACTAACAGTGAGAAATATAAGTTATTTTCTAGGGGCGCATGTTTGGAGAAAATGAAAATGTTCTGCGGTCTTTGCCTTTCTCAAGCTTGCACCTTTTGTCTGGTAATGATTTATTGCACTGTTCTCAAACATTAGCATGCATTAATTGAATGTGATTGTAATACTTCTGAGATGTAATTAATTTTTCTAATACTGAGGATTATTATAATTGTATGGTTTCCAACAAATGAAGTATTGGGGTGATATCTAAAGTGAGACAAAAATGACATTTTCAAAACATTAGTGGACATAATTTAAAACATTTTTGCAGCATTCTTTCTTTGATATCTCTGAACAATGAAATGCATTGTGGGTAAGTTATATTGTGTTTGCTTTGGGCTGATCATCGTTATTGTTGTTGCCAGGTGATTGTTTGTTGCTGCGCTCAGTTCCGCCCTTTGATGTCTCCTGCAGGAAGAGGCGTGGCTTACAAAGTGACAGAAGTATTCTTCGATATTCTCTGCGGAAGTTCTGATTGAGCAGTCCGTACACTACGGCGTTCAGGCAGGAGTTAAAGTATGCCATGAAATAACTCACCACAAACAGCCAATCAGGGACCAAGGGCGCTACACGGGGCGGGTCCACCGCTACAGCCAGGCCAATCAAATTCAGCGGCGCCCAGCAGACGGCAAACAGCACAAAGACGACGAACATGGTCAAGAAGTGGCGTAACTCACTCGGACGGGGGCGTGGCCTGACGTCGGTTGTGACCCGCCTCCTCACACGGAGCACCAGCACCCAAATCCTCAGATAGCAGAACGTTACTACCGCGATAGGAAGCAGGAAATGCACGGTCACCACGGCAATGGTGTAGCCCGCGCTTGTCGTTTGACTAAAGGTGCATGAATAAACGCGAGGGTCGTACGTCAACGACCCCAGTGCCAGGTTTGGAAGAATGGCGATGGCGGTGAGCACCCAGACTAACATCAGTAGTGCCAAGGTTCCGGCGCGGCCGTAGATTTTCTCGTAGGTGTTGGCCTGGCAGATGAAACAGTAGCGGTTGATGGCGATGGCGGTGATGTTGAAGATGGAGCCGATGACGCTCGCTCCCATCAGGAAGCCGCTGACCTTACACTCCATCTCCCCCGGCAACCAGCCCGCGTGCAGCATGCCATGCAAGACCAGAGGGTAGGGATAGCAAACCACCAGGAGATCGGCGAAAGCCAGGCTCACTACAAATGCATTACCTAAGACACACACACACAGAGAAAAAATTTAAATACAAGACCTAAGTTATGGCATTAGAGTAAGGTGAACTGTTTTGTTACATTCAGATCATGTCAAAATTATTATAGTTACCAGTTTCTAAATTGTAAAAACTCAAAATTACATTAAACATTGAAAATCTGAAATTTTTATAGCACCAACTTCGCTTACTTGACTATTACATTATATAAAAACCAGCAAATTAGAAATGGCAACAACAGTAAGATGTAGTCAAGTACTGTAACTACACTACTGTTCAAAGGCTTGGGATTGGTAAGTTGTTTTTTATTTTTAATGCATATATATTTATCTTATGCTTACCAAGGCTGCATTTATTTGCACTTATCAAAAATACATTAAAACAGTAATATTGTAAAATTATTATTACAATTTAAAAAACGTTTTCTATTTGAATGTTTTAAAATTTCATTTATTAATTTGATGCAAAGCTGAATTTTCAGCATCATTACTGAAAACTTTGTGACAAGTAGTGAACAGTAGTGTAGCTACTAACATCTAGATAAAAAAAAGATGTTTCATATATAACTGTGTGGAATAAGATTTAAACCAACGAAAGGTTACTGTAGACAGGGCTTTTCAGTGTCAGAACAGCAATTTCAGATAGAAGAGATGATGTCTGATGCTGTATCACATTACATCAGTGTAGGATGCTGTGTTTTTGAACAACACATTGTAAATTTCTCTTTCTCACTTGTTACTTAAATGTGAAAAACAGATTCCAATAAAAACGCATGAGGTTCTTCAGATTTAGACATTTGTTTTTCCATGAAATCATGACACTAATGCAGCATTTATTTGCCACTATAAAATAAAAAGAATGTATTTTTTTTTTACAAAGGTAAAACACAAAATGTAGAACACATAAACACAAGAAAGGAAACTTGATAACAGCACCTTAACTGTAGTTGACATATTGCATGTCTGGGAGTGTGGGGGCATTTGTGTGTGTGTGTGTGTGTGTGTGTGTGTGTGTGTGTGTGTGTGTGTGTGTGTGTGTGTGTGTGTGTGTGTGTGTGTTTGTGTGTGTGTGTGTGTGTGTGTGTGTGTGTGTGTGTGTGTGTGTGTGTGTGATTGTGTAAGACAGGCTCAGGAGCTGTAGTATTCTGACTGTTTGGTTCACAAAAAGTTCAGATCCATTAGATTAAGTGCGGTGTCTGTGACACTGAGTTCTCCTCTACAGAAGCACTGTAGGACCCAGTGTCACAGACACCACACTTTTTGTGCATGTTTGCTTTGTTTACCAGTCGGTCTCTCGCATGCATGTGTTGTGTACTGGTTTGTTGGGATTTGAGGTTTTGTCCTCAGATCAGGATGTATTAGCATTTATAGCATTTATAGATGCAGTTCATATGGAGTTCAACACAGTACTGTACACACACACTTGTATGCCTAAACCAATGCGTTACAGAACTGAGATAGTTTTTTTAACGGATACATGCATTCAGTGAATATCGATTGAATGCAGCTGCAAAAAAAGGGTCCATACAGAAAGCGATCATTTTAGGTTAATAATCTATTCCTCATGCAAATGACTGATGCTCCATTCACACTGATTTTATTGCTGGAGGTCGGCAGGTCACTAGCAGCCATTCCTCTTGCTCTAATACATTGGTATAGATATTGCAGCAATGCATTTTGTCATGAACAAGTCGAATGACTATCAATGCATGATTCAAACAAGCTTAGAACAGCCCTTTCTGACACTGTTTAAATTCTATTGATGCTCATTTGCATAAACGTAAACCTTTTCAAAGTGTTGCATCACAGGACAAGCCCTGTCACCACAAATCGCTGTCAACTTTCACAGCCATCCATTTCCTCTTATCTCACTCTCCCTCTTCTTCTCCATTTTGTCTTTCTCATTTGGATACGTCAATGTCTGCTATCGTTCTCTCGCTTTGTGTCAATATCTCTCACCGTATCTGATTTCTGATCCATCTCTTTCCTTCTCACTTATTACAACTCAATTTGCCTTCCCTCTCTTTTGTTTTTTTCTCACAAGAAGATTAACAGGCAAGAGGAAGAAATCAGCTGGACTTCTAAATGTTTTAATTGGAACGTCGAAAGGCTTTCTGAAAGAGAAATTTGGTCTAATCTCTTGTTCAGAAACTGGGCCAGAATGTATGCTCTTGAACCTGAAAACAGAGCGTAGCTCGACAGAGATGCCTAAGCAAAGAAACAAATAAAAATTGGCTTTAGTAGAGCACCACACACACACACACACACACACACACACTTCGCTCATTACCTCTGTGATCCTACCGCATACTGATGTGAGGAAGAGGGTGTGAGGAATAAGTGTTCAGGAGATGAATTGTGTGCCAGATACACAAATGCTTCCTGTGGGATTCTAGGCTTTGACATTTGGAACAACATTAAGTGTGTTTGCTAAACAGATGAATTTTTGAACTGCTGCCTTCATACTCAAAAACACATTGGCCCCTGCTTTAAAATGATTGTATCACTAACTTATTACATCGATGTTGTTCACCAAAACCATCATGTTCAGTATATTTCAAAATTCAGTTCTCTGTGAACCAATGAACTGTATATCTTCAGTGCAAATTCACTTTGTATAAAAGCGTATGCCAAATGCATAAATGAAATGCAAAATCCTTGCCGTGATATGAGAGACAAAAAATATCAGATGTCTGGTCTATAGCATTTCCCTACTTTGGAAACATTCCCAGTAATGGATGCTAATAGGGATTAGAAGGGAAGACAAGGAGAGAAAATAAAGTTTTAAAAGCACCTCACGAAAAACAGAGAGAGATGCAAGTGAATTGGTAAGAGAAATGAGAGATTCCATGTGTATTCCAGTAGAAAAATTCATAGAATTTTTTAAAAATTTAATTGGATGACCTGATCTGCACTATCTGTGGTGTGTTTTACATTGCGAGAGCAGAACAAAATAATGAAGCAAAGAACCCAAAATGCAGCTAAAGCTGATACAGCAGAAGCTCCTATAATATCAATGTCACATTAAAAATTACAAGCTTTGCAATATTTTACAATAATCCATCTCTCATCCATACAATTGGACTGGTCCTTCAAAGCTGGTACTTCAAAACGAATGCAACCATCATCCATAATCTAGAAGAAACAGGAGACTTTCATGTCTCATGTCGATACTCAACACGTTTACATCACACATCTTGAAAAATATATTCTGCTGATTTAACCAATATTACCTCATTTGAAGATGCCGAATTCAAAGCTATCAATAATAATAAAAAAAATCTAATTATATATATGTATCAGCTTTAATGCATTTATCAAATAACAAAAGCAGTTAAATGCCAAAAGTTTTAATGAAAAAAAAAAGAAGTTATCTAAATGTATCATTTACAGTAACTTACAATTTGCAAAGGATTGGAAAAGGTGGAAATGTCTTCAAAAACATTTATACATGTGAAAAAAATAGGCTGAGAATTGAACTAATAGTTGTAACCTGGCTCATATGAAGACAGGAATCATGTCTTTTCTTGCTGATTAAGGCATAATACAAGATTTCTTCACCTGACAAATGGTTGTCAAAAGCAAAAATGTTAACTAAGTCACATATTTTGTGAGAAAGTGTGACATGGCCGATCAAAACGGGCTCTATTTTTGAATTGAGCACCCCAAAACTGGTAAAAAAAAAAAAAAAAAAAATAACATACAGGACTTACTGTACTGTACAAAACTCAGCAAGTACTGTATAATGCAGGCAAGTGTTATTTTTCTAAAAATCTGTTTGTGTTTCACAGAAGAGAGAAAGTCATAAATACTGGGATGGCATGAGTGTAAGTAGTCGATGAGAGACTTTTCATTCTTGGGTGGAGTATCCCTTTAACTATTCAAGTCACTTTTTCAAAATTTTGCATGCTGTAAAATTCTAAATGTCAAACAGTGGAAATGAAAAATGGGCTAATTGGATTAAGAATATACTGTTTTCAACTGTTTTAATATTACACTTATAGTATATGGTCCAAATGTATGCTTAGGACAAACTGGATGGTACATTCAATTACATATAAGCACAACTGATGAGCAAGAGCGATTCAAGCCTATTATTTAAACAGGTTAATATTAAATCTAGAAACCCAGTATCATGGTCTGGCCCACCAATAGCCTAAATGTCAAGCTACACCAATGGAACTCATTAATGCTTCAACCGTTTCTCCTAGGCATCACTGACATTAAAAATTAGATTTTTCTCCTGAGAAAATGACCATCACATCTCGTTTCAGAAAAGAGCTCAACAATGTCTTGTGGTCAGATTTGCTCAGGTACAGTAACAGCTAATTTAATTTCGCATCATGCAGAAAATTTTAGGAGGAAGGGGATATTGAAATGAGACACACATGAGAACTCCATTAGGTCTTTTGAGCCACATACCTCTGAGAATTAAAAGTTTCCTTCGGGTGTCTCTCTTACAAACATAAGCACACACAAAGGCTTAAATTAAAAACAGCATAACAGAGAATGCCCCCCCCCCCCACACACACATCTGAGGAAATTTTAGTAGGTGTGTGTATAAAGGAGCGGCTTTGTTGGATGATTAAACTGTTTTGTATAAAATGGCCACACACTCACACACACACACATTCATGTAGAAAACGCAACATTTTGCTTTGTCAGCATGGATCACGTTTCACTGCGCGTCGCTGACGTGGCCGGTCTCCGTTGACACTGATGCTGTTTTTGACTGACCTCTGCAGCCTGTGTTCCATTCCAAACTTTAACACTTTGACCTCTACATTTTCAGATGCACCAATCACTTTTACAGCTCTTAATCTCTGACCTCTTGTGCTTTTTTTGCAGAAATGACAAAGAGCCACCTCTCGCTGAGATTTTACAAGATTGCTAGGTAATCTGCAAGTGTGCACAGCATAAAGTTACAAGAGGCCATGACACACCAAGATGACCGTCAGCCGGCGGCAAACGCCAGGCTGTTGTTGAGCATCTGTCAGCTCAGTTTTAGGGCATGTTCTCTGCCGTCTGCAGTAGTCAGACCCTGTTGGCAGCGTTTATGGCCAATGAGTGTGTTGAATCGGCATCAAGCAGTCGTTGAGACAGATTACTCGGATTGGCTGTTCAGGTTGGGCAACCAGGGCATGAGAAGAAAAGAGAAAGTGATGAAAGTGAGCAAATGACAAAGTTAAGAGGACACACAAAATTCAAATATTCAAAATGTTAAGGCAGTGCTGCTTTGGTAATGGTTTATATATCAGCAGTCCTGGTTTCAGTTTCGGTTTTTGATTGACAAATTTAGACTATTACCACTCAAACATATGTGATAGTTGGCTGTTGTCTTCATGGTGTGTTAAAGTGCAACTTTTTAGCCCAGACGCAATGTACAGGGGTTTTCCTGCATTGAGAATAGGGACTTTAAGCAACAGCTGCGAATGGAATGGAGAAGGATTGCTTTTGACATTAAATGATAATCTATTGTCAGAAGAAGAGTTTTTACTCGTGTTTGATGCTAATAAATCTAAAAACCTAGATTTACAGTGAAAGCAGTATTTGCCTTTTATTTTCAATGTCATGGAGGAAGATGAATGCCTAAATGAATTTTGTGTCAGAAAATGCGACCTAGCATATCTATCGTTAAAATTAGCTTAAATTTAAAACATATCAACACAGATTAAATAAAAGGCTAATGGTAGAGTCATATACTGATGCAATTGCACTGCTATATACCATAAAACGTAACATTTACTTAGCTAATCTGTCATGTTCTAACCAGCTATTCTCCCATAGTAGATGGTTACAGTAGAACTTCAAGAAGTAGTAGTTAAAGTCATGCAAGCTCAATATGATGTCTGAATGCCGTTGCCGTTCCATCAGTGGCGGCTGCTTAAAGTCCCTAATATTTTGGCAGCTGCCTAAGGTTTATTTGATCATTTAATGTGATTACTGGGTGATGTAGATGACTGCTGTGCTTGTGATGGCATTATGGAGTGCATGTTGATGACTGCAGGAGTGAACGCCTATGTCTAGTCACAGTGTTTTATTCCCTCATTACTTTGATCAAACTTCTCACTTCACCTTACTTGCCTTTGTATGAAATGACCTTCTTAAAATAAAGAAATATTATGCTGATCTTACGTGGATTTGCTTTTCAAATTAATCATAAAATGTAAGTCACATTCTGGCAACTAGTGCATAAGGGCTAAGCTAGCATGTTATCTTAACATAGCATTAAATCACAACTTGTTTGCTCCAAAATTAATTACAACATCAGTCAAGTATTTAAAATAACCTATTTCTCTGATCCAATGTTATAACTGAATGAGACAGAAAGTATATTACACTGAACAAAATTATAAAATGTTTTTGCCCTCATTTTTCATGAGCTGCACTCAAAGATCTAAGACTCTTTCTTTGTACACAAAGGCCTATTTCTCTCAAATATTTTTTACAAATCTGTCTAAATTTGTGTTAGTGAGCACTTCTCCTTTGCCGAGATAATCCATCCACCTCACAGGTTTGGCATATCAAGATGCTGATTAGACAGCATGATTATTGCACAGGTGTGTCTTAGGCTGGCCACAATAAAACTCCACTCTAAAATGTGCAGTTTTACTGTATTGTGCTGGATATTGGCAGGAACTGAAACAAGCTGTCATATACGCCAATCCAGAGCATCCAAAACATGCTCTATGGGTGACATGTCCGGTGAGTATGCTGGCCATGCAAGAACTGGGATGTTTTCAGCTTCCAGGAATTGTGTACAGATCCTTGCAACATGGGGCTGTGCATTATCATGCTGCAACATGAGGTGATGGTCATGGATGAATGGCACAACAATGGGCCTCAGGATCTCATCACGGTATCTCTGTGCATTCAAAATGTCATCAATAAAATGCACCTGTGTTCGTTGTCCATAACATACGCCTGCCCATACCATAACCCCACCGCCACCATGGGCCACTCGATCCACAATGTTTACATCAGTAAACCGTTCACCCACACAACGCCATACCTGCCATCTTGCCCTGTACAGTGAAAACCTGGATTAATCCGTGAAGAGAACACCTCTCCAAAGTGCCAGACGCCATCGAATGTGAGCATTTGCCCATTCAAGTCGGTTACGATGACGAACTGCAGTCAGGTCGAGACCCCGATGAGGACGACGAGCATGCAGATGAGCTTCCCTGAGACGGTGTCTGATAGTTTGTGCAGAAATTCTTTGGTTATGCAAACCAATTGTTGCAGCAGCTGTCCGGGTGGCTGGTCTCAGTTGATCTTGGAGGTGAAGATGCTGGATGTGGAGGTCCTGGGCTGGTGTGGTTAAACGTGGTCTGCGGTTGTGAGGCCGGTTGGATGTATTGCCAAATTTTCTGAAACGCCTTTGGAGACGGCTTATGGTAGAGAAATGAACATTCAATTCACGGGCAACAGCTCTGGTGGACATTCCTGCAGTCAGCATGCCAATTGCAAGCTCCCTCAAAACTTGCAACATCTGATAAAACTGCGCATTTTAGAGTGGCCTTTTATTGTGGCCAGCCTAAGGGTGCTTTCACACTAGCACTTTTGGTGTGCACCCGGGTTCGACTGACGTCAGAGTTTGGTTTTTGATTTTGCATTCCTCTTGACAAAAATTAAGAAATTACTGTCACTGTAAGACATTTAAAACAAAATTGAGGGTCATGGGTGTCCCAACACATGTTAACAGGATATGACTAACTGTTTATTTGCATTTATTGTCAGTTCTTAGCACGCAGTTCACGTGTTGGAGTACTTTGTACTGTGTGCATTAATTACTGTGTTCAGCTACCATCGAAGACCATTTTTTACCCTGGAAAAACCCGTATTTGTTGTTGTTTGGTGTGTCATGGCTTTTAAAGCTAACAGAAAAGTCCTAACAATTACTGCAAAAAGAAATGACTTGACAAAGTGTTGTACATTCATTGTATCAACTAAAACCCACACTTTTCCCCCCAAAAGATCTTCTTTTGTGTTCCTCTGAAGAACAATGTTTCTATTTAAAACCATCCGATTAATGCTTCACTCCTCATAGTTCAATGCTTCGGGAAACATTGTCATCAATCATCTGAAAGGGCCTTTACTGGCCTACAGGGATATGACCCTCAATTTTACAAGAAAAATGTCTTAAACACATCACTTTCTTTTACTCTAGGGAATTACAAGGCTGCCAGGGCGTGATGGAACACAGGCGGACAGAAGTATGGGCGTGGTTTTGTCATCTCATTTGCATACAGTTTACCCAGACCCAACAGGATTCCATTCTGTCCGGAACTGCACAGCAAATGGAACCTTTAGGAAAAACTAAACACATCTGATGTATTAATCAATACTACCTGCTCCTGCTGTTCAACTGGACACAGCATAAAGCCGAGCACGTAAAAGAACAAAAAGGCACTTGTGCCATCATTTGAGAGCTCCGATACTTATGTTTCCTTAATCATCACGGGTCAAAGTGAAGGATGCAGTCAAGGGTAACATTTATTGCATGCTCTTTGAGTATCTATATAGAGCACCAGCAAGCTCATCAACTCTATGCTAATGAGAACCGAATGTCACCTTGTGGTACACAAATACACTCTACCAAACACAAGCAGAAGCCCATAATATGTGAGGTCACGGACCAAATTGTCTGAATAAACAGCAGCTCAACAATTACAACTTTAACAGCTGACTGGGTTGTAAACATAATAGAGATGAAGAATAAGAGTGAAAGGGAGTGTTTAGAGGGCAATGACAGCAACATTTCTGTCATTTCGGTCTCTCTCTTTATCCTTCTGTAGTTTTATTTGAAAGCTGGAGTGCAGGGCTGTGCTGGTAAACAGGTACATTTGTTAAGACAGTGATGGGATGATACCACCTGCACATTTCAAGATAAGAAAATGTCAAAAATCTCCAAAGACACAATGACATGCATAGAAAAGCTCTCTCTTCCCTTGCTGCTCGCTCTCGCTTTGTCTGTTCTGACTCTCACACACTCTATATTACTGATGACTATTACAGAACACAGCCGACATATCAAACCCTGACCTAATAACACAGCACTGTCGAATGGTTTGAGACGGACTGCCTGTTTGGAGATATTGCAGTTAAAATCTGTGTTTACCTATTCTCTCTTTTTTTACTATCTTTTTTCTGTTGCCATTGACAGTTTTTTTTCCTGTGCTCTAGTGAGTAACGAAAAGCTGAAATCTAAAAAAAAATGCATTTTAAAACCCCACTGACCCTTAAGACATCACAGAGGGCAAGAGCTCCAGCATTCTGAGGTCAGATCAAGCAAATTATAGAGAGAACAAAAGAATGCAATTTCACTCTTTTTTTTTCTCTGACAATTTTTTCCCTTTCTATTTTTTTTTTTTTACATTGTCCTTTGCTTATCCATTCACTCTCTCACATCTAATCCTTCTCTTTCTTTTAGAGAATGAACATGCTTTTTGAAGTTTTGTACACTTCACAATACGAAGAGATCAAAGCTATGTGAAGCCTGAGACTGGGAAGCACTGCCAGATAATAATAATAATAAAAAATGCAAATTAAAATCTATAATTCGAAACCATATGGTACTTCATATTAATGAATGAGGTACTCCAATCAAATGTTTTTTCTGAGTGGAATGAACTGAAATTGCTTTACATTTTCTCTCACACTCAGTCACACCAACACAGCAAGCACATAAGTGATAGATGCTGGTGGTAAATCTGAGCTATTGCTGTTTCAGACACGCAATTCACACCCCAGCACTCATTCTCAGGAACACACATATGCGTGTGTGTGTGTGTGTGTGTGTGTGTGTGTGTGTAAATTATTGATGCACACCAAAGGATTTAGTTTTTTCCCTGAATTTTTAAAATTAAATATCCTAACATACATTTGTCATCTTCATAAGCATACCACAACTCTCTAGCTCACATTCACATGGTCTTCAAATGTCCGTTAAAGTATCACTGACAGACAGCCTTGAGTGCAGTGTTATTCTCAGGCGCTAACAATCTTTGATATCCGTGTGTTATGTAACATCCCTCTCGTGTCCATGAAACATATTGTTTAATGAACTCTAAATGAATGAACAAACTAAATCATGAATGGATTCATGAGCAATGAATGACAAACAAATGAATTAATAAACAAATGTGTAAAAAATAAATAAATGAAATAATTTCCACATTTTCACTAATAAAAGATGAGTGTCTTAAAACTGATTTAAAGACAAAGAAAGGATTTAAATGATCAAATGCCGAGCCTCAAATGCTGTATGTATGCAGAACGGATGATGGAAATCACTGGAAATAATTTTAGACCAATTGTCATCTTTTTGTATGAGATTTGTATTGCCATTCATGCTCAGACCATAGTGTGCACGTGAATGATTGGTAACCGTGTGAATGAAGCACTAGGTTTATTCTTGAATTTCTCACGGGAACACATGCACGACAGCTGATGACAGTATTAATGACCCTCCTCTGAAACTGCAAATGAGTCATACGCGTATTATACTAATAACTCCTTGTCATGAGCCAGTGAATGATTCTCGTCTACTTTTAGGGGCCGTTCACCAGGGACGCGTTCTTGCGTTCTTATTATTATTATTATTTTTTAAATCGATTTGCATTCAGCTGTTTTGAATGCAAGAACGGGTCATGTGCGAACATCCCCTCATCTCTCCGTTAATTAATGTGGACTGAGCGCGCGCACTCACTCACCCGCGTTTCTCAGTTTTCTATTTCTGAGCACCGAGATGATCACCAGCACGTTACCGAGCACATCCACCACGCTCGTGAAGATCAGCACACCGGCGAGCACCATGACGACCCACGCTGGCCGCGCGCCTGCTCCGCTACCCCAAGCGCGACCCTGCCCGACTTCCGTCCGGTTCCTGATGAGGGAGACATTCTCGGGCATGTCGAACGAACTTCACCCTCTCTCACAAAAACACGCTCGGTATCTTCCTCACGAAGCCTCTGCCATCTTCACCCTCGTCAACAATTAAACATTTCCACATCCTCAACAAGCCCTGGGGAGCTCGGTGACGCGCTTTGTTTTCTCATTCATGTGCCACATAAAAACATTTTTTTTTCCACCCGGTTCTTCTGTTGATTCACGAATACGTTCAACTTAGTGCTCTTTCTCCCTCGCCGCGCGCTCTTTTAAAACTCACTCACGGTGAGAGCGCGGCGACGCACGAGAAGGTCTCCGGTATTTCCCATTGATGATTGAAGGATCACGCTGGCGTGGATTCACCCCTCTTCCTCCTCATCCAATTCTTCCTCCTCTTGCCGTACAGCTTCTTTACATTGACGCTTGAGCTGAGACGCTTTGAGACGCCGCTATGTCCAGTCAGTCAGACAGACTTTATTTATTCATTAATTCACTCGGCGGCGACGGAATCCGATGCGTGATATCAGATGATGGGCTCTCGTGTCGGTGTCAAACCATTAAGTGCAATGTGTGACTGGTTTTGGCACCAGTGTGTGTCGTTAAAAACGCTTATTTGTGTCTACGATGGTCTTCGCGTTTGAGGAGCAAGACTGTCGTTAAATGAAAGAATGCAACTTAGAAAATGAGCATTTCTGAGCGGTAATTCCGTGTCTTCCAGCCTCAAAGCGACGTCCCTCAGCGACTCAGTTTCCGGTCCAGTTCTTGGATAAGTCCAGTTAAACGACAGCTGGAGAGACGTCGCCTTCGACCCTCTCCGCACGGCCGGTCTCTCGCGCTCTCCCCATTGAGGACCGAAATCCGCGAGCGCGCGCCACCGCTGTTTACAGCTGCCCCGTTCACACGCCTTGGAACCTCCGCGTGCGTCTGAACTTAAACTGAGAGCGCGCAGGTGCACGTGAGGGCGTCCTGCCACAACGAGTTTGAATTAAACACAACCATCACCAAACACCAAGAATTTCTTTGAATACATTATATCAAATAAAACCTGTAATAAAAGAGCAAATAAAAATGTCTCTTTAACACATCGCCTCTTTTAAATAATTAAAAGCCATTGTAAGGAGCAGTGAACACAAGATGTGAAAATTACAAAATTCATCAACAAGATCGTCATTTATGGCACATAATTGGTGGATGATGGGTCTAACTTGCTTAAAATATATAAATACCCGTATGAAAATACAGTAAGTTATAAAACTTACAATAAAGCAAAATATTCAGTTCTGCTCAGTTCTTATCTCTTCCTCAAAAATGCCTGTGTATCTACATATATTGTGAACTTTGTTTCAAGATGGACTTAGAAAAAGAAGTCAGCCAAACAGATTAGAGTTTACTAGGTCAAGAAAGTGCCATCCAGTTTTGTTTGCAACACGCATCAGATGGTGAGTGAACGGACTGTAGGTGGTCCGTGGGCCTACCGCCTGAAGCACTGTTTAAAACTGAGACTACACATACTTTTAAACAACACTGCATATAATAGATTCACGAAGCAACCTATTCAAAAGCATATCCCACCTCACCACTCACTTCCCTCTATAGTCTGTCCCATCCTGAGAGTCCCCATGACCTAGCGCTGGAGTCGTGCCTGCTAAAAATGAGTTATGGCTCTTGAAGAGCTCATAACCACTTGCCAGTGAAGGCCGGGTAAAAAATCCCATTTTAAGAAAGTACAATGTTTACTTATTTCCTATGGTTTAAAATGGATTTTTAAGAGGAGATGTGTCCTTGCCAGTGATTAAATGAATCCTATGCCACTGGATTTGATTGAACCCGACCTTTTCCTGGCTTCTAGCAGTTAAAATGTTTTTTTTTTTTCTCCATCGAGCCTGTCCTATTTCTACGGTGCAGATGGATAGCAGATGAAATGAGAGAGGGTGGAGAAGTATGACACAGGGAGCCACTCCAAAGAAAAGTTACCCGCTATGTCACAATTCATTTAAGGGCACAATCATTGCAGAGAGTGCATGTTTGACAGCAGTGTGATGGGGCGGGGTCCCGTGCCACCCCTGAGGATGCTACCACCTAAATCAGAAAGGAATATTATCTAAGCTTAACACATCTTCACCTTGTGAATTTCCTTGCAGCCTGGGAAAAAGGGTTCCAGCATATCATTAACTATGAAAATTTCCACAGTGATAGAATTACATCCAACCTTTGCGCTCATGATGAAAGAGCGATGTATGGATTGCCATAACTACATATTTTATATGTGTGCATATGCATGCATGTATTTGTGTGTGTTTAAAGGTTAAAGGACAAATAATGATAGATAGATAGATAGATAGATAGATAGATAGATAGATAGATAGATAGATACAAATATGCAATACTCCAAAATGAGGCTTCATCTGCACTTTTTTTTTTTTTTTTTCGAATGCTAGAATGAGAACAACAGCAGCTGAGGAGTATTTACATACAGGTACACATTTCCCATCATTTTTTCCTGTTTACAAATGCAGATACGGCAGAGAAATGTGCCTACTCAAACCAGTCCAATGCCAGCTGTTTGAATGAATATTTTTTGAACACCCACGACACCACCGCTGGGAATAAAGGAGGTGTTTACCACGTGGAAACCATGGCTGGCTGCGACTCTTCGGTCGGTGTGTGCATCGGTATCGTTAGGAGAATCAGGTTATGTAAGCGGGCGTCTAGATTGTCGATTCTCCGGGACAAAGAGAGAGAGAGAGAGAGAGCTCTCTTTCTTAGATGTAAAACTACAGGAAACCTTGTCACTGTCTATGTGTTTTAGTTTCATTTGTGGGGCATGGGAAAGAATTGACATGTGTGTCTGTGCTAGAGTGGTGTGTGTGGGTGAGTTAAAGGGTTTGCGCAGTTCTGAGACTGGTTAATGAGTAAAATGATTGGTTTTACTCTCTCTACCCTTCCTCACATTGGAAGAACAATGTACAGAGGCTTCAAAAGTTACACAAATGTAAACTGTAGCCTATATTGCACAGCTTTATCCGTGTACGCGTATGGTAGGCTACACTCACGTAAAACTGTAGCCTATACAGCAAGTCTCAACTATCTGATTTTATTATTTAGTCTCAAAATTTGATTATTATCACCGCCCAGCTCTTTATATAAAGTTAGATATAACGTTTATATAAAATTTTAAAGTCAGATACATATGTATGTCCAACTTTATGGCATAAGGCAATATACTATATTGCAAACATTAACATCATGATTTTCTGTAAATCTGCTATTATCTGGTGCTTATTATCAACTAGCCTACCAATTCATGTGGTGCATAATTTATAGAAATACATATAAATTGTGATATAAATTACTTCTAAATTATGATGTAAAATTTTTTACAACAGTGGACCTCAGAGAATAGTAAAAAATGATTTTTTTTAAATAAAAAAAGGCAGTTAATGACCCCTTTAAAACAAGGGCAAGAACAAGTAGGTCTACTTTATATTGTGTCAACATTTTTATATTTTTATATTATTAAAAAAACTTTCATATCTTTATCGTTGTAGTTTTTCTTCCTTGATGTCAGGTGAAGATAGTTGTGAGAAAATCTCACATAATTTGTTCAAATCTGCTGATATTGATATTTTGTATTTAACATAACAACAGATCTTTTAAGCGTGACTTTATTGTCCAAATACATTTTGAGGTCACGAATCTCAAAGCTTCGTCCTGATCATGTCTTCATGCATCACCGGTTCACAATATGTCCACTGATCTGTCATCAGTTTGCTTTGCTCCCTGCTGACATGTTGTCTCCATTATCAGGTTTAACTATCTTACATCAATCTTTTATGTTACATCAATCTCTCTGGGACACTCCACTGATTTTGATGTTACCATCACACAAGTCAGTTCACAGAATTCACTAAAGAACGATGTAAGGAAACTTTGCAAAGATATTTAGGTCTACATGACATATTATGTAGAGTTTTTACTTCTCTTTACACTCATTATGTTTCTCTCTATTTATCTACAGTCTGTCCAAGCATCCGTGTGCTCAATAAAGCTGAGCTGGAGCTGATCTGAAGTCAGTTCATGCTTCAGTTCTCTTCCCGCCTATCTGCCTGTCTCTCTGTTAATCAGGGGATGAGATGGATTCAGGGGGGAAGAGAAAGAACAAAAACAAATATTACAAAGTTTAAAATAACAGAAAAGAAGGAAAAAGAAAGTGATTGTGGTTTGCAGGGAAGAGAATGAGAAAGGCAAAGTTATGCGCTTTCTACTTGCAATCCCGGAAAACAGAATCTATTGCTTCATTCATGATTTACATAGAGCTAGAGAGAGAACATGCACACACAAGTCGATATAACCCGGACAGAATATAGCCTTTCTGTACATTCACACACACACACACACACACACACACACACACACACACACACACACACACACACACACATATATACGTATATACACACACACCCATGTTCAGCGCAGTTATTGTTTACTAAAACCATAAAAAAAGATATATGTCTGAACAATACTAAAATAACACCAACATAAAATCTAGGACATGAAGCAAAACCACTTGAGAAGCATATATAGATACAGACCTTCACCTTTTCTCTGACAGTAGAATAATAATAAAAAAAAAAAAAGCTGCAAGAACTACAGTAAAAGCTTGCTCTTGAGACAAAGACAAAGAGACTGAGGTATGCATGCTAAAACCGACCTGTCACCTGCCTGAACGAAAAAGGCCGTGCAGAGGAACAAGGAGCAGAACGCTTTGGGAAGCCCATCCTGTTTCAAAGCCCAGGGCTGGATGTATCTGCTTAATAAAACAGCCCTTCACACGAGGCATCGCTGCTTTGTTCTTCTCCTAAATACCCCTCTCACCTTCCTCTTCAACAGGCCTTTGTTCGATTTTCCTCTCTTTGTTTTTTCTGCTAAAAGCCATAAAACATTTGCAGAGAAGCTTAAAGACTCTCTTAAAGAAGATAAGAGAGAGACAGAATCAAAAATACTCCACACTCACGCTTCAAAAGTAGCTTTTAAATCTTAAGAGACACAAACAAACAGGCAGAAAGTCAAACAGAAGCAGATCTGCTGCGGTCACACACACACACACACACACACACACACACACACACACACACACACTTGCATACACTGACCTGCATCTCTTCAGATCTCATCTCACTTCATCTCCATCATTCTTCCTAATGACAGCACTATGTGCGTGTGTGTGTTCGCAAGGTCAAATCAATGTGTGTGATTAATTTCATCAGCTACCTTATGCTCCAAAGGAATTCTTGGACACGGCTGGCCGCTCATCCATATGGCTCCTATCAAATCAAAAAGCAATAACATCACCCCGCTTTCAAAAAATGTATTCAATACATTTTAAGCATGAACATTTATTTAGGTTTAAATATTTGTGTTTTTAAAGAAAATATTAGGATTTTGGTATAAGGCAACAATGAAAAGACTGTTCTATTACTGTTCGCTGTAGTGTATTAGCTATATATATACTGTATATTTAGCCATTTTGAGTTTGAAATTTTTATGTTTTCCATTTGTATTATATATATATATATATATATATATATATATATATATATATATATATTAGTTTCGGTAGTTTTATTGTGTTTTGTCATTTTTAATTCATTTTTTATTTTAAATTTTTTTTAATTTTTAGTTTTAGTTATTATAGTACATCAAATTAAACAAAATGAAAATGAGAACTGTTGCTTTGGTAATTAGATGATAGTTTTTGTAATTAAAGATTTAAATTTAAATTTACTTTTTAAATTTATTTTTTAATTTATGTTGTTATTTATTTTATTTCATTAAAAGTTTATTTTATTTCAAGTAAAAAAAAAAAGTTTAAGTTTGAGTTAACTAAAATAACCCTGTCAGTTGGGTTGGTATATAACATTATATAAGTAAATTATACTGTAAGTTATTTATATATACAGTCATGTACAGTAAAATAGACTACAATATTCTTTTCAGTTTCATTTTCTGATTACTTTGATTTCCTCGCTTCGCAAGTGTTGCTGTTGTACCTTAAAAGTATATATAATTTAAATGTAAGTGAATATCTGGCAACCACAAGTGCTGGTTTTTAACAGGACTTTCTTATAGCAGTAGGGCAGGCCCCTACTCAATCTGATCGAACAGAGCCTGGCTGACCAAAACCTGAACCCAGCAGACAATCAATCTGAAGCCAGATGCAACAACCCCTTCAATTAAGAAAACCATTAGTGATCAAGGATTGTCTTTATTTAATTATTTGTCACACCTAAGCCTTGCAATTGAAACCCTTCATGAAGCTCAAAATCTCCTGCAACCAAAAAGCAGCGAGTTCTTTGACAGCCAGTGACATAAACGACAAAAACACACACAATTACTGCAGCAAACAGAGGAGATAAAGATAGATTCGATGGAGAAGACCACCTGCAAACTCTGACACGGTGTCAAGCCACAACACATCTCCACACATCAGCAAACGTGTCCTCATCTGCCTTGTGTGCCCGATTAGATCCAACTCATGAATATCTCAGCAGAGGTAATGAATAATACTGTCAAGTGCCGAAACTACAACTACGCTTGTTGCATTTTTAAATACATTGGATTGAGAACAAATAATCTAAATAGACAGCATGGAGGAAAATGCAGATGTTATTGTACAAACCAAACAGACTGCAGAAGGACAGAGAGGAAGATGCTGGCTCATTAAAAAAAAAAAACAAAAACAATTATGCATTACATGTAACAGAACAGTGTACAATCACCAGTTGTTCCCCAAGGGCCCTGTATCCATTTCTAGGTGTTTATGATAATTCAATGAAAATATCTTCTCAGGCAAATGCAGAAGGGCTGAATCCATCCTGAAAGCATGCAATGTATGTTGTATTTATGACTTTTAGCCTGCCCATCTGCAATACTTCGTTAAAAGTTCCCGGTTGGATGTGAGAACAACATTCAGCAGCTGTTTTCATGGCATTCATGATTTAGACTGTACGTGAATTGGCTCTTGAGGAGTTTATCTGATTTTTGCATACAAATATGATACAAATATGCAGTACTTTCCAGATGTTGCGTTCTTGGCAATATGTAAGTGCTTACTAGGTGGCCACACTGTAAGTTTAAAATGTTAATTATACAAAAGAAAAAAAATTATCATCAGTACTTGAGCTTTCAAGCAGCTTTAATAATATTTTCTAATATAGTATTTATTAAAATTTAGTTAACTTTTATCTTTTATTTTCTTTTTAAAGTTTTAGTAATTTTATGCTTTATATAAAAATGATATAATTTTATGCTTTATTTAGTTATTTTTATTAGTTTTTTATTTTTATTTATGTTTAGCTTTATTTTTATTTTAGCTTTAGTTTGAGCAATTTTATTACTTTAACTTCTATTTCAGTTATTTGTCAAAGAAAGTATTTCTGGTAATATTTATATTTTATTATTTATATTCTTCATTTATGATTAATGAAAAACATTTTAATAGTTTTAGTTTATGATAACAACACTGCTTTTAAACTTTAAAAAGTCCAAAAATAAACGGCACAAAATATTCATAAAAATGGTCCATACGACTTATGCTCTATATTTCAAGATAGCTTTGTGTAAAGAACGGACCAAATATTTGTTTTTGCTAACAAACCTTTCAGACTTCAGAATGAGAGTCCAAACAGCTGAAAAAAATATCACAATAATCCACAAGTAACAAGTCCATCAATTAACATCTTTTGAAGCAAATATCTGCATGTTTGTAAGAAACAAATCCATTATTAAGGAAAACAGTCCTCTATCCATAACATTGTTTTCTCCAGTGAAAGTTTTCATGTCTGAATCAGGAGAGAAATATGCACTGATCAAACACCATTTATGAGCAAAAAACAGTCCAAAGAGCTCTAAACAAATATGTGAGTGGATCTGATGTGAGAGAACAACAGGGGAATGATGTTTTCACTGGAGGAAGTGTTATTATGGATTATGATTGACAGAAATTATGGTATTAAAGTTAAAACCCCTTAATGATAAATTAGTTTTTTACAAACTGCAAGTTTTTACTTTACAGGACATCAATTAATGGACTGGAGTGGTGTGGATTACTTGTGGATTATAGTGATGTTTTTATCAGCTGTTTGGACTCTCATTCTGACGGCACCCATTCACTGCAGAGCATCCATTGGTGAGCAACAAACAAACTCATCTACATCTTGGCTGTCCTGAGGGTGAGTAAATTTTCATTACAGGGTCAACTATTCACTTACTAATTGATCATCGCTATTGCTTGTGAGCAAATTTGACCATCTGATGAACTATTTATAACTATTATTACATTTTCCATTACTCTTCTTGCTTCATGACCCATCAATGCTTATTAAATTTCTGTTTTCTTAGCTCTGTTTCTAATTTTGGAACAGAATTGAACCTCTCGTGTCCTCAAACTAGTGCAGAAATCATGAAGTTTTACACCGTTCTATGTCCGCCCTCCACCGTGTTTAATCGGGAGGTTTTCTCATTAGATGCCCATCGTGATCAGAGAGGACATGTACATCAGTTCAGCTGAAGAGGCCTTTAAAGTCAGAGGCAAAAAAAGAAATTAATGATTGAGGACAAGAAATCTAAGCACTTTGTCCACTCCAAAAGCCACAGAAGTGGAGAAGATAATAAGCCTCTGAAGCTCTCAAAGTGAGAGTCTGATTACACTCTAACCACACACACTTACACAGACATGATTAAATACCAAACCGCATACGTTCTCCTCGCTTCTGGAAAGACTCTGACGAGTTACTATCGATCCTGAGCTCTTATTCTACACACACCGACTATAAACATCTGAAGTGGAGTTATTGTGCTCGCCAGGTAAGTGTTAATCTTCAAAACAAGATTTTTTTTAGTGTGTGTTGTGATCAAAACATAAAAATCATGACACAACACATCACATTTGCAATGCTTTTAGGTGTTAAGACAACATGAAACAACATTTACCTTCCATAACAGTATATAATATAAGGCAGGATTTAATTTTATCAAATAGAATTTGACTAGATCATAAAAAGTGGAAACTTTACACTTTACAAGATTCCATTTGTTAACGTGAATTCCGTTAGTTAACATGAACAAAGAAACATACTTCTAAAGCATTAATTTTAAATCTTTATTTACATTTTAGATTGCAATCTAAATTTATTGTTAATTTCATAATTTACTAATACATTACAATCAAAAGTGGCATGTTAATATTATTTTAGTGGACTTGAACTAACATGAACTAAACATTAATATTTGTATTTTTTTTAACTAATGTTAACAATGATTAATAAATGTAATGATGTCTGTTAGTTAACTAACATTAACTAATGAGACCTTATTGCAACGTGTTACTGTTTATGTAGTTAAGTATTTTGGTAAAACTTCAAAGAAAGCTTCCATTTGTTAACATTAGTTAACTATATTATTTAACATCAACTAACTATGAAAAATAATGCTAAAGCATTTATTCATCTTAACTAATTAAAACTTGTACCTGTTAATATTATTTAATGGACTTTGGCTAACATGAACTAACAATGAACAATTGTATTTTTATTAAGTAATGATAACAAAGATGAGTTCATTTTGATTTCATGTTGCCTTTCAAAAAAATCACCCACAAACTTCGAAGTGATAATGAGTTTGATCAATATTCTTTTTTTAATTTTAGCATTGATAAAAAAAAATAAAAATAAAAAACAGGAATGAAGAAAGCATTTTTACACGTATAACAAGCATGTTTTAATACTGTTTTACACAGTCAAAAGAACAATATGAATCAAAGGCGAAATTAAATGATTAATAAAAATAAACCCCCTGCAAAAATCCATCAGGAGCAGAGTAATTCCCTTTTCTATAATATAAACATGGTGAAATAGAAATAAAAACACAATTAAAAAAGATGGGCGGAGAAACTGATATTGTGAAAAAGTAAAAAGCGATGAAAAACAGCTGCAAAAAAGATGCGCACATCTGTTAATAATGTCAGTAAAAGTACGTGAGTTTGTGTTTGTCCTTTTCATCTGCAACCAAATGCTCGCAGGATGCACAAACCCTTCCATGATTGCAGTTCAATATCTACAAAATCTGCATTTGAACAAATTACTTATATACACTGTACAACAACTGACGTCAAAATTACAGCTTTTACAAAAAACAATCCGCCCAATGGCATTCAAAATGACAGCGCAAACTGCCAAACGTCTCAATCCTGTTCCCTTCAGGCCAAAACGCCTTTCCAATCCGAAGTTGGTCCACAGTATCATGCCTCTCTCTCTTTCTTTCTCCATTGTTCTCATTTTGATTTATATTTTATTGATTTTCACTGTCTTTACATTTTCTTTCCCTGCATCTTTTATTCAGTATTCTGTTTCAGGACTTCTCAGCATTTCCCTCTTTCTGACTTGCCGTTATTGCTTCGCTCTCTCATTCCGCTCCTTTCTCTGGTTTGGGTCGGTTCAGAGAACTGAAGGAGATTTTTGGACTGCATGCTACAGGCATGTGTCATTCTTGCATTGTAAGTGCCTGTGAACACAAACGTTATTGATGATCTTTCTGCTTATGGCTTTCTGATATGTAATCGTGATTTTTTTCACAAGACAAAAAAGGGGAGACGTAAGTTACAGAAGTTACGTTCCTTTAAAACACTCATCTAAAATGATTGGCTTGAAAAATAGTGCCATTCAGGATCCGACTAATGCTTCACATAAAAGATAACTCTACTACCAATCCAAGGCCTTAAATGTGACATGACAGGATTATTTTGGACAGGGCCACTGTAAATCTGAACATATCCGTCTATCGTTTTAGTGCAAAAAATCAATGCATTTAAAAATAAAAATAAAAAATTGGGAAGCTACAGAAAACTCATGTGCTTTTTGACTGTTTATAGAAAACGGTTTCATATTCATGTCCACCTGTGCACATAGAACAGATCTGTTCCAAAACCTAATGAGCTGCCTTCTAAGGTGGCATCCAAACTGAAATGGACCCTCATAAGTGAGTGATTTGGAACAATCTACAAAGAAAGCAACTCAACTGCCCAGTTTGATGCAAAGCGCACCCCTGCTGAAACCAGCCTAAGGTGGCCAAGTTGAACCTTATTGATCATTTTAGACGGGGTTTGGACATTTGGGAAACATTAGCTAAACATATGCTTGCTAGAAGAACAGTTAAACCAGCTTGGCTGGTTTAGTTGTATTTTTTTCTTCATGTGAGTCTCGAGTCACAATTGATTTCAGCAGAGTTTGATGCTAACCACAAATAAAAATATGTCAATACACACAAATATTGCGTAATGTACTAATTTGTATATTATATTTAACAACTTTTTTTATTGATATTTTTCAGTACTGAATTAAATATATTTATAGTTGACATGCTCGACTTGTCTATCATCCTGAATCAGTTTTTTTTTTTTTTTACAATGAATTCAGGGATGTATATGTGCAATGCTACCTTATTTGTTTTTGCATGAATAACTTGTGTATTTGAACAAAAACTGTATGGTTTTGTGTTAAAAATAAATATTTTTTTTCTTTTCTCAATTTCCAATTTTAATTTTGGTTGGCTATTACTATTAGAATTTTGTTCATTGTATTGTATGTAATTGCAAGTTTTGTTTTTGCATTAATAATTAAAAAAATTTAATCGGAAAGGATTTTACTTTGTGAAATTCCAAATAAAAATATTTAAACTTAGAAGGCAGCATATTATGGTCTAGGTAGGCGGCTCACTAGGTTTTAGAACAGATTCTGATTTCAAACACTCAAAGGGGAGCACCAAGCAAATCAGGAACTGGAAGGAACGATGAAATGCACCAGGTGATTTCTGAAAACACATCTACAGATCATTGGTCTCCGTTTGCTATGACGCTTCTTGTTGCTTTGATTGTATGGGTCCCACCCATGACATCACTTCCAGACACTTCCTGTGCTTTTATATTTCAGCTGCTCATGCAGAGGGCAGCGCTAAGAGTCTGTCTGCGGCGTCGGCAGTCCTCAGACTGAATCTGCTGCATCTGACAGACGCAAGAGTTTAGTGTCTTTTATGTGGGAAAACACGTCCTGTTAACATCACTAACTGCTTGTTTAGTTCCTGGTGGCATATCAGACCTCTGTTTGCTGTGTATGTGGATGCATGTGCGCGTCCTCCAAACTATCCAAACTTCCTCCTGTCTCAGAGTCTTCGAACCCGCAGGGCACGGAGGAAACGTCAGAGGCGGAGGAGACGTTGATGGACAGGCGCTCCCCCCTGCCTGTAAAAGTGCTAAACTCCTCCCCCGTAGAGCCGAGTGGCAGCTGATGTGGGGGCAGGTATTGGCTGGGGTGGAAGTGTGGGCGGGGCTTGCGGTCCCCGCTCAGAGTGCTCTCCCTGGACACAGGTTGATTGGCGGGTGAGGTGTCAAATTCCTCGGTGGGAAGGGGCGGGGGCAGCTGGTCCTGGGACATAAACTCCTCCTCCTGAGGCGGTGAGTAGTCGCTGTCGATATCGAATCCACCGAGGTAATAGTCGGATTCTAAGGCCACGCCCACTTCGACCGTCTCATAGGTGGGGACTTCCTCGATGTCAGGCAGGCGTGTACTCGGCAGCCAATCGGAAGTGTCCCAGTGGTATGCTGGAGAAACAGGAAACAGGAAGTTAGTAAACATCGAGTAGGCAAACAACTAAGGGGATCCTTCGATGGTACGTTATCATGTAGGGTTGCATGCTTGGTCATTCTGAAGGGAGGTTTAACAGGTTAGACATTGGCCCTGTCCCAAATGGTGCATTTGTTGAGACTGTAGTGCATCCCATTCACAACCTAAGCTCATTGGAAAAACGTGCCTCTAATTAAAGCTTTCCAAAACTCCCAAAAATTTATTATATGTACGCATACATATAATTCACTGCTGTTTCCAGCTGAAATGAGCACTAGTGGCAGTAAAACACCAACAACTTTTTTAAATCTAACACAAATTATGATTACATGTCAGATTACTGATTAATAAAGTCTTGTATAATATTATGTTATGAACTCAAAACACTTTTACCATAGTGCATAATTTGTAAACTACACAATAAAACCATTTTTTTGTGTGTGTGTGTTAAGGTGTAAATATATAAAAAACTATTAGAGTGCATTTTATGCATGTTTTAATTCAATGTTACATGCAGTTTCTTTGTAATTATTTGTGAAATTTACTAGCAATTTTAGAGTGAAAATTGTTTCAAAGTAAATTGTACACAATTTTTTTTTCAGTGTAATTTATTTTGATGTTTGCATCACATTAATAGCTACATATGTATGGTATTTCTGATGTAGTAAACTTGCTTGGTAGCACACCTGATAAATCACTGTGCTTTTGATGCAGAGGTCTTGGGTACGAGCATGAGTCATGATAAAAGAGCTCAAATGCTTTTAGAAGTAAGCTAAAATGGCATGGTTTCTTCAGCAAATGCGTTTTTATCTCATGTTTGGTTTTGTAAACATTATCGGTTATGTTTATGCCACTTACAAGGATTTTTACATTTAACTAAAACCATAAACCATCTTTTTCTCTATATATTTAATACTAAATGAAAATGAGAAATTTATATATATATATATATATATATATATATATATATATATATATATATATATATATATATATATATATATATATATAAACCTTATTTGCCTTATTAATTCTCATTTTCATTTAGATTGAAATGAAATGATATGCTTATATAACTAAAACTGAAATCAAAATGAATAAACTAATAAAAAATAAACACAAAGCAAAATAAAAAAATAAAAATAAAACGAAAATATAAAAGATAAAAAATAAAAACTATTTCAAAATATTAATAAAAACTATAATAGTATCTCAATGATACTAATATAATCGGACATTTCATTTCCGAACTGCCTCAATTCATACAACAACCAACATAGTAAAACATTACCACATTCATGTTCATGGGTTTTGAATGAAATTGAACACGATTTTAGTGTCCCTCCCTGGATATTTCACTTTGAAAGTGTTTTGGAATCTGCAGGAAGCAACTAATTTAATTTTTCAGAAATGTTGCCACAGGCACGTTTTTCAAACAAGTCTCGGTTGCCCATTCACGATTCATTATTTTTTTGTTTGGGTATTTGGGACAGAAACATTACACTGAACATCTCCACATGCAGGTCTTGCTGTAGTGAGTGGACATGCCTGCAAGGTGATCGAAGACACAGCCAGGACAAGAGGTCAAGGTTTAGAGGTCAGTAACGCATTGTTGACACAAGCGAAACACTCAGCAAAAAACGCAAACCAAAATAAATGAGAGTGAGGATTGCATGCAGCGATGCATGAAAACACAGAAGCGCAGGGACACACACGCACACAAACACACACTGTACACGGCCTAAACCTCGCTATCAGAAAACATCAATATCAAACAAAAGAAAAACACAAAGTCAGCAATGGAAGCACTGCGGGGGAAGAGACAGACGAGAAAGAGAGGAAAGGGTGACGGAGGACTGCAGGTACTCTGATGTGTGTGTGTGTGTGTGTGTGTGTGCGCGCGTGTCGACAAAGAGCATCTCGCTGCTGGATGATGTGACATTTCCCAGAATGCAATAGCTCAGTTTGTCAGCAATACAGAAAGGGAGAGCGAGAGAGGGAGGAATAGACAGAGAACAAAGTCTGAAAAGGAAGGAGGGCAAGAACTCTGGGAGATTTAGCTGAACAAAGCAGGAGAGAGAACATGAATCACCTCTGTTGAAGTTTTGACCTTGATCCATAACGGACACTGGCAGGCAGAAAAGAAGCAGGAAGACAGAGAAAGAGAGACAGATTTGTGGGTCAGCACCAAACCCATCCTAACCGCGTGCTTGTGTACAAATACCATACTCAAATGCACTATCACTGCATGTAGATATGTTTTTGAAATCAAACTTGACATTTATCTCAGTGAACAACACTATCATTTGTGTTTTCTGCGTGTTTTGTGATATACTGGTGCGTACCTTACAAAAATTAAACTTTTTTTTTTTAATGAATAAGTCTAAAAAAAAAAAAAATTAAAGCTACATAGAAATATAAAGGTAACTAACAATGACAAAAGCACATAACAAAATTACTAAAACTTAAACTAAAAATTAAACACTGTTTATTTGCGGTTTGAATTACTAAAATTACTTAATCTAAAATAAAAATAAGAATTACATAGAAATATTAAAATAGCAACCTACAATGACAAAAGCACATAAAATTACTAAAACAAACAAAAAATCAAACATGATTTCTTTTAGTTTAAATGACTAAAAATAAAATAAATATAAATGAAAGCTATAAACAAATAATAAAGCAAAAACACAAAACACAAAATTACTAAAACTAAAAATTAAACGGTTTCTTTTTAGCTTGAATTACTAAAACTAAAATAAATATAAAGCTACACAAATATTTTAAAAAAGCTGCTTATGCGGTTTATTGTCACTATTAAATAAAATCCATTTTTTTTTAAAATTCTCAATAACTGCAGTAACTAGTTTATTAGGGAAATTTTGAATACCATGGCCAATATTTGTAAGGGTAAGAGATAAGAGAGAGTGAAAACAGAAAGAGAGAGAATGGTGCTGTAAAAATGTGTACATTCCTTCCCAGCTTATTAAAGTGCTCATGTTTGATCTTCATCAGTTTGATTGACTGTGATTAAGCTCACAACTCAAATGTAATTCAAATATGAACAAAGAAAAGTAAATGAGAGTCAAGCACACACACACAATCACACACACACACACACACACACACACACACACACACACACACACACACACACACACACACACACACACACACAATACTACATTCAAAAAATTTGATTTACATCTTTGTTCTACACATTAGAACAAAACCTGGACTAAGTACAAATATATTATCAGTTTACATACTGTGTACAGTATATCCTCTAAAACACATGTAAAGCAATCCTTAACTAATACAAAAGAAAAAAGACCTTAGATACAAAATATAAGCTAGTTGGCTGAAAATGACTTGATAAACCTAGCTTTTACATAAAAATTGTTTATCCTAAAAATTGTTTCATCAGCACTAAGTGTATAATATGTCACTGTGAGCAGGTTTTAAAGGTGATATAAGTATTTTTGTCCACTTTAAAGCAGTGTTGTTACTCTGAATTAAAACTATAAGAACATTTAAAAATTCATAACATGACAAAATTAATATTGGATGAAATAAAACGAATATTACATGAGAAATAATTTTAAAAACTTTTAAAATTTAAAATAATTTTACAGTACTAAAATGACTAAAACTGAATATAAATTAAAGCTACATATAAATGTAAAATAAAAATTAAAAATAAAAGCACATACAAATACAAAAACTAAAACAAAAAAAAATAATAATAAAAAACATTAATAAATACTATAACAGTATATACATAATACTGCAAATTACACCTCAGGAAATGAGCAGTACGAGAATGCTATTGCTAACAGATCTTTGTATCGGCCAATGCAAAAAACTCCATGAGCACTCTGACAATATGAAGGAATGGTTTAAAAAAATATATAAATATGAATTAGTTTTGAGATGTCTCAGCATGATCTAGCTTCAAGATTCAAAAGTTTGTGAAATGTACAATCTCTAAATCAAAGTGGAAAAGCTCAGTCAAGCTCATCAGCCTACATTACTTCAGCATGTCTAGCTTTGAAGATGCACTTGAAAAGCTTTTTTTTAACAACTTCAAACGTGTGTGTTTGCAAGATTTGTGCTCTTCCGTTCTGGGTAAAACATGATCTGGGGTGTGTTCGTCAGCGAAATAATTTGAGAAGGAACTCGTGTGTGTTTGCTGGATCATCTTGCTGACTGGGGTGACGTTTCTTCTCATGAGTAATGCTGTCACACACACACACACACACACACACACACACACACACACACACACACACACACACACACACACACACACACACACACTTAGTATTTAATAATGTAAAGTTACTTTTGTAGTGTACTTAACTATAGTTTGGGGAAGAAATGAGAAGAACAAAGCTAAATCTGACAAAAACTCTTTGAGAATGCAGAATAAAAAATAATAAAAAAAATTAAATTATAATGACTGCAGACTAAAAGTTCAACAGGGTTTGCAATCATAATAATCTTTATATTAAAAATATAAAATGTCAATTTAAACTAATTTTGGATGATTATAATTTTTTTATTATATATATATATATATATATATATATATATATATATATATTAATGTGAAATGGACATAAAATAAAATTTTAATTATCTTTACTTGAGGGCTTTTCGATATGCAATTAATCATAAATACATCAAATGATTAATTTGCATACAATACGATTAATTATTTAATTGAGTGACAGTCTATGGTCCACATGTATACTTCTATGTGTGTAAACAAAAAAAAAAAGAGAGAGAGAGAGAGAGAAAGAAGGAGAGTGTTTTTCAGCTGTGTGTTAAAAGGTTTGTGCATAAGTCTTCAAGCACTTTTAAGGAAGATGCTTCAGAGTCCAGCGGTGGGAAAGAGTACCTTCATTCTCAATCGTGTCGACTGCATCATTGACCAGCCGAATTACCGTCACTATGGAAGCTTGGAAAGAGAAAGCAATGAAGACCAGTCAGAAACGTTCACACACGCACAAGAACCAAACTGAGCCGCAGACCAATCAAACAGAAAAATCAGCTCCACAATATCCGTAACACTGTTGGTCCACTGCAAAAGCTTCTGTGGCCTGATTGGCTGTGGATGAATTTCGCTGTGACCAATGAAAGGCAAGCATGACATCATTCCAGCAAATCTGAGAAGAGATGGTGATGATGTGATCAACACACACACACACACACACACACACACACACACACACACACACACACACACACGCACACGCAGCATTCAAATCTTTTCACAAATTTACGAGATGAGTGTAAATAAAAGTCACAACGTCATATTTAAATTAAATGTTTCAATTAAAGAATAATGGCAGAAGACGACTGGTAGAGACAAACTGACAAAACAGTTTGACCAATATTTTTTACTGACATTCACACTTTTAACCAGCTACTTTTTTATTTCAAGGTCATCCGATAAATGTCTTCTGGTGAGTTTCAAAAGCATACCATCCAACAATACCTGTGCGTTCAACAGGATTTACTATTTTAATGTTTGCATAAATTATATATTTGAATTTAATACATTTAAGTAAATATTTAATAATATTTAATATAACAGTCATGTACACCTAAGTGAGATTCTTTCAATTATTTATAGTTTTAATAATAATAATAATTCTTTATTTATTTACATTTAAAATTTTCCTAGTATAATCATTTAGTGTGGTAAGCCCAAGATTTTAAGCACTAATTAAAATCAGTTTGTATGACTTTTTAAAATAATGTCCATGCTTGTTTAAGGGAGAGATATTCATTATGTTTATTATTATTTTTAATTACATATTTTAGATTTTTTATATAAATTTTATTATTATTAAAATATTAACGTACATATGTTCTAATGGTCATAGTCTTCTTATTTATGATTATTTTGTGTCATTAACAGATTTAAAGCAATAATTAAAGTATAATGAACAATTTGGCATATTGATCATAAGACAAAAATAATCTTTATCTGTATCAGTAGAAATTATACATATATACAAACTACAATTTCCATGATTCTCTGCTGTAGATTTGAGGTTTATTCATGTCTCATAGCTCAAACACTTTGAGATGATTTACACAGTGCAAGTTCAATAATAAGGTATTAAATGATGATTAATAAATCAATTAATAAAGCAGAAATGAAGAACCAATTGTAAACCTTACACATACATTTTGCTATATTACGGTTTGTGAAAAACAGTATCAGGTCAGGGACTTAAGAACAGCAACACACACACAAACACACACCTCTCACAACCATCTCAAAAAATATATATATATATTTTTACTCAATTTTCAAATTGGCGATGAGGATGACTGCCTGAAGAGTCCTGAGGAAAGATGCATGTTGTTTTATCCTTTCACGATGTGCAGGAGCAACAGTTAACACACACACACACACACACACACTCTTACCGTTATCATCACAGGAATCAGACTGAAAGGAGCTCAGCGACTGGACCTCGGAGTTGCTGCCCTTGTTACTGCCAGAGAAACATGTGACTTCTTCCAGCAAATCCACTTTACCTAAACACAAAGATCCAGACGTCAACCAATCACAGCCTAACTTACAGTAAACACACACACACACACACACACAAACACACACACACACACACACACACACACACACACACACACACACACACACACACACACACACACGTTTTGTGAATCACAGCTGTAGGCGAATCTCCACGCCATTCTGTATCCGAGAAGTGCTCTCTCTGATGTTTGCCTTTTAATTTCTTTCTTTTCCCGGACATTTTTGCTTTGATCTTTCCTCTAATGGTGTCACAGAAACGGCTGCTTAAAACAGCTGCACATAACTGTCTCACAGGTGGAGATTTTTAAGAAGTAAGAGGTTTTGAACAGGGGACACCACAAACCATAAGAAAATGAAAAATGAAGTAATTATAGGCGGTAAAAAGACTTGGAGGATTCAGATGAGGGAGAATTTAATACCAGAGTAGAAATGGCTTTTGTCATCAGCGTTTCCACTAAATGTACCCCATATACATACTTCCATAACTGCTCTCCTCTCAGTATTTATTGATGTGAAGATTTGTATTGAGTCTTAAGGGAAATGTTTTCCGTGGGCCGCTCACGGATCGCCTGATGCATGCACACAAAAATGGCAACAGATGTATAAAAATGCCAGTTACTATCTGATTATTGGTCCTTGTGGAAATAAAGTCATGTTTAAGATCCCAGGCTGCTACAATGAGAGCCAGTGCAAAAGGTTGGGGTCAGTAAAAATTTTTCTTTTTTGAAAGAAATGAATACTTTTCTAGCTAGGACACAACTGATGAAAAGTGCAAGGACATACATTTATAATTTTACAAAAGATTTCTATTTTGATAAATCCTGAAGAAAAATCACAGAAGACTGGAGTAATGGCTGCTAAAAAAAATCAGCATTGCATCACAGGAATAAATGAAACAGGGTGCACAGAGATATCCAAATACATATGCAGGACAGGCAGGCAGGACAGCTTATCATAATGTCTGGACCGAACATTTTGATTGGATGAACATTTTATTGTCCTACGCCTTCCACAGACGACATAAATGCATATAAATACCTCTAGACCACTTAACTTAGGCTATGTCCACATGGAGCCAGAGCTTTCCCTATTCCGATCTTTTTTTTCCCCTCGTCTCAAGAAATATCTGCGTCCACACAAAACCAACACAAAACTATGTAGTATACATGCCAGACCAGCATGTGGCGCTATAATTCTGCCACAGAGATACACTAAAAATGGAGAAGAAGACATGGACTATGCGCATAAACCTTGCGCGTGGTATACAAACGAACATGGAACATTACATTTATTAATCTGTGTTAATGTTAGATAATAAAAAGACAATCATTCAGTGTTTGTTCATGTTTTTGTTGCTGTTACGTGACGTAGCATTGTTTGACTAGGGGCGAAACGTGGGCTGATGACGTCATCGTTTCAGAAAATACATGGATTCGCTGTCTACACGAAAACGCAAAGACGGCGTTTTCAGATTTATCCACTCTGGGACCCGGTTTCAAAAAATAGCGGTTTCACCTTCTGAAAATGCCGGATCCGTGTGGACAAAGATAAAAGTTGGGTTCAAACCTAATAAAGTTCTCTTCCAGGAACAGGAGAGATTCTGAGATTCACAGATTCACTGTCAATCAACTGTAGAGTAACAAGCCTTATTTCGGATTCAGAGAAATAATTTGAAATACATCTGCTGTCATCTTGGATAAGAGAACATGAAAACAAAAGAAAAACAATACAACAAAAACAAAACAAAAAGCAACAGAGAATACATAAACTAAACAAAATGCAAAAAAAAAAAAAAAAAAAAAGACACAAAACATGTTGGAACGAACCATGGAAGCCTGTTTCTGACATGTGAAATTATAATTGTGACATTTTATCTCCAAATTATTTTTTCTTTTTCTTTTGGAATTTCAAATTCTCAGAATTGCAAGATACAAACTCAGAATTCTGACTTTTTTCAGAGTTTACATCTCGCAATTCCGGGTTTACTTCTCTGACCTGTAGAAAAAAAAGGAAGAATTGTAAGATATAAACTCTTTTTTTTTTTTTCATGGCAGAAACAGGGTTTTGTAAAACCCTAAAAAAAAACAAACAAAAAAAAACTAAATCACACACACACACACACACACACACACACACACACACACACACACACACACAAACTAAAACAAAAATCTGTTAAAATAAGATTTTCCACAATCACAGTGCTGTGGATTTTGTAGACTGGATTTAAACAGGGTAAAATTGATTAATCAGATCTAGAAATACTACTCTTATTGGTAGCAAATAGCAAAATAAAATTCTAAAACATTAAATAAATGGATAAGCAAGGGATGTACAGAACTTTAATGACAGGTATTTCAATTCTATTTCCGTGTAATTTTCAGATGAAGTGACTTTGGTTTACAAAATGCAAGATTTCAATGCAGCAAAATCTGAAAAGCTTTTATTGCATAAAACTGTTTCCACCTGCAGCTCGGTTTTGAATTTCAGCTGTAACCCTCATATGTAACCCTCGTATGAAAATGTATTTTGATTTGATTTACAGAAAACACCATAAAAAGAAAAATGAACCTATCTAGTGGGAAGCTGCAGATGGAAACAGTCTTAACAAATATAAGCTTTTCCACCAGATCCTGTGCGCTTCTGCCTAAATTGTCACAGCAGGAAACGGAGCTGAGTTTTAGAAGATAAAAGTGCCACTGCATACACTGATAATGTGAAATCTGGCAGCAGGTTGTGTTATCTGTGCTGAAAACAGTCATAGGTCGCTTTACCACTGATACATCAGCATACAGTTTGAATGCTATGAAGTTGCTTGTGTTGGCGTAAGGTTCATTAAGAGTCTGAATATCAAAATGTGCATGCCAAAAAGCCTAAGGGGGGTTACTGAGATACGAGCATGTGTGTGTGTGTGTGTGATTGTGAGTGTGTGAAACAGCAGTGATCTCGGCCAATCTCTGAGCTGCATGAGGTTAAATGTAGTTAAATGCGACATTTAAATAAAACATGTTAAGGGAAAGATGGATTTCACAGTTGGCGGCCATGAACTGATCAAAGCCATCTGATAAATTCATACTGGCAAACACATAAACATGCATAAACATATTTGTGCAAACACACCAGCGTATGTGAGCGATGCAGATTTTGCCTGGAGCGAGAAACGGTTGATTTTTTTTAATCAGAGGGTCAGCATGTTCTGGCTGAGATCGCTCCCAAAGCACTCCATCACAACCACCATACACTTCAACATCTGCAGCTGATGTCAGCAATAATTCACACACAATCGGAAACAGACTTTTAACAATGTGAATAAAAGAAGATGGAATTTGGGAAATATTAATTGGGAAATATAATGTCTACTAAAAAATTGATGGATGAATGAGCAAATTGAAATAATAATAATAATAAAAAAAAAAAAAATAAAAATAATAATAATAATAATTTTTCTTTTAATATTCTTAATTTGGGGTTCTTTTTTTAAAATGGATACATGCAAAATGTATTGCACAAGCACTTATGCAACCTTACTATTATTCAGCTGTTAATATTAAACTAATTTAATATATGGAAATAAAATTATATTTCTAAATATTTTAATGGAAAATAGTTTGGGAAATATATTATTGGAAATAAATTATTAAATATAAAATGTTTAGTGAATATTATTAATAAACAACTGAGCAATTTAAACAACAATAACAATAATAATAATAATAATAATAATACATTTTTTTTTTTATAATTTTGTGGTTATTTTTTTTAAGTT
Organism: allo-octoploid hybrid of Carassius auratus x Cyprinus carpio; assembly: GCA_024542945.1. Lineage (NCBI taxonomy): Eukaryota > Metazoa > Chordata > Actinopteri > Cypriniformes > allo-octoploid hybrid of Carassius auratus x Cyprinus carpio. The sequence goes on from CM045044.1 coordinate 1,660,910, forward strand.
GATAAAAACCCCTGCAAAATTAAGAGTTTGTTTATACATGCAATATTACTATTGTATTTATCATTTCTGGTATTTATATTACAATCATATATTGACTTAATATTATATTGGTAAATTTATTTAATTTTTAATAAAATATCAATAGAATTTGGGAAATAGTACTAGAGAGAAAATGATCAAATATAGCAAAAGTTATGTGAAAATGAATGATTTGATGTGAATGATGTTGACATTATTATTTTTTTTTTCAAATTAAAAGTTGGAATATACATATTGTTCGTCTACTATTAATATTACATTCATATAATATCTTCTAACTATATTTATAAATGTGTGGAGCAGTAACTGGGTGGAAAATCTGCTATGGAGTGAAATCAGAGTGAGATTTCTTTAATCTGTGCTCTAGCTGCAAACAGAAATCCTGGAGTGGATTCGGAGCGGAGCGATTAAAGAACACGGAGTAATTATTGTCACTGCAATCCGCTCAAATATCTCGAAACTCACACAAACACAACAAAGATATTACAGATATATGTCTCACCCTCTTCTTCCCAGGGACTCTTCCGTAGGGAATCACAGTCAGACCGGCACGGAGAAATGGGCGGCAAATTTGGCGCCACGCTGCACACGACCACGCCCCTCCGGTTGGTCCCTCCCAGTATCCGTGGCGACTCAGATGGATGGAAAGTGCTCATTTCCGTCAGCTCCATGCCTCGGCCATCACCTGGCCGTCTTTCCAGGGTTCCCCGAGTGTCTCCGGGAAAACACGGCGTGTATGCCATGGGCCTGACGGGGACCTGAGGAGGACCCGAAAGACTTCCTTCCATGTACAAGCTGATTGGCTCTCCAATGGCGCAGCGTAGCGGTGGATAGTGCCCCCCGTTGGCTTTGTGCAGCAGGGCAGCCGTAGCCGGATCCTGAATCATGGAAAGGTTATTCCGCGAATAGCTCTTCTGGAATACCTTCTTCCGGAAGGCGATGAATAGGAGGATGAGGGTGAGGATGAGGAAGAGCACGACGGCGATGCCGATAAGCTCCTCCTTCCCGACGTAGGCGTGGCCAGCCTGCATATCCGGAACAAGCACGGGACGAACGGAACAAGCGCTTCCCACGAAACCCGGCGTGCAGTTACAGTAGAACGAGCCGAAAGTGTTGACGCACACGCCGCCGTTCTCACACAGCTCGCGTTCACACTCGTTCACGTCCTCTTCACAGCTGCAGAGGAGAAATAAACACACACTGGTTACTGTGGCCCACTGGGTTTTTACTGCATCAGTTTACTGTCCTTGGCCTGATGTAAAATTTATTGTGATTCGGCAGAAATGCATCAGTCTGACACAAAAAACTGACATTGTGTCTGAAAGCAGGCATGATGGGATACGTTTACTGCCTAAAGTAACCTGTCTGTCTACAGTGAAAGTGAAAATGCTGGGCGACACCGCACAATAACAGCCAATCTGAATATATTTTTATTAGACATTTGGAGAAGGATTTTGGAGCTGTGAGATTTCAAGGAAACCAAGCACACTGCCACTACTGGTTAGGAGAAGAAAAAAACAAAATAACATTTGTTTTCAGCCATTTTTGGGTCGCCATGTTTCAAAGAGTCATTAAAGACAATGGGAAATCAATTTGTTTACTCCCATAATAAATATTGCTGGGCTTTTTCTTAAAACTTTAATCAAAATGCAACTTTCACTGCTTTATAAACAAGTTTAGAGACAACTACACAGATGAGAAAAAATAGTATATTAATACAACAAAATTTAAATAACTGTATATTTTTTATATTTAATATATGATTAAATTATGTATTTATTGTATTTTTATATTTTCTGTTTTCACTTTGAAGTTTTTGTCATGTTTTAGTAATTTTGTTTTGTGCTCTCATTTGTATTATTTTTATGTCTATATAGTTTTTATTAATTTTATTATTATTTTTTGTTTTTGTTTTTATTTATTTTGTTTGTTTATCATTAGTTTTTGTTTATTTAGTTTTAGTTATTTTAGTAACTAAGCAGAAATTAACTGTTGAAATTAAGCTGAAATAACTTAAATATATATATATATATATATATATATATATATATATATATATATATATATATATATATATATTAAATAACACTATATAATATAATATGCCGCATAATGGATGATAAATGTTTATTTCATGTTGTCTTCACTGAGCCCATTTACGTCCTGTGAAGCAAGTGTGTGTGTGTCCTAAGTGTGACTAAAGACACGCTGCAGGTGCATGAAAGGCCGTGTTTAAAGTGTTCTGATGTCTGTGTGTATTCGCCTCAGCACTGCTAAAAGACCAAATAAAAGTGTCTGTGGTCTGTAATGAAGTACATTAGCATAAGCCAAGAGAGACTGCAGCAGTATAATCTCCTCCATGCAGAGAGAGGCTTGAAACTGTCTTCAAAAAAGACCAGTGCTGCTCAGATACAGACAGACGGATGGCACCATCTTGTGGCCACAAATAGCGTTACAGTTCCCTGCAGCGATGACGACTGAGAAATACATTACACCGACTGCATAAAAGTGTACAAGGAGGACATGTAAGTATGAATATGTATGCGGAAAGTTTAAGTTCATCTATCTTATTGACTACCCACATCAAACACACACCGCATCATTGTGTACAACTACACAAAAAAGAAAATCACACAATATTTGGACAGAGAGAGAGAGAGAGAGAGAATATTGACCTGTTAATATATGAAATATTAAAATAATACAATAATGTATTATAATGTATTATTATTATTATTATATAATAAGATATAACATATAATAATAATAATTATTAATTGTATAGTTATTGAATAATGTTATTAATATATGCTAAAACTATAAACATTATTATACATTTAAATATACATATACCTTTTGTATCATTATTTTGCTAATAATCTTTTTTTAACAATTTTACAATAAATTGTATTTCAAAATATTAAATAATCTATTTATCTGTCTATCTATCTATAGAGAGAGTAAGAGAGATAGAATATAGACTTGGTAATATATGAAATATTAAAATATAATAATAATAATAGTTTATTAACAACAGGTTCAAATTGAATAATTTAAAATGTATCTATGCTACAATTATTAAAATGAATTACATTTGAATATACATATACCTCTGCTATCATTATTTTGCAAATAATATTACATTTTTACAAATAAGTTATATTTATATTTTAAAAATATTAAATATTACATTTATTAAAAATAAAAATATATTTATAAATATAAGTGCATATTCTCTCTCTATATAAATCTTTTAGATGAATATAACACAAATATATATTTATATTTATTCATAAATATATTTTATAATTATTATATGTAATACTATTCATATTTTTTTAGACAATTCACATAAAGAAAACCTTTTTTTTTCTTCACATTTGTGACCCTGGAACACAAAACCAGTCTAAAGTCTCTGGGGTATATTTTTAGCAATACCCAAAAAAACACTGTATGGGTCGAAATTATCGATTTTTCTTTTATGCCAGAAATTATTAGGATATTAGGTAAATATCAGGTTCCATGAAGATATTTTGTAAATTTCCTACCGTAAATGTATCAAAACGTAATTGTTGATTAGTAATATGCATTGCTAAGAACTTCATTTGAACAACTTTAAAGATGATTTTCTCAGTATTTTGATTTTTTTGCACCCTCAGATTCCAGATTTTCAAATAGTTGTATCTCAGACAAATATTGTCCTTTCCTAATAAGCCATACATCAATGGAAAGCTTATTTATTCAGCTTTCAGATGATGAAATTGACTCTTATGACTGGTTTTGTGGACCAGGGTCAAATTTAGTATAGAAATATATAATTTTTTTAAACCATCATGTGGGATGTTTTGGGATCAAAAACTGAATAGTTAAGACCAAAGTAGCTGAAATGCTGGTAAACTGACGTTGCGCCGGTGTATCCTCTCTTGCAGCTGCAGATGAAAGCGTTTCCGATGGGTTTACACACGCCGCCGTTCTGACACGGGTTTGGCAAGCAAACGCTGATCTCGGTCTCACAGCGCCCTCCGGTGTACAGAGCGCTGCAACTGCAGGAATAACCTGAGAGAGACACATGCAAGAGAGACGGTTTGTAAATGAATTGCAAAACAATCATGCAGACACACGCTCACACGCTGGTGGGAAGTCGCGTGGAAAATGTCAGTGAGTAAACAGTGCGCTGGCTTTATCAGGTCTCCCCACAAAAACAAACCAACAGACAGATACGTCTGCCAGACACTCCTGCACAAACGACCTTTACAGAGAGGATGTGTACGCCACAACACCGCAACTCCCACAACGCACTGCTCCATTCATCAGAGCCAGCGAACGAGTGAAAGAGAGAGAGACGACTACAGTCAGGCAGCAGAGATGAGACGAGATGATATACAGAAGAAAAGAAAAGAGAGAGAAGAGAGGACAGGAGATGGGAAGAGACTAGAAGGATAAAGTAATAGAATGAGAAGAGACTAGAGGAGAAAGTAAGACTAGTACGAAAAAAGATATGAGAAGCAAAGAACAAGAGAACAAAAAAAAAACAAGACAAGAAGAGACAAAGAGAAGAGAAGAGATGACATGAGAATTATAGATGAGACGAGAAGGGAAGAGACTAGAAGAAAACATGAGATGAGACTGTATGATGTGAAAATAGAGAAAAGAAGATGGAGAACAGAAGAAGAGACCAGGACAGAAGATGAGAAGAGAAGAGAAAAGAGATAAGAAAAACCAGATGAGATTTCGAATAGACGAGACAAGAAGAGAAGAGAAGAGAGGAAAACACGGCATGAGAAGAGACAGTATGATGTGAAGAATAGAGAAGGGGAAAGATGAATGCAAGAAGAGATGCGAGAGAAAACACAGGGGCCGAACAGAAGATGAGATGAGATGTATGTGAAAGCAGGCTCTGATTTAATCATCATAATTGCTCATTTGGTCTCCATCAGACGCAGTAGATGTGAATTAGAGCTTCACTCGGCAGACAGAAGCAAGCTGATTTGACTTAAGCCAAAACTGAGCAAAGCTTATTAACCGAGTAATTACATCACAGAAGCAGATTAACTGGAGAGTAAATGAAGCAACCAGGAGGATTAATTATAACATTAAGATGAATCATGGCACGATACTGAAAACAGATATTTCTGGAGAGTTAAGCAGGTTTTGGACACACACACACACACACACACCTCCAGATGGCAGGCTGACGCAGGTGGCTCCGTTTACACAGGGCTGGGCGGCACACGCGTCCGGATAGAGAACACACCCCAGCTTGAGATCCGTCAGACCCACCACCTCTGCATACGGGCTGCGCTTGTTCTGCAGCGGGAGTTCGTTGTCGTTCAGAACCACGGAGTCTAAACAGCCCTGAAAGCCGTTGGTGACCCGCAGACCCTTCCTTTCGGTCAAGCTACGGGCATCCGGAGGCGACACCTGCGCTCCGAAATAAATGGACAGATCTGCTCCCAGAGGTCGGTATTTAGTCGTGGCCAGACGCCGCTCCACGTACATGTCGTCCAGCGAAAGGCTGCTGTAGTTTCCTCGCAGCTCCAGGACCACGTGATGCCAGTTCCCGTCGTTGACCGGACGGCCGGAGATCCCGATGCTCCTGGGACTGTTGCCACAATCCAACTGAAACCACAGCTTTCCCTCTTCGATCTGTCAGTCAAATAAAAGATCTGTTCATAACTTTTTTCACTTGTTTTCTATGTTAAACAGTCATTAGAACAAAGTATGCTATGGACATATAAAGGTGTGTTTGTGTTTAATGGTGTGTACCTTCAGCACACTACACGGATCTGCACGCGTGTACATAATGATTCCTTTGCTCTGCAGCGTTCTGATGCGAAGCGCTAACTTCATCTCTCCACTCCTCTCTCCATCCGTCACTCTGTACTTGATATAACTGTTACCAGAGAAGCTCAGAGAGGTGTGTCCTGGACAACACACACACAAAACATCAGTCACTGAGAAGGAAACGGCTCTTATTGTAAGAAGGTGCCACATTATATATCACACTTAAAGAGCTTTCACACAGGGGTTATAAGATACCTGCACACTCTCCCAGTTTGCCCTGCGGACACTGGCACACGTACGGCCCCCTGCTGCTGTCCGTTCCCACACACTGCATGTCACCGGGACATCTCATGTCCGCACACACCTCCGACGCAGCAGAACAACTCCCGTCTGAGCGAAAGAGATGGACAAATTACTATTGCAAAACAAACAGGCTCTTTTTATTGTGCTGTACAATAAAAATAATTATATGCGATAACATGGACCACAAACATTTTTCCTAATTTAAATGACAACTATGTTTCTATTCCTGCTGTTTTTGAGCCCAAGGACACGGCCCGTATTCAAGAGAGTCATTTTGTAATTGCATGTTTAATATTAAGGGCTTTTCACACTGCGCTTCACCCTGGGTTATCATCTTTTAAAGATGGGGTTAAGACCACTTTGTGTTAAGGAACATTTGACACCTGTGATTTTGACAGAGGTCAAAACCACATTTGTATACAGTGAGAATCAAAACAACGTTATGGTGAGTTGTTTAGAAACTGCCTTGTCAATCCCTCATTAAATATTGATTCAAACATTATTATGAAAAAGCTTGATTGGTTACATGGCTAGGTTATGCATATCAATGCAAACAAAATGTACATTTATCAACAGTATGACAAAGGGAAGAACAAATTTGTGCATTTGCACCTGTGAATATTTTGAATAGGAACTTTTTCTAAACACATACATTTATGTTAATTTTATTTGTGTATTTAGTCACAACTTAAGCACAATTATTATTGAATGAGACTCAATATTATAACCCTCATAAATAAGTAAACATGAACAGAAAACTTCCAAGAATGCCACAGTATGACTTAAAATTACTGAAATTAATAAATAATTACTAATAAATTAATCTAACTTCAATATAAATTAAAATTACAGTCAAGACTGAAATATTCTGTTTCCCCCACTAAATAACATACTTGTTGTAACTTCAAGAACTACAAATTGAATTGTGGTTAATTAAATTTCAATATTTACAGTTTCTATAAACAATTCTATTAAAATACATAAATTCTATTACTAAAATTCTATTAATTAAATCTATATAAAAATCTATAATAGAATTGATCATAAATTCTATTCAATTTGTTTGCTCATATTTACAGCAGAAATACCATGAATATAGTAGTCTATATGCATGGATATTGTGTTCCACTTTTGAGTCATTTTGAATAAAAGCATCTGCTAAACTGTGATGGAAAACGGGGACTTTTGAATCAAAAAAGTTGAGAACCACTGATTTAAAAAGATCCTGGGTCAACAATTTGTTCACACACAGACACACTCACCGCTGCACACGCATCGTGTGTTCCTGTGGAACTTGGGCGACACGAAGCTGGTTTTGGTGGAGCTGTATGTGAGCAGACTGTGTGAGTCCAGCGTGATGGTTTGTTCACACTGGGCCTCCCTGCAGTCCAGACCCGAGCAGTTCTTATCCAGAACCGCTGAGACTCTCAGAACCTGGTCCAGCTGCCTGCGCGCCGAGCTCAGCTTCTGCGTCACCAGCGCCGCCTTGTAGAACCCGCCGCCTTCCGCCGTCTCCACAGCAACCAGCAGGTCCAGCTGTCCTGTGGACTCCACCGGCTGCACACTGAGCACGTGCAGAGCGTCGGGCCGAGGCGTCGCCATGACACTGGACAGGACGCGTCTGACTGAAGGGAGGTGACGGGACACGAAGTCGTGAGGGGAGACGCGGTCGAAACGGATCGTCACAGCATCATGGAGCATCTCAGCCGAGGCCTGCTCCACGTGCACGCTCACAGGCACGTTCACAGTGAAGCGGCCGTCTGTTACCGTAGCGCTGAGGGTGTAGCGGCCCGTGTCCAACCCGCTCAGAGCGATGATTCGACCATCTCGAGGGCTCACCTGAGAGAGAAAAAGATGGACACATCAAAAAAAAAACACACAATAAGACATCTATTAAGATTCACAAAATTTAGAATCACCCTATGAAATCAAAATTAGAGTTTTGTTGTTTTTGAAAATTAGAGTTTTGTTGTTTTTGACCATGTCTGATGGAGTACAGTAAATAAATTTTTTTTTTTTATAACAATTCATTAAAACTATATTTTATATATATATATATATATATATATATATATATATATATATATATATATATATATATATATATATATATATATATAAATTCTAAATTTGTATAAATTTATAATAATCATATAATTTATAAATTATAATTTTTAAATATACATATCTGCAAATTTGTAATTAATATTAATTGTAAAATTAACCTTCTAAAAATGTAAATTAATTTAATATTTAAGTAAAATTAATTACACTAAGTCTGAACTTTTGATGTATGCAAATGAATTAATAGTTCTCATTGTAAAAACATCTATAAAAAAAAACATCTAAAAGTTTATGTTGAAAAGGTTGAAATTAGAAAAAAAAAATTATGAATACGATTAAAACTATGATTAAAAAAAAGCATGAACTTCAAAGGAGCTTATGACAGTTTTGATTTGAAAACATTTTTTGGTTTTGCATAATACTCATAAATCCAACACTGATTGAAAATATTATTCAATTTTAGACAAAAAAATATTTTTTACTTATATTTATTTGAATCTCAAACTGCCTCAAAGTAAATAATAGTATTATTACTTAAAAAATAAACATTAACTCAGTGACAATAATAACTGAATGATAAAACTAATTGAATGATAATTGTTGTAGGGCATAAAAATGGACTTAATCTAAAACATGAGAATGACTGAAGAAAAAACTGTCAAAATATGAATGTGATGCATGCACAAAGGAAATGGAAACCATTGAAGCACACGCTCATGTACCTTGAACAGGCTGCTCTGCTGGTGTGTGTGTCCGTAGGTGAGAATATCAAAGGCATCCTGGTCAGTGGCGTGGATCTGACCGATCACACCTCCTGGAAACTCGTCCTCCATGGTTACAATGTGCACGTGTAAAGGTGACGCCACTGGCTTGTGCACGCTCTCCTCTATCACACGCACCAACACGGTCGCCATCGATGACAGGGGCGGCCTGCCTGAATCACTGGCCTGTGGGGTGAAACAGCGGACAGTGATTGGCTGAATCAAGTGTCAAACAAACCACAGAATAATCAGAGGACACCGAAATACTATTTGTATTAAATCTAAATTCTTGTGTGATTTGAATAAAAATGTATCAGTTTCCTCAAAAATGTCTAGCGGCACAATACTGATAATCAGAAATGCTTCTTGATTAGCAAATCAGTATATTAGAATGATTTCTGAAGGATCATGTGACACTGAAGACTGGAGTAAAGATGCTGAAAATTCAGCTTTGCATCACAGGAATGCATTACATGTTAAAATATATTCAAATAGAAAAGAGTTATTTGAAATTGTAATAATATTTCACAAAATTACATTTTTTTTCTGTATTTTGGATCAAATAAATGTAGTCTTGGTGAGCATAATTGACTTTCAAATATAGAAAAAAAATCATTCTGACTCTAAACTTAGGATTTTTGATAATGTATAGACAAAATGTAATTAACTTCTTAAAACTTTTTGCCCAGAATTTCTCTTTACCTGTACATGAATGACATACTCTGTGCCTTCTGACCTACGGAACACCTGATTGGATGTCAACAGCCCCTCTCTATCCAGTTTAAACCACGCCCCCTCATTTCCTGATAGAATACGGAAATGAAAAGGCGGGCCGTTGTGGCTGGCGTCGTTATCGATGACGGACAGCTGTAGGACACTTGTTCCCAGAGGCTTGTTCTCCTGTTGATGAGTAAAGCTCACATTCAGCTGCTGAAATGACTTGGACGTGATTGGCTGATGTGCCTGTCACTCTTGATCTCACCTGTATAACTGCAGTGTGATTGGCTGGAGTGAAGGTGGGCGGGTTGTCGTTGACGTCAGTGATGTCGATGTTCACCTGAAGGGTTGAGGACATCGCAGGCGTCCCTCTGTCAAGAGCTCTGATGGACAACGAGTAACCAGCCATCTACAGATACACAGAGAGAGGTTTAAAACGTACAGAATAAGAGATGAAAAGAAAGTACAAAGTTAAGAGACATGAACACACATCTATATATTCTCTTTCACTCGGACTGTGTCATAAATAGTTCATGACAGGCTGACAGATGATCTGAAGCTCCATACATACAGACACACAATCTGGGTTTGTAACTTGCTGTCGGTTTCTCTGCTTTTTGCTATTTCTCATCTGCTTTTCTTCTCTCTTCACTGAAAGCACTGTATTTTAGACATTTGTGGCATTTTTATTTTATTTTATTTTAAACTCCATTTATAATGTTTAGGACTATTCATTAGTCTTCTAAACAAATCATTATCCCGCCCCCCCCCCTCTTTTTGCAGCTTAGTTACAATTAATGGACTTTATAGAAGATTTACACAAAGTTAAAAGAGTATGTCTACATCATTCATCACAGTCTTATTTCAAAATAGCCTGGAAATGATCTGACCCCTTTTAACCATCTATAATTGAACAGACTCGGGAAGCTGAAGACAACAATGACTTCATTAAGCTAATTGACTTGAGAGTATAAAGGCGAGTCTGCATGTAATCTAAAAACGCTTTGGCGCCATCTAGTGGTTGCAGAGTTCTATACCATTGTGTTTTATTTATTTATTAACTTAAAATAAAATGTTTAAAATAAACTGGGTGTAAAAAAATCACATTTGGTTTCAGTGATTTAGTTTTTTAAAGAAATTAATACTTTTATTCAGCAAGGATACATTAAATTTATCAAATGTAACAATAAAGACATGTATATTGTTATAAAAAATGTCTAATAAATGCTGTTTCAACCTCCTATTTATATATATAAAAAATCAAATAAGAAATAAAGACTGAAAATTCAGTTCTGCTGAAAATTCAGCTTTTTCAGAGGATTAAATCAAAATAAAACATTAAAATACAAAAGTGTTATTTTAAATTGTTATAACATTTCACATCACTGTTTTCACTGTATTTTTGATAATAATATTAAAGTTCTAAGGGACTTAATTCAAAAACTTAAAAAAAAAAAAAATCTTAGCTCCAAACTTTTGAATGAACTTTTGAAAAATTTATATTAGATATTATAATTTTTTTTATATTCATATTACCAATTTCTAAAAATGAACTCACTTAATCAGTGATCAAAGCATATGCTTTACTAGAGCAAACTCCAAAATCATCATCTCCAATCTTTTTTTTTTTAATATGAGGTTTTACAAGTGTAATGCGTTAATCTTAATCTCCTACACATGGAGAATCTTTCATATTAAATTAAACACTACATGACACCGTGTCTGTTATTAAAGGCTTTCCTGTGTGGATTTCTGCCGTGAAGGATTTGATTTCTTCTTTTCTTTTGGCTGTTCCCTGATCAGTGTCAATTAAAATAAAGTCTTTGTGGGGAGTTTGTCCTATTTAATGCCTTTATTTCTCTGTCACTCGGTTGTCATGGTAACAACCTCACCGTTTCTCGATCCAGCTGCTTGTTGACTTTGATCTGCCCCGTGATTGGCTCGATGAAGAACTGGTTCTCTCGGTCACCGCTGACGATGGAATACAGGATGTCGCCGTTCGCTTGGCTGTCGACGTCTTCCGCTGTCACCTAGGCAACCACGACAAATCACCAAATTATAATGTGGATCTCAAAGACACAAAAAAAGGACTGATGTGAATTTCATGACGGTTACCTTGACCACGGTGTCTCCTATGTTAGCATCCTCGCTGATGGACACGCTGTAGGCGTCGCGGCTGAACACGGGGGCGTTGTCATTCACGTCTGTCAGGTTGATGTTCACCATGGTAACAGCACTAAGGGGCGGAGTCCCGCCATCAATTGCCTCCACGGTAAGGAAATAATCCTTGCAGGACTCAAAGTCCAGCGGTCGAGAAACAGAGATGGCACCTGTACGAGGCACAAGGGGAAACATGACACAACTCAGAGTCCATATAATATATAAAAAAAAATGGTTTGTTCTACACTTATATCATAGGAACCTTCAAACATTTAATTTGATCATATTCGGCCATCATATGAACTTTTGATAATTTTTGCCCATCATAGGTGCATTCAAACATGTTTGGCCATTACAGGCACCAGTGTTGGGTGTAAGGCATTACAAGTAAAGTGAGTTACGTAATCAGATTACTTTTTTCTAGTTACTAGTAATGTAACACATTACCTTGAAATTTACAATGAAATATCAGAGTTACTTTTTCAAATAAGTAACACAAGTTATGCCGTTTCCCATTTATTCACTGACATTTCTCCTTGTCCTCGGGATGAGAGACATTGGGAGTGAAATGCAGAGGCACTTCCTTTAGCCTGAGGCTTATTCATTTCACTTTTAGTGTGAAACGGCCTTTACAGATGCCAAAAAGTTCCATAAAAAGTAATGCAATTAGTTTTTTTTGTTTTTCTTTTTATGGAGTAACGCAATATTGTAATGCATTACTTTTAAAAGTAACTTTCCCCAACACTGGCAGGCACATTCAAATATTTAATTCAGTCTTTTTTTTTTTGGCTATTATAGGCACATGAATATTTGATTTGATACATTTTGTCCATCATAGGTGCTTCTAAACATTTTTGGAACATTACAGCATTATAGCAACATTCAAATGTTTAATTTGGTATTTAAGCATCTGAATTCATTCTTTTAGGCCATAATAGGTGCAATTAAATATTTTTGGTCATGATAGGCACTTTCAAATTCTCAGTCCAATCATTTTTGGTCATGTATGAACATCTGATTTGAACGTTTTTGGACATCGGGTACATGCAAAACATGTTTGGTCATCGTAGGCACATTCAGACACTCAGTTTGATCGTTTTTTTTTACCATTATATGCATGTATATACATCTGATTTGATTGTTTTTGGCCATAACTGAAGCAACATATTCAAAGGAACATATAAATATTATATTCAATCATTTTTGCCCATTATAGGCATGTAGGAATGTCTGATTTAATCATTTTTGGCACTCAAACATTTTTGTTTTTTTGGGCATTATCAAAAACGTAATTATTCCAAATGGTGTGTATATTACATTATATATTTATCATCTCATTTGAACATTTCTGTATGGTGCACATAACAATCTCCTGTAATGCATCTCATCACCTGTGTTGATGTTAATGGTGAAATGGCCCTGTTGGTTTCCGGATCGGATGTTGTAGTAAATATCAGCATTAGTGCCAATATCTTTACTCGCAGCGTAAACCTGTACCACTTCCGTACCCACTGCCACATCTTCAGGAAGCGTGGCCAGATAGTCCCTCCTCTCAAACACAGGCGGGTTGTCATTAATGTCCAAAACTGTGATCGTTAAGTTCGCAAGGGAAGAGAGGCGAACTGGAACGCCTTGATCTGACGCACGGACCGTTATATGATATGAGGACTGAACCTCGCGGTCCAGCAGACGCTCCAAAACAACAATCCCAGATGCTTTATCAATGGAGAAGACCCCATCAGCCGAATCAACAAGGGAATAGACCACTTTACGATTAACACCTGCAAAATAAAACACATGCTGGATTCTATATGCAAAAGCCATTCAGTTGTAGCTGCATTTCTAAGCTACAGATGATAACTATCTTTTACCATTTACTACTAACTAAAACTGTAAATTTTTAATGCTGTCAAAACTTAAATGCATCAATATGGCACGCTCGTACCCAGATCAGGGTCTATGGCTTGTATTCGGGTCAGCAGAGCTTTAGTGGCGGTGTTCTCATGGACGCTAGCGGTGTAATGGGGCATGTTAAACATCGGCGGACTGTCATTCACGTCCAAGAGAACCACCTCCACCTCAGCCTCACACCACAAACCGCCGCTGTCCGTCGCACGGGCAACCAGAGAGTATCGCGCGACCTTTTCACGGTCCAGCGCCGTGGCTGTCTTCAGCTCGCCTACACAACAAAAAAAGAGACTTATCAAGAATCAACAAGGCTATAAACAGTATGCTTCTTCAAACCCGACTCACAAACCTGTGTGTGGGTGTATGATGAAGTCTTCTGCTCCAGAACCGAACAGGGAGAACCGGATCTGTGCGTTTGCGCCCGCGTCAGCATCTGTAGCTTTGACCCGGAGGATTTGCTTATTTATGGCGACATCTTCAGACACGGACACAGAGTACACGGCCTGCAGACACAAACACACTCATTACAGAGCTCACATCAGCTCCGGGCTTCAAATTCAGGTTGGCTTTTGCTGTAAAGAGTCAAGAGCTTTTCTTTGCTCATATTTTCAGTGCCAAAAATGGAGAGCGAAATGAAAATGTTTTTTTAAACACAGAGGTCTGCAGGACTAATTATCAATGAAGGAACTACTGTTGACCTTTGAAAGCACATTTGAACACTTGATTTGAACATTTCTGGCCATCGTAGGTACATTCAAAGATTTAATACAGTCATTATATGATGATCTGATCTGATCGTTATCTTTGGCCATCATAAGTGCATGCAAATGTTTTTTTTTGCCACTGAAGGCACATTTACTGTAAATGTTCAATTCAATCATTTCTGGCCATCATACTGTATATACATTTGAACATTTTCTGGCCTCATACAGTACATGCATGCAAGTGACCCATCACAAGTACATTCAAACACTCAATTAGGTCCTTTTTCGCCATCAAATGTGCATTCAACATTTTTTTGTCCACTTAAATTAAATAATTTTCAGCCATCATATGCACATCTGAACATCTGATCTGAACATTTTTTGTCCATTAAAGGTGCACGCAAACATTTTGGCCATTGTAACCACATTCAAACATTAAATTCAATCATTTTAAACCATCATAGCACATCTGACATTTTTGGCCAACGCTGGTACATTTTAAATATTAAATTTAATCATTCTGGGCCCTTAAAGGCATAGAAGAACACCTCAGCTGAACATTTTTGGCCATTGTAGGTACATTCAAACATTCAACTCAATCTTTTTGTTGAATGTTTCTGTCCATTAAATGTTCAATTCAATCATTTTTGGACATCATATTGAACATCTGATTTGAACAAGTCTGGCAATCATTTGTGCATCATAGGAACATTCCAACATTCAATTCAATCATTTTTGTCCAATACAAGCACGTATAAATCTGATTTAATCATTTTGGGCCAGCATGGGTGCATTCAGACATTTTTGGCAACCGTGGCCACATCTAAACATCTGATTTGAACGTTTCTGGACATTCAAATGTTTCTGGCCATCGTGGGCACAGTCAAACTTTCAATGCAATCTTTTTTGTGCCATCATAGGCATGTCTGAATGTTTGGACTATAATAGCAGTGCTTTAAACCTTGATTGAATGTTTTTGGGCCCATATGAATTTTCGGTTTTGCAATCAACATGCTGCAATGCAAACATTTTTGACCATTTTAGTTCAAATGCAACTATATCCAAAAACATTTAAACATCTCATTCATGTATGAACCTTTCACATTTAATTTAACCCCAAAATTCAACTTTCAATGCTCAAAATTGCTATCTAGCTAGACTGCTCACTAAGTTTTGTGACTTAATCCAAATATCCCGTTGACCTGATTTTCAGTTTGACCTTATTTTAACAAGGTTGTGTTTTATGCTCATAGATCGTTTCCCCTGCACTGCTTGGCTGCCATAAGTGGACTCACCGGTTCCAAAAATATTCCTGGCTTTGGCTCGTAATCATTCATGTTTACCATGTAGATTTGAAACTGTCACAAATGCACTAATTAGATTTTTAACCAACTGAAAAAAACAGCAGGAGAACCAATGACTTCTGCATGTTTCCCAGAATGAGTTTTAACTAACCGGTTCACAGACGGGGCTGTTGTCATTGGTGTCAATGACCGTGACCTCTACGGTTGCCGTGGAAACGTGGAGTCCGTCTGTTGCCGTGACATTGATGAGGTACCGTTCTTGTTCTTCGCGGTCTAACGGTCGTTTAACGTACATTTTCCACTCTCCCTGAACCAATCCAAGAGCGAACACCCCGCCTCTGTTACCACCTACACACACACACACACACAAAAGAAATTACACCGGACAGTTAATCTCTCAATAGTCTGTGACAATTTAAGTAGCAATGAAATCCACACACGCTCACTTCCAGGATTATCCACATGTCTTAATAACCTGCATTAGTCCTCTCAGTGATGGCACACTCATTAGTCTGAATTATAATAATCAGTTCTTTATATTCACATTTCAATTATCACCACTGCCATCAGTTAGGTCCCCATAACAGCCTTCCTGATTTGTCAAACGGACAGCAGCCGTACCTGACTCATTAGGACAGGTCATCTTTTAAACCTCAAGCGGACAGAGGTGAAAAGAGAGAAGAAATGAGAATGGAAATGACTCTATAATCAAAGCAGCAGCGTTGACAAGCATCCAATCACTGTACACTCACAGCACAAACACACGCTGCCTTATTCATCTAATAAAGAGTGTAATTTATCTCAGCTGGGGGCTGATAACACAGAACAGCTTCTATCAGAGACGCGTCAACAAAGGCCTGGACGTCTTCCGACTCCATTCTCTCATCCCACGCTCTCGCTCACTGGGTTGAGGGAGTTCAGCGTGACTTTCTCATACTGCTTGCTTTTTCTGTGCTTTGTAAGTTATAGCTTGAAACATTACATTTGATTTTCTTGCACACTTTTTTTTTTTTTACTCAAAGTATTTGTCATGCACAAAGTATTTGGATACTTCAAAATGGACCCTACTTTGTGATTTATAACATTCAAAATTACATGATATCTGATATTTTTCAGTGGCATAATGCAATATACATTACCATAAAAATCTGGGGTTGGTACGTTTTCTTTTTCATTGAAAAAAAAGAATATTTTCATTCAGCAAATATGCATTAAATTGATTAAAAGCGACAATAAACTCGTAATGTTACAAATTATTTCTATTTCAAATAAATGCTGTTCTTTTGAACTCTATATTTATCTAAAAATAAAAATTAAGCAGCACTGTTTTTAACACTGATCATTTTCTTTAAAAGATTTATCTTTCAATAAGTTTCTTGAGCAGCAAATCAGCATATTAGAATGATTTCTGAAGGATCATGTGACACTGAAGACTGAAGTAACGATGCTGAAAATACAGCTTTGCATCACAGGAATAAATTATTTAAAATATATTCAATTAGAAAACAGTTATTTTGCATTGTAATAATATTTTCACAATATTACTGTATTTTTGATTAAATAAATGCAGCATTGGTGAACATAAGAGTCTTCTTTCAAAAACTGATAATCATATTAAATGTATAGAAATATTCTGATGACACATCAAATTTTTGTTAATGTATGGATGCTTGAAAAAAAAAAAACTACACAAAAAACTAAAATATTGTGTTTGTGGTAAGAATGAATGTGAATAGAATGTAATGTACTGAATCGCATGACACATTAAAATTCAAAAATATATAATACACACATACCACTTACTAATGGTCACATAGCACTGGAAAATAAATGTCATTTGAATTTTATTTTAAATGGTTGAAATTGGTACAGTACTTCATCAGGTCACATAAAGAGCTTATAGGTTTGAAAATCAACTATATACACAAATGCATAAAATATATCTCTCAAAGAGCATATTTCATTCTTCTTGTCAAACAATTAAACTCAGCTGATGTGATTCCAGCCATTTCCAGTCAGTTCTGGTCGATTAGTGTTTCTGCAGTGACCTTTCACCTTTACGAGGCAGCAACATGAAAAGCTATTTAACGGCTGTTAAATCGTAGCCGTTACGGCGGGGATATTCAGCTCTACTCTTAAGCTGAGATACACAGTACGCTGGTCTAACTCATCCTTTATGAACCTTTAAACGACTTTCAGCAAAGACCCTCTAAATACAAGTTCAAGTTATCCAATTAACTACCATAGAGTAACTGTTTACTGTTTAATTGCTCTGTGCTCTGTTGAACACAGCAGTAAAATACCCTGAGAGGTGAATTTACCCACAATGCTCTCGCTTCCTTAAAGACAATAAAGACGTTTGGGTAACTCAAATCTGTCAGTATATTTGTCTCTTTCTTTCCCTCCGGTGTGTATTATGATACGGTGTGCAGTTCTTTGAGCCAGTTTGTGCCGCTGGGCTGTGAGAAGTGCATTAGAGTCTGTTTGACCTTTGAGTTCGTCTTGAACTAAAGGATTTAAACGTTATGAAAGTCTGGACTGTAGGGAAGGGGACAGAGAGAGAAAAGAAAGAGACTATTCTCAGTAGAACATGTCAACTAAACAAGGGCTTGTGTCACAAAGTTTACACACCGTGGGCTACGATTTAATTAAAGAGATAATTCACTCATTTTTATGTATTTGTAATGTTTAATGACTTTCTCTCTGAAGGCTGCATTTCTGATGCAGTTACAATCAATGGAATGAATATTTTTGACTCTAAAAGATATAAAAACATCATAAAAGTGGACCAAAAGTTAACTTATAGTTATACAGTACTTAATTTAGATATGTATTTACACATTTATAATTATATTAAACATTGACACACACACACACACATATATATATATATATATATATATATATATATATATAGAGAGAGAGAGAGAGAGAGAGAGAGAGAGAGAGAGAGACACTTTAGACTTATATATATTTTTTTTGTATTTTATATTTATGCTTATTCATTTTTATGTAGTTTCAACTTTAAAATATATAAAACCATAAAATGGACAAAAAGTGTGCAAAATGTATATATATATTTAACACACAAACACACAAATACTACAAAAATTACATATAGATAATAACTTACGTATTTAGATATTTATTATTAATATTAGGATAGATAGATAATATTAAGAATTCTTTTTTTTTTTTTTTTAGAAATGTAAAATGTGTACATTGAATGCAATGCAAGTCATTTTTATCCAAAGTGTCTGCTAAATGCAGCATAAATGTATATGTAAATCAATATTTAGATAAGGTAGAGAAAGACAGTACTCAGCAGAACACACACCAACAATAAGCAACTAAACAAGTTCCAGTGTCACAATGTTTACTCTAGTTTCAATGCTGTTGGATGAAATTTAGTTAAAAGTCAGTGTGCTTGTGTGTGTGTGTGTGTGTGTGTTGTGCGTGGTAAATCTTGTTAAAAATACTGCTCCTGCTGGTGGCAGCACAGTCTAAATCATGATCAAAGCATAAAAGTTGAGCTTAATCGAAATTCTGTTCAGGCTGAGAAGTGTGTTTCTGTGTGTGTGTGTGTGTGTGTGTGTGTGTGTGTGTGTGTGTGTGAAAAGCATGAATTATAGAACAAGGCAGCTCCCTAATTCAATGTTATGAGTTTCCGAGTGCCTAATTTACAAGTGTGTCCTGCTTAGGAGCATGTGCAAGGTGTGTATGTGTGTGCAATCTGTTTCTTGTCACCAAGCAAGGTGCTCAACACTGGCTGAATATAAAGGGGTATTTAAAGCTGGCTGAGCTAGATGCTGATAAGGAGGAGGTTTATATTTGCCCTTTTCTAAGACCTATCCACCTAAACTACTGCTTTCGGAAATGTCACTGTATTATGTTCCGTTCGTGAAGTGATGCGCTTCCACATCGCAAATCCCCACTGGTGTAATTTGCATGTAGTTGCATCACAGCTTTGTTAAAATCCTTATAAAACGAGTGTGGTTTTGCTCTCCAGCAAGAAGTAAGTCTGCGTCCTACCGCAAAATCCAGCTAGTAGCCCTAGAGCGAATAATCCATTATCAGGAGAGGATGAATGAGGTGTAATTACTGTGGACTTCTGACATTCCATAATAGCGTTGTTCTACATTATGCTTACATGCTAAACACGGCTTCAGAAAATCAGTTTATGTTTAGATTGAGAGCACACATGAATACAGTACATGGCCAACAGTATGAGGACACTTAAACTATATGTGCTTGTTGAACATATTCAAAACAATGGGCATAAAAAGTTAGTTTGTCTTCTCTCTGTCTTTCTTTATGGATGTCATTTTGTTTATGGGACATTGTCAAGCTGAAATAGAAAATGTATTCTTACTTCCAGTACTCGCTACTTACAGTGCGACAGTCAAACAACTAAGCATATATGACATACAAAATGTACTCTGAAAGAAGTCTTAAAGGCATATTTTGCATTAAAGATTATTCTGTCATCATTTACTGACCCTCATGTCATTCAAAACCCATATGTTTCACAGCAGACATTTTGAAGAAAGTTTCATTTGTTTTGTCCGTACGATGAAAGTCAAGAGTGTCCAAAACAACACTGTTCCCCACTGACTTTAATTGTACTGGTTCAAAATATCTTCTTTTGTGTTTGGAGCGACATGCGGGTGAGTAAATGATGACAGGATTTAAATTTTTATCTGTACTATCCCCTAAATATCTCATGTAGTGTTGCTTCTCAAGAAATGTAAATTATTTCAAAGGTTTTTCAATATTTTAACTGGAAACTTAGACAAAAAGATAATTAAAAACATGATTTTTTTGCAGTGTGGAAGGTCATGCAGTTTGCCAGTCTCAAAAGTTCTTACCTGTAATATGATAGGTGACTTGTCGGTTTCCAGGTGAGCTGTCGTTGTCCCATGTGTTCAGTACTGCTACCACTTCACCAGGTGCAACACTCTCACGTACACTTCCATAGTAACGGGGCTGAAGAAACTGTGGTATGTTGTCATTGGAGTCGCTCACTGCTATAGTTATAGTTGTTGAGGATGATTGGCTGGCAGGATCTCCAAGGTCAAATGCCCAGACTGTAAGACTATGGGCGGGGTTCTGTTCATGGTCCAGCCCTTTCAGTGTTGATATCCAACCAGAGCTGCTGTCAATCGTAAAGTAGGCCCCATGCTCTTCAATGTCTTCCCCACCGGAGCCACCAAGCAACCCAGGTGGAGCAAGACTGTAAGTCACCTGACCATTAGCTGCCCAATCAGGATCCAAAGCTCGCACTTGCAGAATCCTAGTCCCAGGAGAAAGACCCTCAGTGACTGATGCCTCATAGTTATCTGACTCAAACGATGGTTTGTTGTCATTGACATCTTGTACTTTGACCTCCACATCTATGGCCGAAACCGCATCCAAACGTCCCTGCTGCAACATTGCCATCACTTTGAAATGATAGGCCATTGTCAGCTCTCGGTCCAGTGCTTTGTCTAGTTTGATCATGCCGGTTTCTTTGTCAACCACAAACACTCCATCACTGTTACTCTCTAGAGTCTGTCCTATCACTGCTGAGAAGCTCACTGGTAAGGAAGAGTGGCTAGTTGAAGTGTGTAGATGCACTGCTCCCACCAAGGAACCAATGGGCATGTCCTCTGGCACAGTAAAGGAGAACTGTGGTTGGCTGAAGGAAGGTATGTGGGCATCGGCAGACAAAACATGTATGTAGACAGACACAAGGGAATGTCTAACAGGCGCACCGCCATCAGAGGCTTTAACGAAAAAGGACAGTACAGATCCACGCAAAGGGGCGAAGTTGCCTTTGGTGACAACCCAGCCACTCTCCGAGTCGATATCCAGAAGTTCAGTAACCTGCATGCTGGCTTCGCTGTACAGACTATAGCTCACCTGTCCATTGGCACCTTGATCTAGATCCCAAGCTTGTACTTGCGTGACAAGGGTACCAGGTTCAACCTCAGAGCGCACACTTGCATGGTACTCCGAGGCGCCAAACAATGGAGCATTGTCGTTCTCGTCTAATACGGTGACCCGGACACTGCAATATCCAGATCGGCCACCTGCATCCACAGCAGCAATGGACAGCACCATCTCACTTTGTTCTTCCCGATCCAGACGTTCAAGTGTCGTTATTTGTCCACTGCCATCAACACTGAACAAATCCCGAGCAGCATCTGAGAGCAGCACATACCTCACATCTCCAAACGGTCCAGGATCAGAATCTTGTGCCCTGATTGCAATGACCTTTGATCCCACTGGTGCGTTCTCCCTTACATCGGCCTCATACATGCCCTGGGTGAACTGTGGGGCATGTAGATTAGCTCGCTCTACCCGAATGTGTACTTGTGCCGTACTGGTAAACACTCCATCGGAAACACTTACATTTAGGGTGATGGTGGAAGGCATGCGCTGCACACGTCGCTGGCCACTCAGGGTGAGGACACCGGTGGCAGCATCAAGCTCAAATAGCATCCTTTCATTTCCAGACACCAGGCCATACTGCAAGCGTGCTGCATCTGAACGGTCTGCATCAGAGGCTTGGATGCATGTAACAAAGTGCCCTTTGGGTGCCAACTCACTGATAGAGGCTTCATAGAGAAGTTGGTTAAACACTGGAGCATTGTCGTTTGTGTCTGTGACATCGACTGTGACCCAAACTTCGCTGCTCAGTGGGGGAAAGCCATTATCTGTTGCCTTGACAAGAAACACATAGCGCTGGATGGTCTCATGGTCCAGGGAGCGAGCTGTCAGAATTAGACCACTGCTGCTGTCGATGTGGAAGTGGTCAGTGCTGTTGGGACGGTCTGGAATGATTTGGTAACGGATAGCTGCATTTTTCTCAGAGTCACTGTCTGTTGCGAGAACCTGCAAGGCTGCAGTGCCAATCATGGCAGATTCTGAAATTACAGCTTTGTACGAGGGCTGCTCGAAGACTGGAGGGTTGTCGTTGACATCCAAAACAGTAACTTCAACATCCACTTCTGCACGAGCGCCTGTGAGGCAGTCTGTTGCTCTGACGATGAGTTTGTGGGAAGCGCTGGTCTCATAATCTAGGGCAGCGATGACACTGATAACACCTGTGTCAAATCCAATGGAGAAGAGTGTTCCTGGGTCACCGTGTGTGATTGTATAAAGCACACTCTGGCCTTCGGGGCTGCTGGCGTTTATTCCTAGAATTGGAGTCCATATTGGTATGTCTTCGCTCACTTTCACCGAGTAGAATGGTCGGTCAAACACTGGCATTGCTCTGTTTACCACTGTGACGGGAAAGGTGACTGAAGAGGAAAGAGGTGGCGTTCCCATGTCACGGGCAAACACCAGAACATGATATTCCACACTGGAGAGATCAGCCTCGAAAGCTCTCCGTAGGCGAAGCTCGCCACTCACACGGTCCATTTCGAAATGTCCCAGTTCATCCTGCAGAAAGTAGTTCACCTCCCCATTTTGTCCTTTGTCCCGGTCCACTGCTGTCACTTGAAATATCGCTGTCCCAGGCTCTGCTTCCACTTGCACAGCAGCATAGTATGGCAATCCAACAAAAACTGGAGAATTGTCATTGACATCGGTGACTTGAACTCGGACCAGTGCCCTTGCAACACGGAGACGGTCTTCCTCACGGCCTGCTTGTACCAGAAGTCCATATTCCTCCTTCTCCTCCCTGTCCAATGGGACTCCGACAGTTTCAATGGCACCGGATGTTGGCCTGATACGAAATTTCCCACCTGCATTTAATAAAGTATATCGCAGGGGTTCATTCAACTTGTTCCCTAGTGCTGTAACGACAGCAACTGTTGTTATGTTACCATTGTTCTCCTCAATGTTGGCATTGTAGGTATTGTGAGTAAAAGCCAGCCCACTGTCCAGAGCCTCATGCACCATGACGGTAACCAGAGCGGTGCTGGAGAAGCGTCCATCTGAAACACGGACGTTGAAGCGGAATCGTTCTTTGCTAAAAGTACTGTTCCTCACAGTCAACAGTCCGGTGCTTGGCTCAATGCTGAAATGTTCTATGCTGCCATCTGTCAATGAGTAGGTGAGCTCTGACTGACCATTACCATCGGGATCAGTAGCAAAAACTTTTAGGGCTTCCACACCTTCATAAGTTGGGAGCAAAAGGACAGCTTCATAGGAATCCTGGGAAAACTTAGGTGGGCTGTCGTTAACATCTTGCACCTCAATGGTCACTTCTGCAGGACGCTCAGCTGAGAGTTGTGGATGTCCACTGTCTCGGACGTTAACATGGAAACTGAATGTAGGTGTGGTTTCATGGTCAAGCTGAGCAATTGTCCTAATGGAGCCAGTACCGGCATCTACTGCAAAAAATCGCCTGGCAGATTCTTCCATGATCTGGTACACCAACAGGGCATTATGGTTGCGGTCAGCATCACTTGCTCGAATGACTAGTGGTTGTCCATTGTCACTCTGCACAACACTGTTAAGCCCGGCACCTTCACTAATACTTCCATGGTAACGCAGCTGTTGGAACAGCGGTGCATTGTCATTTTCGTCGAGAACTGTAACAGTTATTGTAGCATTTGAGGCCTGTCCAGCCATGTTGCTTGCGGTGACTATTAGCACGTAGGAGGAAACTGTTTCAAAGTCTAGAGTTTTCTGTGTAGTGATCACTCCACTGTATTGGTTGATGCGAAATGTCCGAAGACCATTGCCGTGGCGTATGTCATAGGTAAGGGTGGACAGACTTAGAGCATTCACTGTGATGACTGAAGTTCCAATGGCAACACCTTCTGATATTTCTGCCTGATATTCACTTTGGGGAAACTTGGGACCAGCATTATCAGACAAGGTCACTGCGATTCGGACAACAGCTGTTGAAGACAATGCTGGAGAACCATTATCCATTGCTTTGACAGACAAAACGTAGTGACCAATGTTGGACAGGTCCAGCTCTCGAGCCAATGAGATGATGCCCAAAACAGGATCAATCCGAAAAGTGTTTCCTGTGTTCCCTAAATCGAAAGAGAAAAAAGCAAGTGTAAGAAAAATAAGATCTTACAAATAAAATGTATTAGCTTGCATGTTATTGTATACAAGGATACACTAGCCATAATGCATTAGATTGCATGCATGTTTGAAATTATGTGTGTAAATAAAATAGTAAAAAAAATTGTACACATCTACTGTACTTTTTGACAATTTTCCTCATTTTAGAAAAATAATATTAAATCTTTTAAATTCTGAAAATAAAAAAATTAAATATGTTGTGGGAAAAACAAAACAAAACAAAACAAAACAAAACGTAAAAAAACCCATGTATGCTGGCTTTCTGGCTGCTTTTCCTTCACTATATGGTCCAAAGCAAAATGAAACGAAATGAAATAAAATACAAAACATTCAGTTGGTAAAGAAAATAAATATTAAGAAATATTTATCTATGTGGATGCAAAATAAAATAAAATAAAAAATGCCCTACGTAAACAAATCCAAAATCAATTTATCCAAAAGTTAAGTAAAGATCATGAGAAATTTAATGAAGTTTGTCCAAACTTTGACAGGTAGTGTATATGAGTGCGTGCATACCTGAGTCGATGCTGTAAGTGATTTGTGCATTTTGGCCCTTGTCCTTGTCGAGTGCAGTCACCGTGAGAACAGCCGATCCCAGTGCCGCTGATTCATACACCTGTCCATCATACATCACCATGGTAAAAAGAGGGGCGTGGTCATTCACATCTTCTACACCGATCAAGACACGAGCAAGACTACGTCTGTACGGGAACTCTTGATCCTTCACCTAAAATCGAAGGAAAGTAAAGAAGAAAGCAAGAAAAACAGAGAGAAATAAAGAGAGCAGTAGGGAGAAACAAAAATTGATTCCCTGTCTGAGAAAGACAGCAATATCCAACACAAGGAAACAGCAAGACAGACACAAACTCATACACACAAAACAAACTCGCTCACTGCCAGACGGAGTGGATAACATCTCTCTCAGGATTATAATAACAAATTTCATCTGTTTGCAGGCAGCAGGAATATCCATGTGCTTATTAGATATGACACTCACTGTCTCTCACCCTCGTCAGGGGAGTGCGGAAACAAGGAGTGATACAGATCAGATCAATAATTAGATCACAGTGGAGAAATGACTCAGGTGCAGACGACATTAAACTAGTGACGGCTGCCAAAGCACAAGGAGCAATCTCCTGTTCCTGTCATACCTGCACTCAAGCATGGAGAGCGTGAACGAGAGACAGGAGGGAGGCAAATCTGTGGGAATGTATACTATCAGCACTAATCAAACCATACCTCTGCTGTTTTATCTATCCAGTGAGAGTCACAATGTTCTCTCAAAAATAAAATAAAATCATTTTTTGTTGGTAAAAAAAATTATATGTCGACACTGATCTATGAGCCTTACTGGTCCAAGTAAAAAAAAAAAAAAAAAAATTTAATTCATATATATTATTGCTGAATTACCATGATGGTGAGGATGTGCTGTGTTCGGCTCTCGTGGTCCAGTCTGCGAGCCGTGTAGATGATTCCATTGTTAGGGTCGATGCGGAAGAGCCGAATGCTGCTGGGGTCAACGCTGCTCTGGAGGCTAAAGGTCAAACGGTGACGCTCGTCGCGGTCAGACGCCAACACCTGAACAACCTCAGTATCCGGGGGCGTGTCTTCTGTGATTGTGATGTCATAGGTAGGTTGGGAAAAAACAGGGGCGTTGTCGTTGTTGTCCAGAACTGTAATGTGGACCTGTGAAAAAAAAAAAAATAAAAACATACAGGAAGTCAACAAATGTTATTATTATTAACTAAACTAAAGCTATATATATATATATATATATATATATATATATATATATATATATATATATATATATTTTTTTTTATTATTATTGTTAATTGGAATAAAGTTTCAATAAAATAAAATGCAAATATTAGATGAAAAACTTAAACATACTAAAACATAAAAAAAGTTTAAGTTGAAATACTAAAATTATTAAAACTAAAGTGTTTTCACTTTAATTAGAAATAAATAAAAAAAACTAATAAAAATTAAAAAAAAAACAAAAAAAAAAAACAAACAAAAACAAAATATATACTACAATAGTATAAAAATAATACTAAAATAACATTGTTAAGTACAAATTCATGGTCCAATTGTGAATGATTCACCAGTAAACGTTATAAAAAATAAAATAAAATAAAATAAAAATCCTTCATTTGAAAATGGCACATTGTGCAAGTTCTTTGGGTTGCAAATGTTGTTTCATGTTCTTTCTGTCAAAATAAAAAAAATTTAAGTGGAAAAAGCAGGCTAGAGATGTCTAAAAACCATCTGTTCTCAATAAGAAAACTCATGAAATTCAAGCACTGTATATTATATTAGTAACTTTGATCACATCTAATAAAGCAGATGTGTTTACGAATTTTCTACACTTTAGGAGTTTTTGTTTTACTATCAGACTAAGTGAAGTTCTCTGATCAATACTGACAAAACTGGAATAAAAATCAACTTGCACGCACCATGTGTACAAAACAAATTGAAGCTGATTGAATGCTGAAAAGCAAACAAATCAGCTGACGCAAATACTCCATTGTCGCTAACTTGTATTAATAGCCACACTGGTCAGAGGAGCACACAGGCAGCGTGAGAGCACACAACTGTGAGTGTCTGCGAGTGTGTGAGATCGAACCACATTGGCTGATCTAATTATAAAGTAATAACAGACATGCACTTCCTTGCGGAGACACGCTGAGCTCCATCTGTGTGTGTGGATATCGCAGACTGTGCATGAATGTACATTTGTGTATAAAAGTGTGTGAAAGATGGTGTTTTCTACATAGAGAACAAGTCTTGGAGAGGAATACAATCGCTTTCATCATCTTTTTTCCATTTGACCCTTCACTGACCCTCCCTCCAGCGCTCTTTGTTCATGTGTGTATTTGTACTTTGTATTTTTAAAGAAGTGCATGGAAAGATAGTGTGTGCGTGTGTGTGTGTGTGTGTCCGCAAAGTGCTGCTATATACGCAACTGACTGAATTTGAATTAGGCTAGTTATCTTTTGTGTTTATGTTCTTGTGCATGCATGTGTATATGTTAATTAACTTTGCATATATAGTGAGTGAATAAACTGAATAAATGTGACAGCACTTCCTGTCACCCTCCTCCCAAGCACCGCAGCAGCTTCTACTAAACAGATCAATCATTCACTTTTCCTCACTCTCCCACATTTTTCCTTTCAGGATGGATTGTGTCCTTTAAACTCTGACCTTCACAGACACATTACACTGAAAAAGGCTCGTATCCATGGCAACGGAGCTATCAATCCCATGGGACCTTGACATCAGGGATAGACAATCTGAATGATGACAGAAGTTATCAATCAAACCCTCACCATCAAACATCGGCATCAATCATCATCTAAACAGCTGCTTTCAGGCAGACAAAAACTAAGTCTGTTGCAAATCCTAGTGAACTTCCTTCCTAGACACTTTTAAGTATCAAAAGTGTGTAAAAGACAAAAAAAAGCTGCTCCAAAAGATATGAAAAAACATTATGCTGCCTTTTAAGATCATGTCTGGCCATATTCTAAGGAAGAAAAGCATTGCAAAAAACTGGGGAGGAACTGCCATACGACATCTAAAAAAATTAAGTGGAGAGAAATGCAGATTATACACATAATATTGACTCATATAAACATAAAAATAAACTTTATATATATATATATAAAGTTTATTTTTATGTTTATATGAGTCAATATTATATATATATATATATATATATATATATATATATATATATATATATATATAATATTCATTTGATTAATATATAATATCAATAAAAAATAATAGCGTACTAGTGAAGAAAAATTCTGATAATAACTATGAATTATAATAAATATGAAAATTTTAAACAATTTAAATAAATAAAAATGTGTTACATATAAATAAAATAAATGTTATTAATATATAATATTACTATAAAATATTAGCATACTTGTGGATAGCTATGCTGATTATAATACTAATTCTAAATGAATATTAATATATAATGGCGTATGATTGGAGGCATGCTGATTATAAATATTAATTAAAATAAAAACATACATATTAATTATATATAATATAAGAATTATAATAATATATAATATTAAGAGAGAAATAAATTATAATTACTATTTATATGAATATAAAATATTAAATAAATATACATTAGTGTATTGGTATCATGTTTTTGGAACAGAGCTTTATGAGTATCTTAAGTATGTTTGTGTTTGTGAAAGTTTATTTATTTGTGTGTGTGTGTTTACCTGAGTGTACGCTATATTAGTCCCATCTGTAACCTCCACAGTGAGGTTGTAAAACGAGCGCTGTTCGGCGTCCAGAGGTTTAGCGATGACGATAGTGCCGACACCTTTCTCAACGTCAAACATACTGTCCACATCACCGCCTTACATTGAAAACAGAAAACATGATTAACACAAGAACTCTCTATACGTTATGGATACATCTCTCTCTCTCTCTCTCTCTCACACACACACACACACACACACACACACACACACAAACAGATATATCAAACAGATTCAAACTCACACCACTGTACTACTCATGTACACCAGATGGGGGCGATACAGGGTTTTGAAGTGCAAACATCAGTAGGATGGGATTTCCTCACTACACCCACACACACACATTCCATGTGCAAAGCACACACATTTAAAATGCACACAATCTACATACGCAATATTTATATCCATATATAAAACACATATACACACTCCACATATACAAGATACATAACTCACACATCCTACATATGCAAAACATTCACACAATATATGCAGACATCTATACTCTGTAACACATACATGTGTGTGTGCCACTCTAAAGTGACGCAAAAAGATGATTTATCCATTTTCTAAGACTGTCTTTATACTTCTATACAAACTACACAAACATAGTCTGAAAAACCCGTAACCCATATACACACAAAAACACTCTCCAGACAGCTCAAAGAGGAAAGAGCACCTCAGTTATATGTAGACTATTAAACAGCAACAAAAGAAAGGCAAACCAAACATTTAGACCGAAGAAACAACTATCATCACACAGCGAAACTCAGCTGTTAGATTATGAGTGACAGCTCACCCAAAAATGAGATATCTGTAATTATTTACTCACCCTCACATTGAGCCAAACATTTTTTCCAAGTAACACAAAAAACATTCATTCTGATCTTATTCACACAACAAACTAAACCAGAGGCTGTCAAGCTCCAAAATGCACCATAAAAGTACTTTATATGTATTTTGAAATCATGACAACTTTTTTGCAATCAAGAACAAACTGAAATTAAAGTTATTATTCACAGTACATCTTGCCCTCCACCATAGGGCTCAAACCTCACTCTATACTATTCAATTCAAATTCAAATCATTTTTAAATTTAATTATTATTTATTACATTTATTATGTATTTATTATGCATTAAATTCACCCTATATTAAGATTACTTTTGCCATTCTCTAGCACCACCTAAAATGACAATGTTAGTTTATGGCCATTAAAAACGTAACATTTAAACATTAAAAACATTTGTAAAAACACTTAAAAACACGTTACCTTTAAAACTATTAAAAAGACTCTCCTAGGATTTTTTGTTGTTGTTGTTGCTCAGAAAAAAACATGACTTCAGAAGGCTTGGAATATATAACGCAGAAGTCATATGCACTACTTTTCTGATGCTTTTTTCAGCCCCTATTTGAAAGCTATTTACTTTCATTGTCACCATTCTGACTAACATCTATGACAGAAAAAAAAGTCATAGGGCTACAGTTTTGAAATGACATAAGGGTGAGCAAATGGTGACAGAACTGTCATTTACAGGTGATTTATTCCTTTTAGACATAGATCAGGTTGTTGCATGAGTGCGTTCGAACCCCTATGCATGTGAACAAAGGTGAAAGTGTGTTTTGGCAGAGTGTTATGTTCCCTCTTCACACTCTTTCTACCTAGGGTGCATTAATCATCTCGTGCCGCCTGTTGGTGTAACACCTGGTGGAGAGATACACTTACATATGCACACACACACACTTACACACCCTTTCATTCATCACCATCCACCCTCGCTGTCCACACTGAGCGTTCTCTCATCTGGCAAGCTAACCCTAGGTGGACCCCTGACCTTTATGCACACTCGATTGGCTGTTTAATGAAGCATTTAATCAGGCGGCAGATGATAAGGCTGGGTCAACGACCACCAGAAGGGTTTTAGGTACCTCATAAACAATACACAAACTCACTCTCACACACACACACGGATGGATGGAAGTAACCGCCACTGTACAGTAAATGCTAAGCGCACACACACATGCATACAGCAATATATCAAACACATTTAAAACGCACATTTATATAAAAAAACACATCCTCATATTCACATCCCAACCAGTCAAGATTAAGCAATACAGCACAACACCAAAGGATGACGGGAAAGCAGAGCTAGCTGATGGTTAAACAGCAAAAGAGCAAGAGCAGTTCTGCTGAACTTATATAAATACAGAGAGAGACAGACAGAGGGAGAGAGAAAGCCAGGAGAAGAAAGAGACTAATAGAATCATTTGAAGAGAAAACATGCAGAGAGACAGACAGACAGAAAGAGAGACCATACAAACAGTGAGAGACAGGTCGAGATAAAAAGAAAACTGGTAGAGAGAGGGACAGAAATCAGGGCTGGACAATAAGGACTGCACTATTACTCAGTGTCAGAATGAAAGACGCTCAGGAAAGTTGATGAAATTGTCATTAAGTTTATAATTTGCACACGTTTTAAAGACTTCTTTCGGCATTGTAAACATTCAAGTGATTTAAAACCATTTAAGACACAGAAGAGAATTCTCCAAGACTTGCATTTGGACATATTTTTGTCCGTTAAAACTTGATAAGGTGCGAAAGAAAACCGTTTCTGCACGAGCGTATCTCACTCAGCACGAGGATCACGAATTGAGTTCTCTTTCGTGTTTTTATCGTGCTTTAATGGACAGATGCACACAGAATTCATTTAAGATCATCATTTTGGTTGGTTCTGAAGTGAAACTAAAAATCCTGAGAAAACCTGCATGTATATCAGTGTATTGAATCCATGCATTCTGTCTTAAAGTGACAGCTGCCTAATAAAACTGCTGCTATTCGTGCCTTCAATAAGAAAATTAAACAACAAACTGAAAAAAACCAACTCACTACTGTTCTTGACTGAATAACTCTTGTAGCTTTAATTTATATTTAATTTATACAGTGAAGACTATGCTATGTTATTTTACATTGGATTTTTGAATTTCAGGAGTATGTCTTACACTAATATAGTGTTAGATCTAAAAAGCACTCTTTGTTACTTTGTATCACTGTTCTGTTGTATTTATTTGTGCTGTTGCCTGTAATATGCTTTTTTGTTCTCATTATTACTGATTACCTTATATTAATTTTTGCTATGGAATCAAAATTGGAATTGAGAATTGTGAAATTTCACTGGTATCTAAAATGCTGTTGTAAGAACCTTATTTACCAGAATACAAGTTTACATGGCTCAAAAACAATGAAAATTCTTATTTTATTTTTTTTGAGGTGGGAAAATAAAAAAATTGGCAGGCTGAAAAAAATCCTTAGCGTTGAGCCCTGGACATGCAGAGAGAGAGAAAGACAGGCAGACATACTGTAGTTGAAGACAGAAGAAGAGATCACAACACAGAATAAAAAGAGAGAAACCACCAAATGAAAGTGAGAGTTAAGAGAAAGAAAAGAGGAAAGGAGTTCGGCTGAACTGGTAAAGATACCTTCTGTAGAACAGTTCCTGCCACAAGCGGTCTGGAGTATATAGAACATCTCACGGAAAGAGCGTGGACCTTCCCATACGAAGCATTTAGAAAAAGAGAGAGAGTGAGAGAGAGGAAGAGAGGATGAAAAAGAAATAGAACAACAGAAGTAAAGAATGAAGAGTCTAAGGATAAAAGAAATAAACAAGAGAAGGGAGAGGAAGTGGGCTGTCAAGAGAACGAGAAGAAGAGGAGGAAAAAAAAGAGAGGCAGAGCAGCGAAAGAGTGCAGAGCAGGTGCTGCTGAAGCAAACAGAAGGTATCTGAACACCAAACCGCATGCATGCTGCAACCTGACTCTCCCATTGCCTACCACATCAACAAATACAGGAGCTCAATGACTGTAACATCAGCAGTCAGCAGAACTTCATTAATATTACCGTAAAACATTATTCAAATTAACGCAATTTGTAATATTGTATTCATAATATAATATAATATAATATAATATAATATAATATAATATAATATAATATAATATAATATAATATAATATAATATAATATAATATAATTTACTGTAATATAATATAATATAATATAATATAATATAATATAATATAATATAATATAATATAATATAATATAATATAATATAATATAATATAATATAATATAATATAATATAATATAATATAATATAATATAATAGCAGTATAAGTCACTAATGTGCGTTTTAATTTTTTTTTGCAGTGAATGTTTGGTCATAATGTAATATATAATATAATATAATAAAATAAAATAGTATAGTATAGTATATTATTCATTGTATTAGTTGTTTGTTTGTGTGCATACAAACCTTATATCACCATAGATACAGACAGCGGCAAGCAATCGCCATGGTGACCATGGAATGGCAAAAGATAGCAATACCACGCCACAAATCATGCAGTGAATCACAAACATTCCCACCAACTCTAAACCATATGAAAATATTTGGCCTAATTAATCTGTAGATGACTTTCACCTAACTGTAATCCTAACCCCTTAGGACTAAGTATAAGAATAAAAAATATATATATTTAAAGATATAATCATAAATATGTACAATTATTTCATTTAAAATGTAGATAATATAACATTTTAAACATTGTTACAATAAACCCCAATCCCTGACATTCATTTAGCCATAATCCTTCTCTAAATGCTAAAAGTGCACTTTTGTATCAATTCCACATCCATAAAGTAATCTAAATAGCATATATCATCATATTAACATAACCTATCCAAGCACTCACCTGTGATGTCAAACCACAAGGAGGCGGAGCCTTGCTGTTGGGCGGACACCACGCCTACAATGTCCGCCACTTTGTCGGTTTCCATGACGGTGAAATTGTAAAGCTGCTCGTCGAAGGCGAGAGGAACAGGGCTGGGCAGCGGACGGCGGATCCACTCGATGTGCAAACGAGCCGTCGCCCAGCGCTGAGGACGTCCATTATCCACAGCCTTCACCTGCGCTCAGAGGTTAAACGCACATCAGGAAAAGACAAGAACACCAGGCGAGTGAACATTAAAAGGACTGAACTGAAATGGAAGAATGCATCCAGTATTGACCTTTGCACGGAATGCAAACAAAAGAACAAACCTTTTACAAGAAAAAGGAATTTAAAATGTCAACTCCCTCATTAAGAGAATTGAGCTGCTATGTGTGTTGAGAGTTTTACAAGACCTGGAAATTATTATCTTTGAGTTCACACTTCTGAGACTATTTCTTATCCTTACATCACATATAGATGGTTTATATAATTCCAGTTAGGTGGGGGGAAAATAATAAAAAAATAGATCATACCATTTTAAGGTGGTGAAGCTGGTTTATGGACAAGTCAGGTAGTTTGGTGCATTATCAAAGCATGATCAAGATGGTCTATCAAGCTTATTATTTTATTTATTTTATTTTATTTTATTATTTTATTATTTTATTTTCTAATTTTCTAATTTTATTAGTTAATATTTTATCATTTTATTTTATTTTATTATTTTCTATTTTATTTTATTATTCTATTTTCTATTTTTATAATTTTATTAGTTATTATTTTATCATTTTAATTAACTTATTTTTTTCTATTTTATTCTATTGTATTCATAATTATCATTATTATATTTTATATTATTTTTTGTCTTGATTTATTATTATTTTTTATTTTATTTTGTTTTATTATTATTTTCTTATTTTTAATTACATTTTATTAAATATAATTGTTTATTGTTGTATTGTTATATTATTCTTTTTATATTATTTTATATTATAATTATTATTATTTTTGTCTTATTCTTTTTATTTTATTTTATTTTAGTCACATAATATAAAACACTATTTCGTATTATAATCACATACATGTGTGAGATTAGCTTTATTCAGAAGGGTCAAAGGTGACTCACAGTAAGAATATCATAGGTTCCAGCTGTGAACTGTTTCTTGGGCGATGAAACCACACCGGTTTTGGCGTCGATTACAAATTTCCCATCCTCGTTGCCATCAACGATGCTGTAGGAGAGTTCAGCGTTGGCGCCCAGGTCTTGGTCGTAGGCGAACACCCGATATATCGGAGCGCCTCGCTGTTTACGGGTGCGCTCGGGTAAACGGACCTGGTACACCTTCTCTGGAAACGTTGGTTTATTATCGTTAACATCCAACACTTGGATCACCACCCATACTGTGGTGTGTCTGGGAGAAAGACCACCGTCTGATACAGTCACCTGGACACAAAACCACAGCAATGCTCACCAAGGCTGCATTTATTTGATCAAAAATACAGTAAATATAATGACAATTTAAAATACCTGCTTTGTATGTAAATATATTTTAATGTGCAGTTTATTTCTGTGATCAAAGCTGAATTTTCAGCATCATTACTCCAGTCTTCAGTGACACATGATCCTTCAGAAATCATTCTAATATACTGATTTGCTGCTCAGAAAATATTTTAATTTCATTTCATTGAATTGTGGGAGGCGAGTTATAGATTTGTTCAGATCAAACTTGAAGCATGCGTAATAGCATAAGAGATGCTTGCCTTAGTAAACTCTACTATTCATGGTAAAAACCGATTATAGACAGAAAGGAAAGGAGAAATAAGATTCTCTTTGCATCTGATCCTCCACATAATTTTTCACTTCGAAGAATGGAGTGATGATGAGTCATGTTCTGCTTTTCTCTCATTTCCTGTTTCTGTCATTTAATCCATTTTCTTTTTCATTAGCAAACATGCACATCGCTCATCCACCAATCAGCATGGCCGCACGTGGCCACCGGCCAATCAGAAGACTGCTGTGGAACATTTAAGTAATATCATTAAATACAAAAGTCACAGTGGGCGCCATCCATCTCTGCAGCAACAACAGAACGATTAATTCAATTCACTTTATTCATTTCCTTTCACAGACTACTGTGCCACGCCTGTGTCTGTCTGAGAGAAAGAGAGAGGGAGCAATAAATTAGAAAAAAGAGGGGGTTGTAATAAATTAAATGGGCGTTTGGTCTGTGTAATGTTTGGGTGTCAAGGGATCACACGGTGAACGGGTAAGTGACAAGTTCATTCTCAAAAGTTCAACATGACAAATCGGTTTTATCACAAACACAAAACACCCACTCGAAATCATTCACTTTCGCACTTAAACATACGCTAACAGACTAGCAGAGCAAGCATTTTGAATTTCAAACAGGCGTCTATAGGACTCAATCAGAACACTCGATAATCTTGCATTCATATGAAGTGAAAATTGTCGTAATTCTCCCGTCTCCTACAAAATTGATCTGCAATTTGGAGGGAGTACAAATTAGCATGGATCGCAGCTCTCAGACCTGATGTGTGTTTGTGTGAACGTGGTTTAGCATGAGCGTGTCTCACCTCCAGTACGTGCTCAGCCTGTTGTTCACGATCCAGTTTCCGAGAGGTTGTGGTAATCAGACCTGCAAAACACAAAATCACTTGTTTTAGCAGGCGCTTTATAAATATCCTTTGACCCAACCACTCGTAGTCTCTAACTACAAGTAATGACAGTGATTTAAGTTCCACAACCTTAAACTCACAAAATTTGCTTCATTTTGAGATGAACATCACTGAAAGTAATGACTAGCTGCATGCAGCAACTTAGTAGTTTTGTGGTACATCACATCCAATTCAGACTACAAGCTACACCTCGGACTAACATGTAATTTCTTTTGCATGCAACTACAGATTGAACAACAGTGCAGTACTAAAAAGCACTAATAGAAACATAAGAAAAAATAATAATAAAAAAATATATAACATACACACACACATACATATACAGTATGTGACCCTGGACCACAAAACCAGTCTAAAGTGTCAATTTTTCAAAATTAAGATTTATATATCACATGAAAGCTGATTAAATATGCTTTCCATTGATGTCTGGTTTGTTAGGATAGGACAATATTTGGCCGAGATACAACTATTTGAAAATCTGGAATCTGAGGGAGCAAAAAAATCAAAATACTGAGAAAATCACCTTTAAAGTTGTCCAAATGAAGCTCTTAGCAATGCATATTACTAATCAAAACTTAAGTTTTAATATATTTATGGTAGGAAATTTACAAAAAATCTTCATGGAACATGATCTTTACTTAATATCCTAATGATCCTAATGAATCGATAATTTTGACCCATAAAATGTATTTTTGGCTATTGCTACAAATATACCCCAGCAACTTAAGATTGGTTTTGTGGTCCGGGGTCACACACACACACACACACACACACACACACACACACACACACACACATATATACATACATACACATACACATATACAGTATATATATATATACACACATACATATATATATATATATATATATATATATATATATATATATATATATATATATATATATATATATATATATATATATATATATGAAAACACTGAAATAAATAAATTAAACAAACTAATAAATAATATAAAGCAAAAATAGAGTACACAATAAATAATAAATTATTAATTGTAATGTTTCATAACATATAAAGTATGGTCAGAAATAATTTATCTTTGAAAGCAAAACACTTTTATTCAGCAAAGACAATTAAATTAATCAAATATGTATAATGTAAAAAAAAAGAAAGAAAAAGATTTCTATTTGGAATAAATGCTGTTCTTTTAAATTGTCTATTCATG
Source organism: allo-octoploid hybrid of Carassius auratus x Cyprinus carpio (assembly GCA_024542945.1). Lineage (NCBI taxonomy): Eukaryota > Metazoa > Chordata > Actinopteri > Cypriniformes > allo-octoploid hybrid of Carassius auratus x Cyprinus carpio. The sequence goes on from CM045044.1 coordinate 1,698,635, forward strand.
AAGAATCCTGAAAAAATGTATCACGGTTTCCACAAAAATATGAAGCAACACAACTGTTTTCAACATTGATAAGAATAAATGTTTCTTGAGCAGCAAATCAGCATATTAGAATGATTTCTGAAGGATCATGTGACACTGAAGACTGAAATAATGATGCTGAAAATTCAGCTTTGATCACAGCAATAAATTGCACTTGAAAATATATGTATATACTGTATATGCACATACATAGAAGTTAAATATAAATAACTACATAGAAAAAATATATAAATTAATTATTGCGGAAATTATAAATTTTTGCTATAGAGATTTTTATTTATTCATTTTACTTTTGTAGCTGTACAGTTTTGCTCCTACAGTTATGTTCTCAGTGGCACGTCAAAGTGGCTGCAGGTCCTTAAGTATGCTTTCTGATCAGGCGCATCCCAGGGCACCCCATTACTGACCCATATCAGAGATGAAGAGACACATGAGGAGGAAGAGAAAGAGAGAGTGTTGAATCAAGTCACATCGGCGCAGGGCACGCGTACTGAGAGAGAGAAAAAACGGAAGGCGAAAACAAAAAGAACGGGAGAGGACGGGGACGTGGGGGCAAACAAAAAGACCAGAGACAAAAGTTTGCTGATGACATCATGCCTGTAACACACACACACACACACACAGTCTGTTTGAGGCCCCCGTCAGATAATTGCTGCTACCTGAATAGTGTTTACTGGTCATAGTGGACAAGCGGGGTCTTAACGTCTACAGACTTCTGATCTCATCGCCATGGCAACCAGAGGCTTGTTACACAGCTACCGCTCTGGACCAGCATGTGTGGGAAAGTAAGTCCGCATAAGGGGGGAAAAACGGACAGATTAGAGCTCTAACGTTGGACGCTGTACTCCCACGCAAGCTTTTTATGCGACTTCTATAATATAGGGTACTCAAAAAAAACAAATCTGCCATAAGCAATCCCCCAGATGCAGACTTTCAAAGTTGAAACTTTCTCTTAAAGGGACAGTTCACCAAAAAAAACTAATTCTGTCATCGTTTACTCACCATCATGTCATTCCAAACTTTGGAATTTCTTTCTTCTGTTGACTACTGTAGAAGATATTTTGAAAAAATGCAAGTAACCAAACAGCTGACGGTAGCCATTGACTTATACAATGGCTACCATTAACTGTTTGGTTACCAACATTCTTCAAAATATCTTCTTTTGCGCTCAAGAGAGGAAAGAAACTCACACAAGTTTCATTTTTGGCCGATCTATCCCTTTAACCTACTTTTAACTAACAGCAATGGATTTGCTAATGAGGGTGTCTTTGTATAAAGATCCAATCAGTGAGAAAGAGTGCGCTTAGCTAAAGAACAGCTGCATTCACTGGAATTAGCATATTAATTAGAGAGATGAGTGATTACAAGCAATTAACTAAAACAGCAACAGTATACAACAGCATACCTATACAGGCCAGTTATCTGTTGCGTTTAGAATATGCATGAGCTGTAGGACCTCGGTTTGGGATTATGTTATGAGAGCCGCATGCATTATTTCACGGTGCATTTGTCTTTGTGTTCCTCGGTTGTTAGAGTTCACACGGGAGGCCTTGATTTCCCAAGAAACTCGTTGTGGATAAAAATAACGCCAAAACCTTTGGAAAGTGCCAGAGTTGCGTGTGTTTTGTGCGTTGCATAGCTGCAGGTGGGAATTGGCCAATATGAGTGTGTCTGTGATTCATTGGCGGGGTCGGCGTCATAAATTCGAAACGCGCACCAAAGGAACGTAAACTGGCCACACACACACACATGCTGAGATCACACTGCATCTATAAATCAACAGCCGTCTGAAAAAGAAAAAGAAACGAGAGAGTGGCAGATTTCAGCAGAGGCGATTCATGCTGGTTTTTAAATTGCATGCTTTTTCTAAATGTCAAAATGGCATCCATAATTTATATTGAGCTTTTGCGTGGTCGTTCATGCAAATTAAAAAAACTTTAGCACTGTCTTACACAGTTTAATTTTTAATAGACAACTTTATTAAACAAGGTTATTTAAATCAATACTTTGATCAAGTAAACTTATTAACCTTTTGAACTTGCTGTCCAACACAATTTTTAGTATTTACACTTTATTTATGATTACTGCTTGTTTTCAAGCAATTTTTTATAAAGAGAAACTGGAATCATAGATATATTAAGTAATAATCCATGATTCATTTTGTAATTCCAGGCGTTTCAAGTGTACGTCTTCGATTGAAACAATGACTTCAGTTTACATCTTGATTTGGTGTATAATTAGCATTTTTATTTAGATTAATTTTATTTTTAATATATTATTATAAATGTACAATATATTATTAGAATATAATATATCAATATAACATATTATGTTAATATTAATAATAATAATATAATTAATTTCAGTTCATTTAAGTAATCCTGTAAAACCTGATCAACATTGCCCCACTTTTGCACTGTGTGTAAACACCTTCTGTCAGTTATTCAATGCACTTGTTGCCATCAAAAAATTTAAATTAAATATATAATAAAAACTGCATAAATATATAAATGTAAAATAATTTTTGAAGTAATGCAAACACTAAGGCACGAAACATTTTATGCAAGTACTTAAATTCAAATATTTTTAACCATATAAAAACTTTCAAAATGTCTTTTTTTAGGACTATGAACAATTAAAGTTATCGCAGGAAGAAATATTTACAACTATGTACTATTTCTAGGTAATCAAATGTACACTACCATTCAAAAGACTTGTTTTTGCATAAGTCTCTTTTGCTCACCAAGTCTGCATTTATCTGATTAAAAACAGAGTTAAAACACAAATATTGTGAAATATTACAGTTCTAAATAAACATTTTTTTTTTTTCAGGGTTCTTTGATGAATAGAAAATAAAAAAAGACTGTATTTATTAATTTTTTTTTTGAACTTTATAAATGTCTTTACTCTTACTTTTGAGCAATTATTCATCTATGCTGAATAAAATACTAACCGATTTAAAAAGTTTCATTGATCATGTGACTAATACAAAAGTTGACATGTTCTTGCTTCCTATGAAAAACAACATTCACAAATGGAAATGGAAAACTTTTTGTACTCCAAGTTTCGTATTCACAATAATTTAATTTTTTTATTGATAATAATTTGTAATAAAAAAAGCTAAAATTTTGCATTAACACTGGCTTTGTGCGTGTGCATACGTTTCTTAGGTATACTTCTGGCCTAATTCTGTCAATACATTATAGATAAAACGTAAAGCTTTATAAAGAAACGTCACTAGAGAATTACTTTAAAGATATGGCTTATTACTGCTCCGCAGGCCATGCATGCTATCACAGAAATGACGAACAATGCTTTTGATAAAACTCTGGGAGTCGTCTATTATTCCAAATGATCCATTATATAGGATAATCAAAACGATCGCAATCATGGTGAGCAAGACGAGTGCGGATCTCCGCGCCGCATCGCTGGTTCAGGAACAGTGAAAACAGGGTGTTTACATGCTGTAGAAGATGCAGTGATTATCGAGCCACAGCAGACAGAGAGAGAGAGAGAGCTATTCTTAGAGTCTTTCATCATGAGGAGGAAGACAGAACAGAGCGAGAGAAAGACGGAAGGATGCTAAGGAGTCGCAAGGGGATGGAATGGGAGAGTATGAAACCGAGAAAGAGACAAAAAGACATGTAAGGCCTTGTGAATGAGAGAATGGGAGGGTGATACAGTGAGAGAGGGAGGAGAGGAAGGTGTTAGGAAGGGATAAGAGAGAGATGAGAGAGGATGAGACGGAGGGGGAGGAAAGACGAGGAGGAGAACTCGGGGTTGGAGGAGACTAAACGCAAATGTGTGAAACCTGCAGACGAGATTCAAAGAGACACAAATTACTGCTGAGACAAGCAGAAGAGAGAAAGAGTGAGCCTTTTGAAGAGTTTAAAGCTGAAAACGAGTAATATTGTAGAAGCGGGCAGCATTTTGAAGACTCTTGACCCTCCATCGGTCCACACAACCATTCATCTGTCCAAATAGACTGTGACTGACGAGTGAGTTAGGAACCGCTACATAATGCATGGTTACTTGCTAGAACGACAGTCTGGCCCTGGCTGTTTTTACCTGACGTAAGTGAATGAAATGAAAGATGTTCATGTGCTAATAATGATGGAAGTGTTTGTGTTTAGTTCTCCTCCTCTGATCTTACATGCTGTCGCCTCGTCTACATGGAGAGTCTTTTTACTGACTGCAGAGCAGCTTTTAACATTTAACTCTGTGGAAACCCAGGGAAATTCATTTTTTTAAATATGTTTTTCCACTACAGAATCCCATACAGGACAAAAGCATGATCTGTTACATGCATTAAAGGAAACCACACAAAAATGTGAGTTTTGATTTTGTTTTGAGATGTAGTATTTCCCATAGACACTAGCTAAGATATGATATGACAAGTATAAATGCAAATGAAAATACTTTATTTTACATAAATACATATACTGGCTTATACCTATACAATAATATTACATACTGCATTACATATTAGTTATGTATTGTATATTATTAAATAAAATAGAGAATTAAATACATTTATTTAGGATTTTTAATTATACTTTCTAAATTGTAACTATTAACTTTATATATTTAAATATACACACATACTGTATTATACATTATAAATGAATAACAGATATATAGATAAAAATATACATATTTACAAAATCTTACAATATTTAAAATTATAATTTCAAATGTCAATATATTTATAAATGTATATAAATTATTTAGCAGCTTTTCATTCAGAATTTCATCTTTACAGATACTTAAAATCACCCTATTATTCTGTGGGAATTGCTACATTAAAATAAATGAATAAAATCAACACTATTTTTTTAAAGAAAAATTATGCAAAAGACATTTCATGACCAGTAAGAAATATTTATGGATATTTCATTTTCTCAATTCACCCGGCACACATTCATTCCTCCATCTATCCATATATATATATATATGTGTGTGTGTGTGTGTGTGTGTGTGTGTGTGTGTGTGTGTGTGTGTGTGTGTATTCAATCATCTATCCATTTTTCATCTATCATCAGTCCATCTATCCGTTCAAGACAGCGTGAGTAACGTCTGGTGGGATGTTTAGAAGCACAATAAGAGCAAATGTATAGGGAGCATGTAGAAACGGCTCATGAGTTTAGGAAGTGTGTTCAGAAGGCTCTAATGTTTAGGGAGAATAGAGGAGTGTGTCAGTAAACTTTGAGGTGAATACTACATTTGTGCTCATATTTGTTCAGGGAGTGTGTATAAACTGTTCAGTTCTGCATTTGTTTGGAGATGCACTAGGGAGAACAGACTCTGAACTTAAATAAGCTTAAACACGCTTCCAAATGCTGCAATTTCCCATTGCTGTGTACAAACCAGACTGTCTAAATGTATTTATCACTGTACATAAGCCACAGAATACACTGAATCCACAGAGGACTTGTGTTGTGGAACAGCAACAGTAGGCTTCTGATTAATAGTACATGATCTTACTTCAGTTTAATTCATAATTCTATGTAATAAAGCCATTTTTTAATAAGACTGCTTATTTTTTCACTGTAATATTTACTAAAATGATTTCAAATCTGCTCTTCTATCGACTGATTTATGGAATCATTTTTATGACTTTTACCTGTTAATAGCATTAATATACTGTAATTTCATATAAAAAAATAAACCACCACCACCAACATAAAACAATAAAATAAAACAGCATATAACAATGATGATGATGATGATGATGATGATAATTATTATTATTATTAAACATAACAGCAAAATAAAGAAATGAAATTATGATAATAATACAATGTTATTATCATTTTTCATTTATATTTTATATTGTTGTTATTTTTTGTTTATTTCTTATATTATATTAATGCTAATAAAAATTAGGATTTCAATCATTTGCAAATATTATATGTTATTAGTTAACCTAACAGCAAAACAACAACAACAACAACAACAACAACAACAACAATAATAATTATTATTATTATTTAATAATATAAATATTATTTGCATAATAATAACAACAATAATATTGTTATTATAATTATTAAAAACATCAATAACAGTAACAACAACAATACTAAACTATTATTTATTTTTGTATTTTTGTGTGGGGTTGGTTGGCCCTATGTTGCAGTTTCTTTGTTATACATATGAAAGAATGCAGTGAATGTAATTATTTTGAACCAAGCTAAGATGTTTTTATCCTTTTCCTCTGCTGGCCTTTTATTTGTTGCCTGAATTCAGTGTTGATACCACAGGCTTTCTGGTATCGATCAACTGAGTTGTTTAGGGTTTGTGTATAAACTCCTCTGTTACAAACACATCTGCAAAACCAATAAAGTGTACAAGTAACGTCCCCCATGACAGTAAAGAAATCTTTCAGAAGCATGTGTAAACTATCATAAGAGACCTCACATTTCTCAATGCAGGGATCAGACTACAACTTTAACTGTCCCAGCAGATGTGTTAGGCTGTCGAGGGAGCATACAAACAAGAAGTGCAGTGGTGTTTAGAGAGCGTCTGCAAACTCCAGTCTTGTGAAAGAACTAAAGATATTTTGTTTTGGAGTCACCTTCACAAAACGCTGCAGTGCATCATCAAAATACCCTCATAACATCTGCCACCAACCATACTGACTACACACACTTTCAAAAAACACACACCCGGGCTCTGTTTTCTCAGAAATGTGTCAATAAATAAACATTTCCTTGTGGCATGCACATACTCCAGTGACTCAAAGATGTCATTAATTAAACACACACACAACAAGGTCTGAATTTACAAAGCTGTGTATCATGTTCTTCCTACGGAGTACACTTGAAAGGAAACGTTATGAAAATCAACTCGGCTATCTAAGAAACAGCAATTTCAACCCTGCTTTATAGGAGAATAATAAAATGACCCCTGCGTTCACCTCTAAAGTCCTCTTTACTGTACTGCTCAATACATCTTCACAAGTTCCCTCCACATATGTCCTCTATTTAAAACTGGAATTGAATGAAGTTTTCTGAGAGTGGTAATTTCATCTCTCTCTGTGCGCTCGGCATATTTGACTCGGCATCAATAATTCATGTAATCTATATACATAAACAGACAAACAAGTTTCCAAATAAAAGCCCAACAAACAGAGCTGCAGTGTGTGTGCAGATGGTGATGTATAATCGTCTCTGTTACACACATACATTTAAACATGATGAGGCTGAAAGGCATTTCTTATGATGCTGACAGGTGAAAGCAGAGGCCAGGCCTGCATCCGTCTGATTAACATTTAGACAGTTTTCACTAAAACAAACAAATACAAGACTGAAATCAAGCAGTACACACTTCTGCAAGAGATGAAGAGCGATAGATAGATAGATAGATAGATAGATAGATAGATAGATAGATAGATAGATAGATAGATAGATAGATAGAACAACAGATAGACTGAACAATAGAATGAAAGATGACAGATAGATAGATAGATAGATAGATAGATAGATAGATAGATAGATAGATATACGTAGATAGATAGATAGATAGATAGATAGATAGATAGAACAACAGACAGATTGAACAATAGAATGAAAGATGACAGACAGATAGATAGACAGATAGATAGATAGATAGATAGATAGATAGATAGATTTCACATTGATCTGTAACAAGATTGAACTTCTACCACACACACACAATCAGGCAAAAATCTGCAGAAAATTGGGGTGTTGTGATTTTTTCTGGGAATACCGTTTATGAAAACAGACTTATTGCATTAAACCTCACAACACTTTCTGATCTTTCTCTCTGGCTGCCGTTGCCTTCCGTCTTTCTGACAGCTTGACCTTTTGTGACCTTCACAAAGTTTTTAATTAGGATCAGCGCTTCCTGCTGACATGCACTATGGTGCGTGTGGCTGCAGGGAAGGGCCTGTGGCTGTAAAAATTAATCTGTCAATCAAATCCAAAACCATATCACCAGCCAATCAGCAGCCAGGATTTACAGTAGACTCAGACGATGATGTCATAATGCGGAGAGCAGCAACAGACCTTGAGAACTCACACACCCAGATGTGCATATTTAAATACTAAACAAGCAGAATTAATTAATGCATAGGAAGGAATAATTAGCTTTATCTACACCACAGACTTGCAATATGCTCATACAAAGAAGACAAAAATGTATTACCATGCTTTTTCAGACGTGATACCATGGTAAATCACAGTATATAGATAGTTACAGATAGAATGATGGATGGACAGAACGATGGATGGATGGACGGATGGATATAGGTATATGTATATGATAATCATTTAATACCATGGTTTCACCATCTGATACCTTCACTGTACCATGGTACTTTTTAAGGGACACACATATAAACTCAACTTATTAAAACTGACATTAATTTATTCTATCTATCACACAGATACAGTTTGATGGACAGGACACTGACCGGTGCGCGGGTTGATGCTGAAGAAGTTCTGCGGGTTGCCGCTGGAGATCCGGAATGACAGACGGGGCTCAGTTGCCGTGGCGTCAGGGTCCTGCGCCTGGATCTGAATGACTGACTGGTCCTTTGGGGAATTTTCCGGAATGGTGGCATGATACATCGGTTCAGACGTGAGGGGAGCGTTATCGTTAACATCCTCAACCTGTTAAAACACACACAGAATGTATATATAAAATAAACATTTCATACAAAAACCACAAATTCACAAAATCTCCCATACGATGCACACTTATTTACCTGTATGTACACTTGCAGTGCCGTTGACTGCGGTACCACTCCCAGATCAGTGGCGTACACCGTCAGCCAATAGGAGTCCTGCGTCTCTCGGTCCAACAAATCTGTAGTGTAGATGACACCTACAAAATAAAATTGAATACAGGTAATGTATTCTACACCGAGACTGACAAACTCATTTTAACTGCGACATCAATAATTACGGACAAAAAGCAGAAACATTAAAGCTGAGGTGTGTAAACTGTTTTATTGCTAAAATACTGTCTCAGATTAATATTCTTAGTGAGAAATTTGTCAGTTGTTTTCCTTGAAAAGTGTGTGGGGCTATCAAAACATTGCTGTTTGAGTATAACACAGGAATTGGGGATTCCTGTTCGGCTGGCCAATGTTGAGTGGTATGGAAACCTGTTCGAAAACAGTCATTATTTATCACAGCAGGTGATGCTAGTGGTGAGGTGCCCTTAAAAATCTGTGTTTTTCTGTGACAATACAACAGCACACAGCTTGTGGTCAATTTAGATCAATAAGGAGGTCACTTCCATAAGTCATGTGACAGAAACACAGCAGAAGAAAATACAACCCTCAAGCTAAAGACAAAATAAAACCTGAACCTCTGACCTCAGCCACAGCCCGACATTTTCAATCGTTCCATGTAACAGTAAACTGAGGTCTTCAGTCTTGGGGACAAAAAAATGTAATTATGTCCATTGTCAGAACATAAAAAATGGAAAAAGCAGTTCATCTAGGGCACAGATTTGCCACCAAAAGCGAGACTTTGCTCTGATGGGACTGTTGAGCGAGAGCATATCAAAATAAAAAGAAATAAAATTAAGTTAATAGAAAGTAAATAAATCTTTATAAAAATATAAATAATATATAATAATAGAGTATTATATATATGGCAATATATATATATATATATATATATATATATATATATATATATATATATATATAAAATATAAATATATTCCTCCCCCCATAATTTCTGTATAAATTCTATGCACTTTTACAGGTCTCTGTGTTTTGCCAGAAACTATGGTTACCATGATAAATTTTCTGCAAGGGAACTAGAATCAGACGTGAATCAGGTAAAGGAATCAGATCAGCTTTCACTGTATTGAAAAACAGCCTGAGCTTTTGTGTGTGTGAGGCATCAATAATTCAGTCTGTTAGCCTGTAGGATTAATAAAATCCTTTAGTTCATTGTGAGAGCACACATAATATATTCGGAACACCAGCAGAACTGCCTGAGGAATCTCAAAATGAGAGTAGACAACGAAAAAAAAAAAGAGATATGAAGAGAGACAGAGAGTGTATTCTATTCTCTGAGGTAATAGAAACTCACTTTAGCCAATTAGAGACAGATTGGAAGTCCAGCCCTGACAAACCAGAGTCATCTCACACTATTACCACCAACCACAGTGGCACACACACACACACACACACACACACACACACACACACACACACACACACACACACACACACACACGCTTCTTATAGAGGACATCAATTGTTTTATTAGTTGTTACAATTTGTTTTATTTTATGAAAACATTTTTAATTAATAGTAACATAATAAAACAGTCTAATAATATAATAAATTTTAATATTATATTCTTTAAAAGCGAACCTTCATTTTTTCATAAACCTAATTATTATTACTCCAAAACTCTATTTAATTAACATTAAAATATAAAACATTCTAATAACATAATACATTTTAATTTTATATTCTTTAAAAAAATGGGAGATTTCATATTAATAAAAAAGAAATATAATTACTATAGTTTATATAAAGCTAATTATAATTATTATAGACAAACCAAAACTCAAACCCCACAAAACCCCTTTTTTACATATATATATATATATATATATATATATATATATATATAAATATATTAACATTAAAATAATAGAATATTCTAGTAATATAATACATTTTAATATTATATTCTTCTAAAAGTGGAGACTATATATATATATATATATATATATATATATATATGCACTAATAATTGCTTTCCAAATGGGAGGTTGTGTCAAATTTTCACTTTGGTGTACAATTTTGTCCCTAGTCTACAGCTAAGCATTCACACACAGTCCTGGTTGGAAGCTGATATTTCTGCAAGAGCTGAGCGAGAAAGCAGAGCAGAGAGAGAGAGAAAGCGAGCAGAAATAAACGTGTGGAAATGAGGAGATTATTTAGCTTTTTCGTCGGTTGTTGTGTTCCTGCTGTCTGACCTAGATAAGACCGATATGAGTCAATGAAAGGGTGCCAGCCGGATAGCATGAGGCTTGCACGTGTTGTGTGCAAATATGTGTGTTAGTAATGCTGTTCACTGGCATAATCTCTGTGATCAATTATTAATAAGCACCCAATTATCTACATCCTGCCTTTCCCAGCACCCTCTTACTGTAACTCAGGGAGTGTAAGTGAGATAGTCCGGCCCATTAAATATGCAGGGCTCTTATAGATTCATTAAGAACAGAATACAAATTAGTCTTGAGAAAGACTGTGTGAAAGAGCGATGTGTTTGGGATGAGAGGAAACGTGAGGGGTTTCTGCATGTTTATGTAATCTCTCTTCCAATCTTTGATCTTTGACTAATCTTTGGTTTAATAATTGATCCTGGTGCTTTCAAGACATGGCACACACATTATTTGGCATTACAAACGTGTTGTGTGTGTCAAAGCTCTGTTTCCCTGCACAGTTACAGTCATACATTAGTTTTGAAATAAATCAGTCATAAAATAAATTTGTGTGAGGAACAGACTGAAATTCTTCCTGTAGATCACACTTTGTGTAAATGTGATGCATCAAGATGCATAATTTGAAGTTTGACGTGATTTTCAAAAAATCATGTATTAAACTGTTATTTGATTCTCATACAAAGCTACTGTATGGATTCAGAAGACTTAGAATGTAGTGAGTGAGTCATATATTTAGTTATTTTTGGAGCTTGTCGGGCCAAGTCCCCTTTCATTCAAAATGAAGGCATAATAGTTAGTACACTATCATTCAAAAGTTAAGGGTCAGTAAGATTTTCTTTCTTTCTTTTTTAAAGAAATTAATACATTCATTCTGCATTAAACTGATTAGAAGTGACAGTAAAGATGTGTATAAGTGTTACAAAAGATTTTTATTTCAAATAAATGCTGTTCTTTTGAACTTTCTATTCATCAAATAATCCTCACAAATTAACATGTATCAGTTTCTGCAAAGATATCAAGCAGCATTAATAATTATAAGAAATGTTTCTTGAGCAGCAAATCAGCATATTAGAATGATTTCTGAAGGATCATGTGACACTGAAGACTGGAGTAATGATGCTGAAAATTCAGCTTTGAACCACAGGAATAAATTACATTTTAAATGATATTCATACAGAAAACAGTTATTTTAAATTGAAATAATATTACACAATTTTATTTTTTTTTCTGCATTTTGATCACATAAACGGCTTCTTTCAAAAACCTCAAAAATAACACACACACACAAAAAAAATCTCACTGAACGGAAGTGCAAATGTTGACAGAATGTTAATTTTTGGCCTACTCTTCAGATGCGTGCATTAAATTGTGCATTAACATTGGACCCACGAGGGCAAAGGACAATCCAAACACTTTTGTAATTTCAGCAGTGTAATTACAAAATACATTTGTAGTGATTAGAAACAGGACATTGTGATACTGTGTGTGTGTTTAGTGGGACATCATACTTCATTCAGGAGCGTTTTTCCAGGCCGTAACCTAGCAACCTGAATGAAGTACGAATTACAGATCCCAAAACGGTCAAAAGTGCCTTTCCATCAAAAACATGCAACAGCAAACACACACATGAATCCTGATGAACTAAATCAATAGCCTTTATTTAAAGCAAATTTAAATGAGTCAATTAACACTTTAGCAGGATGTATATGGTGTGTGTGTGTGTGTAGAAGGTGTTATCTGTCAGTGTGTGTTAGACATTGAGACACAAGCGTAGGTGGCACATTCACTGTCTGGGTAGAGCAGCTTGTGTGTGTGTGTGTGTGTGTACGACAGAAAAGGAAATTCACAGATTCAGTCGTTTCAAAATATCCCTGTGGTTTTAAAGGAGGGTGTTAAGAAAGTGATGACAGGGAGCAGACTTTACTATCTCCTAAACACAACCTCACAACACACTGAAAAGCCGCACAGCTCTGGAGAAAACCGCACAAAAACACTGCCGCCCAAGACAATGTACCAACCACAGAGGCCTGGGAAACCAAACCACAGAACGCAATTACACAATATCACAATTACATAACACAGCCTACAGTTTGATAGAAACTTAAAACTCAAAGTCAAGTCAAACTGACAGCCTCAAAATTAGATATACTTAAAAGGTCTTATACATTTTTTAAGTCTTTTATTTATGGATTCTTTATGTTTTTACTATAGTACTTCACTTGTATACACTACTGTTCAAAACTGTTTTTAAAACTCACCCACCACTCATTTATTAGATAAAAAATGCAGTAAAATTGTGAAATATTATTTCAATTTAAAATAACAGTTTTCTATTTGAATATATTATAAAGTGTAATTTATTCCTTTGCTGCAAAGCTGTATTTTTTAGCATCATTACTCCAGTCTTCAGTGTCACATGATCCTTCAGAAATCATTCTAAAATGCTGATTTCTTAATACTATCAATGTTGAAAACAGTTGTGCTGCTTCATATTTTCGTTCAAAACAACATAATTTATTTGAAATATAAATCTTTGTTATTTTATAAAAGTCTTATTGTCAATTTTGAACAAGTTAATGTATCCTTGCTGAATAAAAATAAAAATCTCTTTAAAAAAAATCTCAAATTATCTCTTTTAGGACTAACCAACCAAATTTGGACAAATGTTCTGCAAATAATGCATAAATATTTCAATACTGCAAATGCTAAATATTAGTAATAGTTATCATACAAAGAATACATGTGTAAACTTTAAATATGGGCAGACAAATGTTAATATGTCATTAATTTAACATCAGGAACTTCTGAATGACTTGTTTTTATGGCTTAGTTCTGTGGATGAGCTTCGTATTAGCTTTAGACATTAAAATATCACTCAATCAACTCAGAAGAGGAAGAAAAAAATCCAGTTTTCATGACGTCGTCTTTAAATGATTTACAAAAGGCCAAGATGTGGAACAAGAAAAATGTTAAAAGAAAACCACCGACTGCTGCCACACATCATTGGCTCTGAGCAGATGAGAAGCACTATCTTCTGTGCTTTGAACGACTGGCAGCTATTTCTGAACTCCATAAAGGTCTTGAATTCAAATTCACTGCAATATGAAGAAAATTACTTACCATAGAGAACCACTGATAAAAAAAAAAAAAAGAAACCCGCGCAGCTGGTGGAGTCACTATGGTACTAGAGGGAAGCATCTACTCTAATGATCAACTTCGATGATTAGATCTAACGTCGACACGGCTATTACGTTTCGTGTTGGACAGAGAAACACAAAATTAGAGCTTGAACAGAATACTTAACAACTGATTAGTTCTTTTAAAGGAGAAATAGACTGGAATAGACTGTTGATTTCATGATGGTTTGGAGCTGTAGTGACCCACTGTTATCTCCAGTGGCATCAGACTGGAAGACATACTCTCAAGAGAGCGCCGGTGCATTCATGCACACTCATACATAAATAATCACTGCGTTTTACATTGTATGGACAAAAGCGAAATATAATAAGCATAAGCAACATCCCAGGCATCTGAGATATCACGCAACATAAAAAAAAAAAAAAAAAAAAAAAAAAAAAAAACGGTTGTAGAAACAATTTTCACTCAGAAATTAGTACATTTCGCAAATCAGTAAGTAACACTGAATTAAACATAACTTTTTAAAGAAAAAAAATTAAATAGTATTTTCTGGTGAGATGCACTTTTATTTAGCTTTATATACAACTTTGAAAACATTTTAATTTTAAAATCTCTTTTTTTTTCACAAGGAATAAGCATTTTCATTCTGAATTTTTGCCAAACATCTCTTGCAACATTCCTTGCAGAGCTCTTATTTGATAACTAAAACCAAAATTAAAACTAAAACAAACAATAAATAAATAAACATTTTCATTACTTTGATTAATTGTTAACCGAAATAAAATAAAATATAAAAATCGTAATTTATGTCAGCTAGTTTCAGCAACTTTGAAACCATTTAAACTTTGAATTAATTTTTTACCGTGAATAAGTGTTTTCATTTGTAATTTTAGCCAAACATTGCAATAACATTCCCTGTAGTGTTATTATTGATAACTAAAACTAAAATGAAAACTAAAACCATTAAATAGTAATGATAATAATAAAATTCATTAATTTACATAAATAAAATATAAAAATCTTATTTTGTTTAATTTGTCTAATTTTTCAAATTTTGTTTTAATTTAAAGAAGTACTCAAACTAAAACTGAAGTAAAAAATTCATTATTATTAAAGTTATACAGACATAAAAAAACAATAAAAATTAACAAAAGAAAACTACAAAATTACTAAAATTTTACCTCAAATTTAAATGAAAATGAAAAATATAAAAATAAAAACGAACAAAAATAATATAAACTATAATAGTATATCGATAATACTAAAATAACACTGGTTTCCTAATGGCTGTCAAAACAACATTTTTACAACTTTTATTAATTTAAAATGCATTTGAAAAAAATGCATTTGGTCTTTTCAAAAAGGTTTTCAGATAATGCATATAGATAACCATTCACCTTCTGCTATCAGACGTCTCTGCAACGTACATGCACTTAAGCAGTATGTTTTTAGAGCAGGCAAATACATGCATTGCATAAGCAGGACGCATTGTGTTCTGTGTTACTTCAGTGGAGAAATCTCAGAATCTCCTACGCACACTTTCCAACAGAGACAGAAAAGGAAAAGACAGACAGAATGAAAAGAAAGGGAGACATGAAAGGACAAAAACACAGAGAAAGCCTTTATTGAGTCTGTCATTTGGGTCCGCTCATCCACTTCCCCCTGTTATTGCCCACCTATATTTAGGAGTCAAAGCCTTGCGGGGTTATAAGGGGGAACGAGGCAGGGTTTCATCCAATCACATCAGGTTACACGACCCTAACATTGAACCTTTGCGAGAGACGGACGGGGAAATCAGAGTGAAACCAGCAGGGACAGGTGTATGATGATGGCCCATCTAACATTTACGTGGCTGACAGTGTCATTTCAGCATTTGATTGGATATGACGGGACATGAACTTGACTGCAGAGGTACTTTGCTCTGAAGAGATTGGCTACATTTCAAAATCTTGTGAAATGCTGAACTAGACAGCATAAAGAAAAAAAAATGGGTGTAGTAACAATTTTCACTCAGAAATTGCTAGTAAATTTCACAACTAATTACAAATTCAAAAATAATTATAACATGAAATTTTGAAAAAAATAAAATAAAATGGTATTTTCTTGTAAAACATACTCCAATTTTTATTTATTTTTTTTTTTTACGGTGAATGAATATTTTTAGTCTATATATATATATATATATATATATATATATATATATATATATATATATATATATATATAAATATAGATAGATATACACACAAACAAATATGTATATATTCACATATATATATATATATATGTATATATATATGTGTGTGTGTGTGTGTGTGTATGTATTTATTATACATTTATAAATGTATATATTTTAATTAAAAAAAAAATTATATATAATACAGGTCCTTCTCAAAAAATTAGCATATTGTGAAAAAGTTCATTATTTTCCATAATGTAATGATAAAAATTAAACTTTCATATATTTTAGATTCATTGCACACCAACTGAAATATTTCAGGTCTTTTATTGTTTTAATACTGATTATTTTGGCATACAGCTCATGAAAACCCAAAATTCCTATCTCAAAAAATTAGCATATTTCATCCGACCAATAAAAGAAAAGTGTTTTTAATACAAAAAAAGTCAACCTTCAAATAATTATGTTCAGTTATGCACTCAATACTTGGTCGGGAATCCTTTTGCAGAAATGACTGCTTCAATGCGGCGTGGCATGGAGGCAATCAGCCTGTGGCACTGCTGAGGTGTTATGGAGGCCCAGGATGCTTCGATAGCGGCCTTAAGCTCATCCAGAGTGTTGGGTCTTGCGTCTCTCAACTTTCTCTTCACAATATCCCACAGATTCTCTATGGGGTTCAGGTCAGGAGAGTTGGCAGGCCAGTTGAGCACAGTAATACCATGGTCAGTAAACCATTTACCAGAGGTCATGCTGAAAAACGAAATCTTCATCTCCATAAAGCTTTTCAGCAGATGGAAGCATGAAGTGCTCCAAAATCTCCTGATAGCTAGCTGCATTGACCCTGCCCTTGATAAAACACAGTGGACCAACACCAGCAGCTGACATGGCACCCCAGACCATCACTGACTGTGGGTACTTGACACTGGACTTCAGGCATTTTGGCATTTCCTTCTCCCCAGTCTTCCTCCAGACTCTGGCACCTTGATTTCCGAATGACATGCAAAATTTGCTTTCATCCGAAAAAAGTACTTTGGACCACTGAGCAACAGTCCAGTGCTGCTTCTCTGTAGCCCAGGTCAGGCGCTTCTGCCACTGTTTCTGGTTCAAAAGCACACGCCTGTGCACGGTGGCTCTGGATGTTTCTACTCCAGACTCAGTCCACTGCTTCCGCAGGTCCCCCAAGGTCTGGAATCGGTCCTTCTCCACAGTCTTCCTCAGGGTCCGGTCACCTCTTCTCGTTGTGCAGCGTTTTTTGCCACACTTTTTCCTTCCCACAGACTTCCCACTGAGGTGCCTTGATACAGCACTCTGGGAACAGCCTATTCGTTCAGAAATTTCTTTCTGTGTCTTACCCTCTCGCTTGAGGGGGTCAATGATGGCCTTCTGGGTTAACCTCTTACCCATGATTGCGGTTTTGAGTAATGAACCAGGCTGGGAGTTTTTAAAAGCCTCAGGAATCTTTTGCAGGTGTTTAGAGTTAATTAGTTGATTCAGATGATTAGGTTAATAGCTCGTTTAGAGAACCTTTTCATGATATGCTAATTTTTTGAGATAGGAATTTTGGGTTTTCATGAGCTGTATGCCAAAATCATCAGTATTAAAACAATAAAAGACCTGAAATATTTCAGTTGGTGTGCAATGAATCTAAAATATATGAAAGTTTAATTTTTATCATTACATTATGGAAAATAATTAACTTTTTCACAATATGCTAATTTTTTGAGAAGGACCTGTATATTAGCTTTTCTTTTTCTTTTTTACTATTTTTACGGTGAATGAACATTTTTGTTTGTCATTTTTGCCTGTCCTCTGCTGGTTTATTATTGTTAATTGAAACAAAAATTTAAACTAAAACCATAAATAAAAATGAAAAATTAAATAAAAATGAATAAGAACTATACACATACATACATAAATAGAAAAAAATTGATTTTTTTTTTTTTTTAGCAAAAACACAACATAATAATTAATCTCTCTGATTTTGAGTATCATAAGTAGATTGGAATGCTTTATTTGAACATTAAATGCATCTACAATGCCCAAAATGGCTGTCTAGGTATTTAGCTCATAAGAGTTTGTAACACAGCCACTTGATCTACATCTAAAATTGTAGATTCATATGAGTCTGCATTGCTTAATCAATAAAAACTGATATTTGTTGAAATTAACAGGATGTCACAGTCCGAAGACCTTAGCTGCTGTAAGCATTTTTTGAATGGAATGGCACTGAGAATAAAAAAAAAATCCTGACAGATATGACTGAATTACATGTCCTGAAATATCACACCTGTCTCTGTGAGAGCCCCGGGCTCTGTAAATTGACAAAAAAAAAAACAAAAAAAACAAACAAACATTAAATATATGATTGTGAGCCATGGTCAGATTCTTTGGATGGCCAATAGGAAGACTCTGAGGCACTAGTTCTCACATGGCAGACCACGCGGAAAGCAGGAAGCCGAGAGTGTCAGTTTGTTTATTTAGACAAATTTTGACAAAATTGAGATGACGTGCACATTTACAGGGTAGAGTTCTGGAAAAAGGTTGTGTCTAATAAAGTCTGGAGGAAGTTTTACAATGAATGAATTTTACAAGTCTGTAAATGAACTGTGATGCATGAACCCCATCTACTTTAATAACGTAACACATTCTAAAGTGAATTCTGAATGCGAAAAATTGCTAAAATCGCTTATTTACATCCTGTCTACACTTTTTTGTAATGAAAGAATAACTCAACACTGATAAATTATTTATTTTTTTTAAACCGTGATTTTGACTACCTCTGATTGGCCATGCATTCAAGAAGTCAACAGATGTGATTGGCTACATTGCTCAATGCACCTATAACACGTAAAAACCTTTGATGCTGTCCAGAGCGCAAACAGACAAAATCTGTTTTGTGTGCATATCTCATGTATTTTGATTGCTTCCATTGTCCTCATTTATAAGTCGCTTTGGATAAAAGCGTCTGCTAAATGACTAAATGTAAATGTAAACGTATTTCTGGATTAGGCTACCATGTGTGCTTGTGCAAGTGTGATAGCTTATGATATTATCTTCAATCTATGTGCATCTCATTAACGGAAATGCAAGGTCCTTTCGGGATAAGCTACTTTATTTTTAGACAGAGTTTACATTAAAACCTGGATCATTTCAGGTATGTTAACACAGCTTTATCCATATCAAATTTTCTGTTATTGCATCTTTAAAGTAAGATGTTCAGATTTTTGGCAAAATCATGCTTCATTCTACCTATAATTGATTTCATGTGATTATAAGTTATAAATAACAAAGACTATTCCCTTAATCACACACCTGAACTCAAGTACAACATCAGCAGTTTAATAGTAAAGGATCCGGGTGTCTAACCCTGTTTTATACTCGGCGCATGCACTCAAGCGCAAAGGTGCGGAGCGAAAATAACGTTATCGTGGAATGTGCAGCCGTGCAAAGTTCAAACTCCATCAGGTGCTTTCTGAGGTTTTGAGGGAAAACAATGCAGAGATTTTTTGCATTGTCCAAGGCTTTTTCAGTCAAGTATGTTTTATTTTGTTGTATAAAAATAGAATTAGAATTCATTTAGGTATGATTTTGCTTAAAGTTTTCTTGCATTTGATGCGAAATGAACCCAGAAGCTGAAGATTTTTTTTTTTGTGGTGTACCATATCATACTGAGTTTTGTACTGGCAAACTACTTCTCATCCAATTCCCGATCTCCTTGTCTCTCCCTGTTGTTTCAAAGAATAGTACAACAGCAAACGCAACAAATATGATCGCCTCGTCTGTTTGGGGAAGTGTGCGTGCAGTCAGCTAGCGATGCAGAGCCAGGTGAAAGTATAACAGGCTTTAAGCCAGGGCTCTTTCAGTGGTAAGCAAAGCACTTAACCCCAGGAAGCTCTGCAGGGACCATCAGTGCAATTAGTGCACTGTAAGTCCCTGCAGATGAAAAGCATCTGCTCAGCGGCGGCTGTAATGAGCATGGACTTTTTTCACACTTTGTGTTTGACATTTTTGATGCTCTGTGTAGAACTGAGGAGCCTTGAATCGCTGTTTGTTCTGTGCAAACAATAGAATCTTCCGAGCTGAAATGAGAATGCATAGAGAGCATCTCGGCCACAAGAGCACAGAAAATCCTTTGGATATAACGTGCATGTTTGTCGGAACATGCCTTATGGTTTCAGACTAAGACTTCTTATGTGTGTGTGTGTGTTGGGGAAAATAGCTTTCTAAGTCATGACTGCATGTACAAAGACACATGTGAAGTGTTTCCTTTCAATTTGTGTGTGCGTGTGTGTTCTTTAAGCTGTAATTGCACTCCATCCCCGGGTGATTTACGGCTCATGCCAGCACAGAGCTAACAAGGGCAATAAATTCCCTCACTTTCTAGTGCTACTGCAAAATGTGTGTGCCTTGAGTGTCTGTGTATGTGCACTTAAAAACATGCAAGCATGTCATGTGGCGTACAACATGCAAACTGCCTCTGTGTTCTTGCTGAGTCTCTGTTTTGTCCTCATTCTTTCAATCAAATCTTTACAGACACACAACAGCTGTATGCAAACAGTCGGATAGACTCTTTATTGGAAAAGTGACAGGTGAGTGACACAAAGTGCATGACCTTTGACACTGGTTCCCTAACCTTTGTCCCCCAGGTTTGGCCAGTTTGTGTGCGAGTATGCAAATGTATGAAAAATTCAACATAAATTTGTTAGCCATTGCTGAAAAGTTCACTGCAGCCAAGTCAAACCTAAATTAATTGGTTTTTGCCTCAAAAAGAGCTTTACAATCTAAATCACAACCTACAATGACACCTGAAAAGATCTACAAAGAGTAAAAAAAAAAAGAACAACAACAAAAAAAACAAGACAGGTGTAATATATATGGTGAGACGACTCCTGAGTCCTGACAGACACTGATCCACCCACTGCCAGGACACAAATCTCACAAAACCACGTTTTTGAACCACTTGTACCACAGTACTGAAGTACAGAGCTGGAGATACTTTGCTTTGTTGCTGTCAGTGAGTTGTAGCAGGGTTTAAAAAGTAGAAGGTTCTGCACCAGTGTGTGTGATTCATGCCCTTTAAAGGCCACGGTGAACCCTCTCGTTTCAGTCTTAAAAGAAACTGACAAATATTTATGGCTTCCTCTCCCGTTTTCTGATTTCCTTATTCCAAGGAGAGGTGAAAGACCACGGGAGATCTGAGGGTCCTTTTGAAACCTCCAGATCATTTTCAGGCAGCTTGCGGGTGAGTAGACACACACCATTCTGGCCTCTGAATGCCAGACTCTTTCATCTGATCTCTGTTTTCTTTTCCCCTCAGTCTCTCAGTTTACACGGTGCTACAAGTCTCGTCAACCTCATATGGTTGGCACACGGTTTCAACTATAAGGATATAAACACACTCACTATCATTCACACTCTTATTTAGTGCTAGGTAAATTACCTACTAATTGTAGTCCATTGCTGATTACAGATTACATAATGGAAACTGTAGTTAGTAACGCAATCTGCTGGCTTACACATATTAGGTAATGTATTTCCGAATGTATTTAAGAGGTAGGATTTTTAGAAACGAAAAATTAAGGAAAAAAAAGAATTATGGTGAAACAGTACAAAACTGCATTTTACAGTTCTCATAATCAGTTTACTGTTACGTTTTTATTGATTATATGATTCATCTAATGTATAAAAAAACATATAATCATATGTTATATGATCATATCATCTATAAAAAAAAGTAACAGTAAGCTGGTTATGAGAACTGTAAAATGCAATATAATCTAATTACAAGTACTTCATTTTTGGAATCTGATTACATAATCCAGATTTAATGTAATCAGTTACTACCCAGCACTGCTCTTATCAAACCCCTGATGGAAAAATCCAGCTTCAGGTGAAACATGGTATAGTTTCTTGCTAGTCTAAGCTAGACATACAGTAAGCTGGTGCTAGGTTGTAGACCATTTTGGACCAGAAACATACCAGTTTGATTTTTTACATGGCATAAATGTTACATTTATTTACATACAGTTGATCAAAGAGCTTGCACAATCTTATAACCATCTTGGATTTACTAGAAATAAGATTCCAAAACACAGCTACCAGTTTAAAACCAATCAAAACTCCTTGGCAACGACATAGAAACATCTTGGCATTCGCCAACCACACCCTAGCTGTTTACAAAGGCAAACACCACTTCCATTTTTCCATGAGGTAAGATGAAGTATTTGTGTGTGTGTGTGTGTGTGTGTGTGTGTGTGTGTGTGTGTGAGCGAGAGAGAGCGAGAGAGAGAGAGAGAGAGATCTGTCGGCCTGTAAGGTTGCAGTCGACAATAAACTGTGAAAAGGAAGTGTGTTGGATAAAAGAAGTGTTCCTGTTGGAAAATCCAGCTTTAATGTGTTGCTACTCTAAGTGGTTGCTAGGGTGTTGCTATGTGGTTGCCAGGTGGTTTACAGGATATTTCTATCTGGTACAAGTCAAAAGATCCCACCCATCTCTGATTTTCTGGTCCCTAGATGAAGCTTGAATGCTTCCTACTTTGTAAGTCTATGGAAAGTTTATAACTTTTCAGGTGAAAAATCAAGTGATATACTGAAGCTAAATACTTACAGTTAGGGAGTTTGTTCAAATCCCTAGCCCCAAGTATGAGTAATAGTAAGCCTTCAGAAGCAACGCTAATAAAAACCCAGATACTATCACAGAAAATGCACTGTCAAGGGGAGAGAGAAAACGACAGAGTGAGAGAAAAGGGGCAGAGTAAAAAACTGAAGGTTAAGTGTGTGGGTCAGACAGAATGACATGACAACTGCAATAAATGTAAATAAAACAGCTTTGTGCGGTAATTCAGTCCACCCGCCAGAAACTCAACACATAAATCAACCTCACACACATTTTGCCACAGACACACATATTTCTTTATGCAGAAATCATTATTCGCAGATACACACACATGCACACGTACCCACTTTTTCTAACAGAAAACTGGACAAAAACAAATGATCCCATCAAAACTCAGTGCACGTGAATTGAACGCAGTGCATGAAACATTAACCACAACACTTCTAAAATTTCAATCGCACTTCAATCTCAATGGTCAAAACTTGACCTAAATAAAATATAGGCAAATCCAGTGTTTAACTGGCCTGAGGTGATAGACAAACCACTGAAGCCTATACACTCTTCATTTATGTGTCCCAGAAAGTCACTGTGAATGGCAT
Organism: allo-octoploid hybrid of Carassius auratus x Cyprinus carpio; assembly: GCA_024542945.1. Classification (NCBI taxonomy): domain Eukaryota; kingdom Metazoa; phylum Chordata; class Actinopteri; order Cypriniformes; species allo-octoploid hybrid of Carassius auratus x Cyprinus carpio. The sequence goes on from CM045044.1 coordinate 1,722,153, forward strand.
ATAACTTTTTTTTTCATATAACCTTTGTTTTTTTTCCCCTTTCCGTGTTACAGGCTCTATCTACAGCATATTAGCTCTATTCATTACCTAGTGATTATGCAAGCAAAGTGAGCTACTTGAAACAACACAATAAGGTGACTCAGAAAAACCCTTGTGAGAAAAAAAAGAAGACTTGTTACCTTATGATGTTAGCCCCTTACCTCACACTGAATAAAAGACCGCAGCTAACTGTACAATGAAGCCACAATATATGCAACCAAATTGGCAGCACTTTACGAAAAAAAAATAAAAAACACTGAACGTTATTCAGTATTAAAAACATAATCAACACATACCTGTTTCTTCGTCAATGGTGAATCTCCCAAGACCAGTGCCATCACGTATGGAGTACTGCACCTCGCCATCCCTCCCCATGTCATCATCCCTTGCAGAGACCTGGAGCACAGAAGTCCCAATCTGAACGCTTTCCTTTACTGATCCATTCATGGCGAAGTTCGAAAAATATGGTGCGTACAGGTTCTCATTTACATCCACCACCTCCAGTTCAACAAAGCTAACTGACAGGAGTGACACCGGTCGGCCTTTGTCTTTTGCTCGAACTGTTAGGTTGAAGAATTGTTGAGTTTCGTAATCCAGCTCCTTGGTAAGACGAATGGCGCCGCTAGTCTTGTCGACCTCAAAATGTCCATGGTAGTCGTTAGCAAGCGAGTATCGCACCTGCCCTCCATGTCCCAGGTCTGGGTCTTGTGTATCCAGCCAGGCAACGACAGTGCCCACTGGGAGGTCTTCTAGTGCACGGGCGCTGACAACACTTGGGATAAAGGCAGGTGGACAATCATTAACATCCTCGAGTGAGATTTTAAGAGTTGTTACAGAAAACTGTTGAGCCGCTCGCTCTGCTCGATCTCGTGCTTCCACTTTTAATATGAAGTATGGAACAAGCTCACGGTCCAGCTGACCTGCAACATACACAATTCCACTGGAGCTATTTATGCCAAACTGTGAAGTGCTGGTGAGTAGGGAATACTGGATCTCGCCATTGAGACCTTGATCTTTGTCAGTAGCTTCCACTTGGATGACTTCGGTACCAGTGGGGGTGTTTTCAGCAATGCGGGCCTGGTAGCCACCATCTTGAAGAAACTGAGGTGCATTGTCATTTGCATCTGCTATGTAAACTGTAAGAAGCCTCCAGGAGGATCTTTGCGGTTGACCTAAATCATGCAATGTGATGTTTAGGAGATAACGATCTGTCCTCTCACGGTCTAGAGGAAGGAAGATGCTTATTATGCCATTCAGAATTCCAATAGTAAAACAACTGTCTGTGTTACCATCAGCAATGGCGTATAAGAGTTGTCCATTGAACCCAGTGTCTCCATCGAAGGCTTTTACCTGAAACACACTCGTGCCAACTTGTACATCCTCACACACAGTGATGTCAGTTGGGAAGTATTTGTCAAATTGAGGCGTTTGACGGTTCACAGAGAACAGGTCGATAAAGCCTTCCTCCATTTTGGGTTTACTGCTAACTTTGGCTTTTTTCAGAAGTTTCTCAGCTAGTCGTTGGGCTACTCTGGTTTCGGTACAACTAAAACTCTTGGGCGGTGACTTCCCTTGCACTACGGATATGTTCACAAACATAGGATCGGAAAAATGTTCCCCATCTGTAGCAGTAATTTTTAGACTGAATGAGTTTTTGGGTGCCGCAGTGTTTAGGGAGTGACGTAAGGTCATGACACCAGAATCGGGATTTAAGTCAAAGTAGCCTCGCTCATTCCCTGAGAGGATCTTATATTTGACTAGCTCCAGCTCATCAATATCTATGGCAGACATTGTGGCGATAACCTCACCTACCGGAAATTCTCGAGAGATCACACCAACACAGGCCACTTTCTCAAATAGGGGTTTGTTATCGTTAACATTCTCTAGGTGCACAGTGACATTGACTTCACTCTCACGCCTATAAGGGGAACCCCAGTCAGAAGCACGAACCACAAAACTGAAACTCTCTACAGATGACTCAAAGTCTAGCTCCTGCGTTGTCATGACTGCTCCCGTGAACTGTTGCACGCTGAAAGGTAATGGTGTCAAGCTAGCCATGCTGTATGTGATGTACCCGTTTTCCCCATGGTCACCATCAGAAGCAGTCACCACAACAATAGCAGTGCCTATAGCAACACTTTCATTGATAAATACCTCATAAGACTGCTGGGCAAATGACGGTGCATTGTCATTAGCATCCTCAAGAATGACTCTAACCTTGACCCTGAGGTCACTGTCTACTTCTAAGACCTCTAGCTCAAATACTTCCTGTGTGAGTTGGGTAACCCAGCGTGCTGTGCTGATTACTCCTGTCATGGTGTTGATATTGAAGAACCCTGAATCAGCAGATGGAGTCAGAATGTACTCAGCATCATCTGGCTCTGGCTGGAGTTTCACAGCCTCCACAACTGTTCCAGGAGGGGCAACTTCACTCAATAGGACCTCGTATTCGTCCTTCTGAAATGTGACTTCTGCTGGGGCTGGTCGTGACAGTTGTAAGTGCACCGCGTGCACAGCAGAGAACTTCTGAGGTGTTCCACGATCCCGAGCCTGCAAGCTGAGATTTAATCCATACGGATAGCTGTCCCAGTCAAACTGCTCTGTTGCACGAAGGACAAACTCGTTAGATCCTTTCTGACTGACTTCCTCATCTCCCGTTTCTTCACTTGGCATCTCTGTCCTTTCAATGCTGAAGAGTTCAAGAAGGTCCCCAGCCACAATGCTTACCATCTCAATCTCTCCATTCGCCCCTTCATCAAGATCCTCTGCAGTGACCACAGCTACAACGGGGGACTTCTCAGTCCAATCAGGTGCTAATGTAACAATATTCAGTGTGGGCACATGCTCGTTAATCCGTTCTACATGAACAAACAGTTTGGCTGTACTGCTTACACCATTATTCCCATAGAGCTTCATTCCCCGGTCCACAGCCTGAATCTCAAGATCATAGCGGCTTTGAGTGTCAACATCCAGCTTCCCACTGAGAGAAACAACTCCACTAGTTGGGTGCACAGCGAAAAGCTCCATTCGCTCCTTGAAAAAGTAATAGAACTCTCCATTCGATCCTATGTCGGCATCTGTAGCAGTGACCTGAGCTATGCTGGTGCGTAGGGGTGTGCTTTCCGCAATGGTAACTGAATATGTGGTAGGGGAGAAAAGGGGTCGAAGGTCATTCATATCCAACACCTGCACACTAACTTTAGTCCAGGCCTCAAGTGTATCCCCCTTAATGGAAGCTTTCACTGTCAACAAGTAGTTATCCTGAACTTCACGGTTCAAGATAGCAGCATTCCCCCCTTTGGTTCGTATCCGCAGGAAGCAGAAATCACCCAGAGTGTAATCCTCAGCCTTGAAGAATCCTTCCTCATCCCCGGAGGTGATGCGGTACCTCACCTCCCATGAGTGATGTTGGAGAGGTACGCCCATGCGCACCTGGCTGGCAGCGTAGGTGCGGGCGGCTGAGTTCTCGTAGACCGACGCATGGTACAGTGGTTGAGTAAACTGTAGGCGGGACCTTTCACCTTGGCAGAGGCCTGGAGGTGGAGAGAAGAACAGCAAGAGGGCCAATTGTAGGAGAATGGCCCATATTCCTGCCCAAAGGGCCATGCTCACTGCCGTCCCATCACCAAACCCATCCTGAAGACACAGAGAGAAAAAAAACAGAGAAAGATGTTAGTCACAGCAGATGACATGACAGTACACAACCTGACCTTTCACATCTAAAGTTCAGAGGTCACTATGGATCAGTCAAAAAGATCACACACAAGCAGAGGAAGTCGTGTACCGAAGAAGGGCTGGTAGCCAGGCAACCGCAAACCGAATGACATCAGTACCCATGTCTCAAAATGGACACAGACACACAATTATATATTACAGAAAAACCAGGAGGATGCAATTCAGGAAAATTCACTTACACACACACTCTACACAGAAGAAAAAACAGCAGGAGAATGCAAGTCAGGAACAAAATAATTATAGAGAACGAAATATCAAAAATACAACCCGTGAAAACCAACACACACACACACACACACACACACACACACACACACATTCATTATATGACATGGTTTTTAAAAAGCTCTTGAGAAAGGACAAATGTTGTGGATTCAGCAATATACTGGTTATGATGAAGTGCTGCTGGAGAGGAAGTCTGTGAGTGTGGGTTTACTTAGCTATACTTGGGGAACAAAATTGTCCCCAGTAGTTAGCTGAATCTGACAAAGACTTTGGGGGCTTAAATTGGAAAAAATGATTCATAAATCCAATAACAAATCATTTAACTCAAAAATGCTAACATTTTCATTTAGGTTTAGTTATAATTAGCTTTATACAAAACCAACAGCAGTCTACGGTATGTCCTCAATTAGTATTGTTTCAGAGTTCGTATTTGCAAGTAAGGCATTTTACGTGTGAGTGTGTGTTGGTATGGTACATCAACTCTTGTTTTAGACACTGATTGTTTTGTGTGTGCCCTGTGGGATGGTTAGGATGTGTTCCAGTCCACAAAAATGCAATGCTGACCTTACCATGCACACACACACAGTCCAACTTTTGCTCATACAAAAACACACTTGCATACACAAAATATACACACACAGAACGGCGTTGCTGTGGTCAGCCCACACATGACTCAGCACACACATACACACACACATCCCCTTCCACCTCTAATGATATCCTACAGCACACTCACCAACTCACTCTCACAAATTGGAAAAGACACACACACACAGAACTCAAAATGCAGAGATCAGCTTATTTTATTTCTCCGGGTCTATTTCTCTCGGTTTCTCTCTCTGTCACACTCGTGTTCTCTCTCTTTGTATCCACATACACTGACAGACAGTGAGTCAAGATTAAAACCAGCAGGCATTTTGGAGCAGTCAAGGTTCAGCACGCAAACAGCGTCTTGTCTCCCCTAAAGCCTTGTTTAGACTGACCAAATCTTCGTCTCAGCTGGCCAGAGACTTTACACAACACAATAAAAGTGCATATCATGAGGCCAATACAAACACCGCAGTGCATAAATGTCATATAAAATATCAAAACTATCTAGCTAAAAAAAATTATATTCAGATTTTCTGAATGCTCCATTTGGTTATTGGTATGTTAAAGGGTTCATCGGATGCCCATTTTCCACACGTTGATATGATTCTTTATGGTCTTAATGAAAAGTCTATAACATACTTTGGTTAAAATTTCTCAATGGTAGTGTAAAAAACACCCTTTTTACCCTGTCAAAATCAGCTCTTTTTTCAGTGCGCTGTTCTAGTCCAAGTTGCTTTAAATGCTAATGAGCTCTGCTCACCCCACCCCTCTCTGTGTTGGGTTCATTCACATATGACAAATACATACTCTAAAGAAAAACAATCACGCTTTGTGTTTTCTTTTCTAATGGAAAGTGTTTGTGAGCTTGTTTGTTTGCTGATATTTTGTTATCTGTAAACTGCATTATAATCCATTCTCTGACAGCTCTGCATTTAAGAAAAGCTGCATCGCTCCGCTGCATCAGAATGCATGTGTGTTACGTGATGACCAATCCAACATAACGAGAAACAGAGAGGAAGTGATGTAGAACAAAGCACATTTCAATAACAGAGAGAATACTAAATGACAAATGTGTGTGTGAGATGTTATGATATCCATAGCCCACGGCTTGATCCTTTCACTTCAGTTTCACGTTTAAGAAAAGCTGAACTGATGCACTTCTTCTAAATGTCTGTATGTGTATTAGTGCTATCACAATCCCAACATTTCAGCAGTTGATACCAATGCCAGAAAAATGTTATGGCAGAGGGGAGAGCAAATGACCTATAGTCAACCCTTATAAAAATTAACCATGGTTTTATTACAGTAAAAATGGATTCATTTCCTTTTGTATAATTACATTTTTACTGCAAATACCATTGTTAAACTATGGAGTGAGTGAAGTGACATACAGCCAAGTATGGTGACCCATACTCAGAATTCGTGCTCTGCATTTAACCCATCCAAAGTGCACACACACAGCAGTGAACACACACACACTGTGAACACACACCCGGAGCAGTGGGCAGCCATTTATACTGCGGCGCCCGGGGAGCAGCTGGGGGTTCGGTGACTTGCTCAGGGACACCTCAGTCGTGGTATTGCTGGCCTGAGACTCGAACCCACAACCTTAGGGTTAGGAGTCAAACTCTCTAACCACTAGGCCACGACTTCCCCAAGTTTTTTTTTTATAATTTTTTTTTTATTTTTTAGTGAGGTTATATGGTTAGTGTAGCAAAACCATGGTTAATTTGTGGTTACCATGACTTAACTACAATAACCATGCTTTTTTTGGTGGGTTTTATTTGTAGTAAAACCATGGTTAATTTTCGCAAGGGAAGACACAATCACAATAAAGCAATAACACAATATGTTATTGAACAGGCAACACAAATGGCCACCTATTGGGGTCCAAGAAGACATGTTTGGAATGGAATACTTCTTATATACTAAAACCTTGTCTTGTTTTTTAATGGCCCAATTTAGCGATAGCATTTCTGCATGAAGGCATACAGGAAACTGGTTTCACACAGGCCTTAAAGGCACCATAACGTCACGTCTAATGATCTAGAACAAATTCAAGTGAGCTTTAGACATAACCAAGTGAATATTTTATGACTACAACACTGGTTTCTCATTAAAAATGGAATCAAAAGTTGGACATTTATTTGGACAAATTTACTTACTCCCAGCCACTCCATTAGACATAAATTTTATGCTTCACATAAGGATATATGCCATCAACAACTTTCCAGATGAAGGCATTTCTATCACTTTTTGAAAGTGACCAGATGAAGGCATTTTTCTAGAACATGAGATATATTTTTAAATTTAGCATTAACTTTGTTTCTAAGTACTGGTATTTTTGACATCCCTAGTGACATTACTGTTTTTCTTGCTATTGCTTGTGTTATTTTCATCTGTGTGACAACAAATCCAATATTTTGAGTGCAACATAGAGGAAGTGAGGGAGAACAAATGGCCATTTCCATAACAGAGTTCTGATGGACTATGTGCGTGCTTGTTTTGGTGTCATCAATTTTCTTTAAAAAGTGACGTGACATACAGCCAAGTATGGTGACCCATACTCAGAATTCGTGCTCTGCATTTAACCCATCCAAAGTGCACACACACAGCAAAAACGTACACACAAATGTGCACACACACACACCGTGAACACACACCCGGAGCAGTGGGCAGCCATTTATGCTGTGGCGCCCTGGGAGCAGTTGGGGGTTAGGTGCCTTGCTCAAGAGCACCTCAGTCGTGGTATTGCCGGCCTAAGACTCGAACCCACAACCTTAGGGTTAGAATTCAAATTTTCTAACCACTAGGCCACGACTTCCCCAGTTGTGAGTAATTGAAGTGGGATCTTTATTGCTGCTGACATTGGTTTCTATAAGTGTCCTGTCAGTCTGAGCCAACAAACTCTGAAAGCACTCTTGCTTTCTTCACACGTGCTGCGGCTAAACGGGCGGTGCTAACAAGCGCAGTGTGTGTGTGTGTTTGAGGGGACGTTGGTGATTTGGTGTTCCCTCATGCAATCATGCGACCCGCAGAAGCAGAGCAAAAGCCCTCAGAGGAAGAAATGAGCAGGAGAGAAGGACAGTGAGTTCAAAGCTTCCAGTGGAGAGTGTCCTGTATGTATTATGCATAAGACAAAGAAAGGCAGAACAAGTGTGTGTGAGAGAAAAGTTGTGCAATTTTCCTGTCACGTCCAGTCTGTTATTGTGTGTTGTTCTGGTAGGAGTTAGGCTGAGCTGGATTATGTTGTGAAATGTGTTATTGTACATCAGAATGCGTGCATGTGTGTGTGTGTGTGTGTGTGTGTGTGAGAGAGAGAGAGAAAAAGTTTAAACATGAGAAACAATTTAGATTGTTCCATGAGTCCTTGTAGAAAAACTTTTCAACACCCTCAAATAAACCAATGTTGAATACTATGGAGCACGGGAAGTTACCTGTAAAAAAAATAAAAATAAAAAAAAGAAGCAATATGTGGCAAAGGTTTTGCCATTTGTTCCCTCAGTTTATAAACCGTACTCACGAATTCATAAACTGTTCCCTCAGTTTAACAAATCATGTCTATGGATTAATAAACCGTACCCACGAATTTCCAATCTGTGTGCACAGATTTTGTAAACCGTACCTTCGGTTTTTCAATCCGTACACATAAATTAATAATCCATGCGCATGCTTTCGCAATCCTTTCCCACGGGTAGTAAACTGTACTCATACTCATTTTAGAAGAGCAGCAAGCTCCCAGGTGGCCTGCGTGTTAATGAATCTTATTGTATATTGTTTTATTGTGTAGGCTATTATTAAGTGGAATAGGCTACATCTTAACTGCATGCTTACAGTGATTCTTTATCAACTGTAGCAGGTACAAGGTGGAATACAATGATTTAATAATAATGATTCTGCGTTAAAATCCCACTTTATTATTATTGTCTAAAAAACCTGCCATTGTGTTATGACTGACTTTTGACATGGTTTGTTCCTCTTTTGGAAGGTGGTTTGGATAAAAGCTTCTTCTAAATGCATAGTAAATATTTGTGTATTATTTATTCTTAACATGAAGACTTGTTTTGGTGATTTTATTATACTATGCTTTCCACCAGAGTTAGATGCATGCAACAGGCTTCACTGGTTAATGTTATTATTAAATAATTAGACCTATTATAACATTGCATTCAGCCCAAGAGCAAATGAATGACAACATAACCTGTACATTATTTGTTTTGTATTGCTTTTTACCTTCTCATCTCTAAACTGTTTTTTTTTATTTTTTTGAAAATTCAGGAAATTCTCTATTTCAAAAAATAAGTTTACAAAGCCATTTGAACTGTGCTCTTCTGTCACATAATATTTTATTTTGGTGCGTTAATCTATTACATTACATATGAGAACATGATCACACTCACAAAGACATTAATCAAATGTAAAATGTAAAATAAACGCTAAAACGCTAAATGCGGATCATGGTCTTATATAGGCCTACTATGCAAAATTAAGTTTGGAGTTGAATTTGCGGGTACAGATTGAAAAACTGAAGGTATGGTTTTAAAAAATCTGTGTGCTGGATTGGAAATTTTTATTAATCTGTCAGCACGATTTGCTAAACTGAGGGAACAGTTTAAGAATTCAAAACTGTCGCCACAATCTGGTTTTTTTTTATCATACAGGTGACTTCCTGGGCTCCGGAGAATACTGATATTGCTAAAAGGATAATAAATGATAGTGTAACATTACAAAAAGCATGAAATTTTGCAGGCAAAACATCTGAAAATGTAGCAACATTTGACACAGCTCACATCTCTTATGAAAATTAATCATGGTTTTGTTACAATAACCATAGTTTACCCATGGTATTTGTAGTAAAACTGTGGTTATACAAATGGTAATCAAAAACATGGTTCATTCTTGTAAGGGACAGGAGTCACTTTCAAACCAAGCAGACTTCAAAATGTCAATAGAGCAAATCTGTGTGACCAACTTGAACCAGTTGCAAAATCTGCCTGGGAAAATCTTTCACCATTCTAACAAAATGAGGAAAATTCACCAAACTACAATAAATACATGCTCTTTTAACCAAGTAACTACAACAAAAAGGATTCATAATGAATCGATAACAAATTAATGGGATAATGAATCATTCATGAATTGTGACTGGGTTTGAATGACTCATTGAAAATAACCCATTTAAATGAATGATTCACTCACCTATTGAGCATTGCAATGGCTTGCGACCAATTTTCCTTCTAATGCATGCTATATTTAGACAATAAAGTATTGTAATGAAGAACAGTGCAAAAATGTAATGTCACTATAAAAATATCAATACTCTATAATGACTTTTCAGATTTTATTTATTCTTGACTTGGACTCGACCCTCTTCTGGTCTCGGTCTTGACTAAAAAGAACCGGTCTAGACTACAGCACTGCATTGTGGTCAACACTTCACACCAGAAACTACCAATTCTCAATGTATATGAAATAAGACAACCTTCAAAGGTGTTCTTCAGTCTCTTTCCACATTTTTTCCCGACACAACCTCTAAAATCATCACATCTCTCTTCAATTCAGCTTTCCTCAGGACATCACTGAACCAATTTGCAGTCTCATAAAAAGGCCCTGGTATCTAGTATAAAACAATTAGAGGAAGAGCGACAACCATTATTGTCAGGGTGCACACATTGTCGCTATATGAATAAAATTACATCACAACACCCATGTTCCAGTGTGAATGAACTGCCATCTGAATGCATGGGTTTTATAAAAGAGGAGCCATACAAAACATTATCCTTACCGCTCGTCCTCACAATCTGGCCAATTCAGATTTTTTTTTCACAATAATCCTTTTAACCCACATTCTTTGTCTTTCTTTTCTAACTCAAGGAAGTGTACTTTGTTCAGCTTTATGTTCAAATTTTACATGCTAAATCTCAAATTCTCGAAACACATGCTAGCAACATGCTATCAACATCTATCTAAACTTTCAAACTTCAGGCTTTTACTGCTTCCAACTTTCAGGGCAGGCTTTCTCAAGCCAACTTCAAAGTTTGTTCACAAACTTTCCTCAACTAGAGCAAGATGTACCAAAATATTAAAATGAAACAGAAAGTGTGATGAAAAAGGTCCATGCTGTCCGCATTTGTGTTACAGTTTCCAAAACAACATCGTCCCTGTCATCTGTATCTCTGTAGGAAAAATAAGCGCAGTGTGAACCGAACCCTGCTGACACTGAGGTGTGTGTTCACACTCAAGGTTATATTAAACATCAATCAAGGCGAAGCATGCAGACACCACATTTCTGTGTTCTAGTCCAGCGGTCATGTGTGTCACAGACACGCCAGTCGTCATTAGCATGTAAAGCACCCTCAGTCCTTTAATATTTTACATGTTGCTTTTACTGCTCTGCGGCCACTATAACGTTAAAAGCAAGCTGTTCAGTCAATGACACAAAAAACCTGTTTCAAATCAAAACACGCACTCAAACACACACCCCAATGAAAAAAAAATATAACAGCATACAAATCTGCACTTCACAGAAACATGATTCCTGGTATAACTAGTATTTATTAATGAGTAGGCGGATTCGCATATTAAAGATTTAAGACACTATGGAAACAATGTGAAATTATGAAATTAATTAATGTCAAAGATAGAAACATTATGTGAGCATCAACATTTTGAACTGAGCTGTGGATGAAAAAGCTGTAGGCCTTACTAATGAAATGAAACAGTTTTTAAGCTCTGTTGGTTGGAAACATCATAATGCAGACATAGATGCACTCTGGGAGCTGTTATGGATAGAAATGGCAAGTGCAGCTGGTGCTGTATCATTGTTAGTGTCGATTTACTGTATGCTGAAGCACAGAGAGTAATGTTAACACCAGCTCTGCAGTGACTGCCTTAAAAAGTGTTCATTGAGTTGAGTAACACTTTTATTATAGAACACATTGTGTTTGGTTGTGTTGTTTTGTGTTGGTTGTTGTGCTTTGTTGAGCTACTTTAGTAATGATTATTTGTCATGCATATAATTGAAAAAGAACAATTTATGTGTCTGTTTTGTTTGTCACAGGGAAAGTATAATACAGATACCCCTTAAAAGCCATTTATTAATGTTTAACTTGAATTCATAAAGCAGGACTATGAATTCCTTTAATATCTTTCAAATAACAGTAATAATAATAATAGAAATTATACATTAATGTTAAAATATATACAAATATTTTAATACATTTCTCTTGTAGTCTACATTTGCACTGGATAAATATATAAAAGAAATAAAAAGAAATAAAATTACATAAAATATAAAATAAAAAATGAGATTATGCAAGCATTAATAAGAAATAAAATAATACATATTAAATAAAATTAAAATTTAAATAATCAACCTTTAAAAACGGAATAAAAAATAAATAAAAATAAAATAGAAAAACATAAGAAATAATAAAAAATAAAATTAAAGAGAAATAAAATACTATATATAAATACAAAATAAAATATAAAATACAAGTGTAATACAAGCATTAATAAAAATGAAAATGAAAAAAAAAGAAAAGAAAAAAAGAAAGTAATATAAACTTTATAGAAATACACAATTAAAAAAGATAGCATAATACAAGCACAACTAAACTAAAATAAAATAATAAAATGGAAAATAAGAAATTAACTGATTATGTAATTGTGACAGGCCTATGTTGAGTTGATCTGAGCCTTGCTGTTTTGTGGACTGTGATGTGCTGTGAACAGTGAGTTTCTGTTGGATGTGATTAGATCTCTGTGTTGTTGTGAACAGAAATCTGAGATTCAGTCACAAAGACAGTCCTCTACACACACACACACACACACACACACACACACAAACTGACACCATATATCTCCATCTTACACGTCTGTACATCTTTCCTCTCCAGGAGACAGCAAGTCCTTACACACTGCGGCTTTCACCTACACAAAAACCCCAGTGTGCCGCTGGAATAACAATACGTTCACTATCACACACTCGCACATAAACACACTTCACTTCTCTTGAGGTGAGACGACCTACTTTTCTCCTTTACAGTGCTAAGGCGATTGAGAGAGAGACCTGACAGAGAATCTTCCTTCTGACCAGAAATCCTGAGGCGGTCAGGAGAGTTAGTTCATCATACACACACACACACACACACACACACACAGAGAAAGAGAGACGTATAGCTCATATGCCAAACCCCCAGAGAGCACGTCAGTTTTGCTGTAATGGAAGAACAGAGTTAAAAGACAAAGATGAGAAAAAAGAGCATAATATAAAAGACAGAGACAGACAGAGAGAGAGAGAGAGAGAGAGAGATCCTGAACAGCTGCTAGGATTCATCCAAACCGTCCCTCACTGTCCCACCAATCGAGTGACCAGAGTTGTGCTGTGCATATCACAAAATACCCAAGATTTAAACCAGCATTACAATAAAACTGAAAATATAAAAATAAAAGTTGTTTCAAAATATTAATAAATAGTATAATAGTATAATACTAAATACAAAAAAAAAACACTGCCATTGTGTTGTGCTTTGTTTTCCATTCTGCTGTGCACATAGAATTATGTGTGTTGTGTTATGCTGTTTTCTAATGTATTGTGTTCTGTTGTTGCTTTGTCCTGTCTCTCAAAATATTAACTGAAATGAAGCTGAAATAAAATTGACAGAAAATAATTTTCATTCATTGAAATAAAGCTGAAATACAATATAAATAAATATAAATATAAATAAATTGGAATTGCGGTTTTATTTTTATTTTTTGTTGTGTTCTGTTGTGTTCTGTCACGGTGTCCGAAATTGCATACTTTATAGTATGCTAAAAACAGTATACGAGGCAAGCAGCATTTCCGAATTCATAAAAAAAAAAAAAGTAGGCGAAAAGTACATGGATGACCATCTTTTCCGCCCAGACTCTGAAGAGTGCATTCAATGGACACTTCACTATCCCATGAGGCCACGGGAGAGGATTTATGAATGGAAGTGAAGCAACGCAACTGACGCAGATAGGTTATGTGAAGGTAAAAACATGCCAGATGTAGTACATCCGAATTTCATTAATACTTCCCATATTCATTCTACTGTATATACTGTAGAACATACTTTTTTAGCAGTGGTTAAGTACTTTCAAATTCAAATGTAGCACCTACTCAGATAGTACTCGATTTCAGACACACCAATCGTGTTCAAATGTGCTTTGTCTTGTGTTTATTGCATTGTACTGTGTTCTGCTGTACTGTGAGAGACAGTGGGATTGGACACTAGATAGTTTGAAGAAAAGAGTGAGAAGAGGACAGGGAACGAGGGAGCTGGCAAATGACGGAAGAAATGGTGTGATAAGAGAAAATGAGAGCATGGGCAGGATCAGAGTGTGATAATGAAAGAAAAAACCAGCGAGAGATGACCGAAAATGAGTGAAAGAAAAAGGGAATGAGAACAGAGAAACCACAGAAGAGAGATCCAGAAAGAGAGAGCAGTAGTGTTCCTCTTAGCAGGAGCAGTATTTCTTTTTAATTTGCCCTGCTGTAAAGAAATATCACATAATATATAGCAGAAATCTCCGCTGCTGGAAAGAAACAGAGAGGGAGAGAGAGAGAGATGGAAGAGTGTTTGACTGCTTAAGCACCCTCAAACTCTCACTGGAGGAATTCTCCTTTTGTGTTTTTAATTGTGGTCACCAGAGGCCTCATTGGCTGTTATCACGGCTCTGCTTATTGGCTGACAAAACACTGTTGTGATTTGATTGGTCCCCTGAGAGACCCCGGCAACAGACCACACCCACTTTCCGCTTGTTATTATGCAGAATCTTCATGCTGTGAGATCAAAGTTGGCCTACACATAAATTCCCAGGCAAATTTACTTTTCACACTGTGTTTGTGTGCAATATTTACATCTTATATGCATTTCATTAGCATTTGCCTTTCGGAGTACTGTCTAAAATCAAGGATTTGCGTCTGGAAATTTGCCTAAAATGTTTCTGTGTTATAATGAGGTTAAAAAAAGCAGACTGTAATTTTTCGTAATTAATAACTGCAAGCTGTTTTGTTTTTCTACTTTCTCTCTACTTCCGCCTGTCAAATTATTCCACTCTATTTCTTAAAGAAAACATTAATGTGATGTAAAAATCTTACAAAAACATACTTAATATACAGCGGGTGTCAAACATTTGAGGTGCTGTAGATGAAGAAAACACAATCAAGGATTGAAGTTGATTAATTGTCATTAACCACCGCAGAGCGAGAAAAAAGGAAGATTAAAAAAACAAGATAAAGAAAACTTGTCAAGACAAACTTTGATGTTGGCTTGAGTTTGAGGTAGTTTTAAGAGCTTGAAGTGTGAAGGTTTTAAGGCCATGCAATCTATCAGATAGAAAGAACGACAGAAGGAAATAAGGACAGATAGAAATAACAGAGAGAACAACAGACAGAACGATAGATAGAATGATCTATTGACCTAACGACGGACATAACAGAAGAATGATAAATATAATGATATAAATAAACTATAACAACAGATATGACTAGACAGATCATGATAGAATGATATATAGCATGACAGTATGATAGATTGATATAATGACAGACAGACAGTTATAACAATAGATATAGCAACAGACAGACATAACGACAGACAGATATAACAATAGTTATAACTACAGACAGAAAGAATGACAGACAAAGAAAGAATGATATATAGCATGATAAGTAGACATAACGACAGACATAGTGACAGACAGAATGATAGATAGATATAACAACAGACAGTTATAACAATTGATATAGTGACAGACAGACAGAACGACAGACAGACAGACTGAACAACAGTTATAACTACAGACAGAAAGAATGACAGACAGATAATGAAATAATATAGCATGATAAGTAGACATAACGACAGACATAGTGACAGACAGAATGATAGATAGATATAACGACAGACAGTTATAACAATTGATATAGCGACAGACAGACAGAACAACAGACAGACAGACAGACAGACAGACTGAACAACAGTTATAACTACAGACAGAAAGAATGACAGACAGATAATGAAAGAATTATAGCATGATAAGTAGACATAACGACAGACATAGTGACAGACAGAATGATAGATATAACAACAGACAGTTATAACAATTGATATAGTGACAGACAGACAGAACGACAGACAGACAGACTGAACAACAGTTATAACTACAGACAGAAAGAATGACAGACAGATAATGAAAGAATTATATATAGCATGATAAGTAGACATAACGACAGACATAGTGACAGACAGAATGATAGATAGATATAACGACAGACAGTTATAACAATTGATATAGTGACAGACAGACAGACTGAACAATAGTTAACTACAGACAGAAAGAATGACAGATAATGAAAGAATGATATATAGCATGATAAGTAGACATAACGACAGACATAGTGACAGACAGAATGATAGATAGATATAACGACAGACAGTTATAACAATTGATATAGTGACAGACAGACAGACTGAACAATAGTTATAACTACAGACAGAAAGAATGACAGACAGATAATGAAAGAATGATATATAGCATGATAAGTAGACATAACGACAGACATAGTGACAGACAGAATGATAGATAGATATAACAACAGACAGTTATAACAATTGATATAGCGACAGACAGACAGAACGACAGACACACTGAACAATAGTTATAACTACAGACAGACAAAAAGAATGACAGACAGACAGATAATGATAGAACGATACTGACATAACAACAGACAGAATGATAAATGATAGATAGATATAACAATAGATAAAGTAACGGCAGACAGACAGATAACGATAGAATGATATATAGAATGATAAACAGACATAGTGACAGACAGACAGAACGACAGACAATAATGGAATGATATATAGAACAATAAATAGATAGATACTGTATAACCATAATGACAGACAGACAGATAGATAACAATAGAACGAGACATGGAATGATAAATAGACATAACAACAGAACAATAGATAAAAAAGACACATAATGGCAGATAAAACGGCAGGTCTAAATGTGACTAGTTGTGAAGTTATGAAGAAATTTAAATATGTAACATAACTTTAATTAATAATTTTCAGCTTTTTATAAATGCAATAAGCCATTCAGTACTGAACTACAGTGATTTTACCACAGTAAGGGATATTCTTATGGATTGCGCAACAACCTTACATACCGTTATCATACAAACAGAAATAAGGCTGTATTGACATCTTCAGTCTCAGAATCTATAATGTCACATGGCCATGTACGTTTATAGCAGCGTCCCATTCTGAACACACACAGAGGCACAGAAGCTTCCTGTCCCAGTGCGCCATGGGAAATCTTATTCTCCAGCGGATCGAATTCCACCACCTTTTCCTCGCTTTCTTTCTTTCTTTAGTCCGATCTCTACTTCTCCCTGCTATCTGATCCTCCCTTTGTTACTACTGCTGCGAGCAACTGAAATTTCACACGCTTGTGAAATCACACTTATGCATTTCACACAAACACGAATGCTTCATAATTTGTCTTGAATAGACATTATCAAATACATTTTGCACTCCAGTTCTGTGATGTTTTATACGTGCATAAACATGTTTAATTAGCCATCTAAATGAGGACATCACTTAGACTAACTCAAACTAAACCAACTACAAATCCTAAACCTAAAAGAGAACTTTTTGAACTATATTTTTCAGAATTTAATGGCTTTTCCAAATGAAGATGTCTTCGAATGTCTCCAAAGGGAATTTTACTCCGATTTACTTCACTTCTTATCCTCAAACTATAACTAAATCCACAACGTCAAAAGGCTGATAGCATGTGATGTATTAAAGTTCCAGGCGGTCTTGATTAAACAGCAATAACATTTTGAATTCATACATCATTAAAAGGAAACTCTACATTTACTGTATGAAGCCGTTTGACATTCAGTAAGTCATCACACACACACACACACACACACAATCTGGACAGTTTCCATATGTGTGATTGCAAATAGCTCAAGCACACACTCAAACACACACACACACAAGGAGGAAATCTGGTAAATTCATTACATATAATGGAAAGGCTGCTGCGGTAGTAAGTTGTAGAAAGAGTATCAATTACATTGAAAAACAAATGACACACATATGCACGCTTGAGGTCTATCTATGTCACGTCTGGTCTGAACACCCAAATAACCTGAGGCTAAAGTAAAATATCTCAATCATTTAGCTTATTATAGTCAACGGTCTGCAATAGCCATTAAACCGGGTGTGCGTGTGTGTGTGTTAACAGAAAGGCAATCCAGCTGGTATTGAACTTTTCGTGTATAAATCTAACACTAGGTAAGAAAGAAGAAAAACAGATGAGAAAAGGAGAGAGGTCACAGAGGCTGTAAAGTTGGCCACTTTTGGTCAGCTTTTGAAAATCTGATCCCAAATGATGTATAAGTTAAGCAAGTATTTTCCACTTTTGTTTTCACCATAGGGATTTCAGAAAGGCCATGCAACGCATCAACCAGCTCTGAGGTGAACTGGATATGGAAATCTTGCAAAAAAGACAAAGGTAAAATTAATTAGGTTCATCAATGAAAAAGCTATGCATCCTATGGTGCAGTGCAAATGGTGTAATTGAATCAAAAACAAATATAATATTGGCATACAGCCATCAAAAAATTTTTTGACATGAAGCCATTGAGTTTGAGTTTATTGACAAATATTTTTTAGAAAAATTTGATATATAGCTATTATGTATATAAACAGCATATTTTGAGTTTATTGCTTAATATATATAAAAAATTTTTTAAATATGTACAAATAATATTTAACTTGTCTGAATAGACACAATGTCATTTGCAGTGCTTTATAAAGCAGTGTCTCTCCATGATAACTGAGACGTTAACTAAAGCTATTCAAAAATGTTTTCATTAATTGAAATAAAGTTGAAATAGATAAAAAAATAAAAAAAACACTTCAAATAATATTAAATAAAATGTTGCCTTGGCAGTTTAATGACAAAGACTAAAACTAAAACTGAAAAAAAGAAGCTAAAAAGAAGAAGAAAAAAGACAAAAGCACAAATGACTGATGATATATATGAATGAGAGGTTCTGGAAACTTTCTCTATTAGCGGTAAAAGTGTCATTTCAAATTGAAATGTATGCATTTGGTAGATGCCTGGATTGCATACATCATTCAAAACATAATACTGCATACATGTCATTCCAGTTTAAAAACATCTTCATGTAAATGAATGTAAATTCACATGACGTGAAAAGCATTTATATATATATATATATATACTGCAGCAGTGCATAATGAATCTTTGCATGAAAATGAGTATCAATACATAAAACTCATTTTTGCTATACGTTGGCAGAGACAAATCACATAACACCATACAGGGGTGTCACATTTCAACGCTGCTCATTTGCATAAACTTAAACTTTGTCATGTTATTAAACACGTCCTCATTAGACACATTGCTCATGTCACTGGAACTCATGACTGATTGAAAATGAATGATTTCCGTTTGCTCAGTTGCTGCAAAACGCTGTACATATATGAACGCCTTGAAAGCCTGTTTTCCGTTACTCTATTGCATGGTTTTCTACTTTTTTTTATACTGTATCTCTGTCTCCACAAGAGCTCATTCAGTCTCTCTCTTTGTCTGCAGGTTAAAGGGTTATCGGTGAAGGGAGTACACTCAAAAGTGAGCAACATTTCTAAATGTCACACACACATTGTCTGTCGAGAGGAGGACTGGTAAATCACTTACTATAAGCAGGTCACCTATGTAACGCAACACTCAACAGAGAACACCCTGTTAACCTCCACACACACGGAGACAGACAGTCTATACATAGACCAGACATTACAATACATTTACACACACCAGCAGGCAGACCAATATTGAGATGGTTGGTAAGACACTGATTGACTCGTCTCACATTCTCTCTCAAGAGGAAAAAATAATTAAACACATTATGCACAGGCACACTAGATTCATTTTGTCTTCGGCTGAGGGACTACTTACAATAATTTCATTTGTTTTTTTTAGATGTGAGGAGGCCGAGTTCAAGTTCTTCCATTTAATCAGAAAAGTCAATAACTGTATTTTCTCCTCTTGCTGATTGTAATTACTTTTGTGCATTTCTGTTTTTGGCTTTTTGCGCTGGCAGTCAGTAGACTGGGGGCTAATGATTGGCCAGTGGACCGATTTACAAAGGAATCAATGATTTGAGTCAAGTCTTTTAAATGAATCTTATAAAAGTAGTTCACATATCAGAATAATCAATTATTGGATGAATTTGACTGATCTGATTGTTGGTTTTGGTTTTTAATACTCACTTACATGTATTCTGAAAACTAAAAGAACAAATTAACATGATTATTAAAACACATTTTAGGAAAAAAATGAATTGAGTCAGATTTCCCAGCAACACTAATTTAAATGGATTAGTTGAATCAGTTTCGTAAATATTAATGAACGATTCTTGGATAAATTTGACTGATCAGATTCAGTTTTCAATGCTTATTTGTCCAAATAAATCATACTTCCAAACACTAATAGTCAACAAATCCACAGCTACTGATTGGCCAGAGTTCAGTAGATTCACAGCAGATGATTGGTTGTTTGAATAATTTACAAGCGAATCATCATTTTAAGTCCAGACTTCTAAATTATTCAGCTGGAGCAGCTTGCAAATCAAACAGAATGATTCTTGGACGCAATTGAAACAGGTTCATTGAAACAAACTGAGTGAAAAGAACTGATTCATTAAAATGAGTTGGACTTCAATGCTAATGACAAATAGCCAACAAATCTGTCACTGATGATTTCCCAGTTGAACAATTTACAAGTGAATCATTGTTTTGAGTCAAATCTTTTAAATGAATTTGCTGATGACGTTCGTCAGTCATACTAAATGATTCTCGGACGAATTTGAATGATCTGATTTCGAGTTTAACTCATTTATGAGCACTAAAATGATACAAATAGGCAATTAATAGCTTTTTTTTAATGTTCATTTAAAAACCATTTCAAAAGAACCAATTTATCAAATTAACTCACATTTCCCAATGCTATTGACAAAGAGTAAAAACTTCTGTAGCTAATGATTGGCCAGAGTTCTTGCTGGTTGAACAAATTAAAGTACAAGCAAATCATTTTAAATCCAAACTTTTGAACGATTCATTTGAAGCAGTTCACAAATCAGACTGAACAACTCTTTCTGATTGTGAGTTACTCACATGATTTCTGAACATTAAAATGGCACTAAAAAACCCAATCATTTATTTACTATTAATGTGCATTGAAACAAACCTCTTCGATGTCAAAATAAGTCTGATTTTCCAAACACTATAGATGGATGGTGAATCGGCAGGCGGGTATCTGAAGACTGTTGGACAGTAATCAGATACAAATCTGCTGATAGTTGGCCAAAGCTTGGTAGATGCACAGCTGATGATTGGTTAACTTGTGGCGTAGCAAGTTGATGACAACATAATGCCATTTAAATTAGCTTATCCTTTTCTGTCTTTCAGGTTACACTGTACAAGTGCAACTAGTAATTTGCACACACTGTTCAGGAAACCTCCACAGACTGCCTGAATTTCTGCATCCTTTATGTCAGGATGAGGTTTTTATATAAGCCGAGTGTGGTTTTGTACCCACATATTTGGATACATCAGGGTGCTGACAGAAAAACGACTAGAAAATTGGAGTTAAAGCTGGTAGAATGATAGCGTGGATGTCCTTTCCTGGCAAATGTTCAAGGTAGCTTAGATTTGTTATGTATATCTGTGTTTGAGCAGAAAGCGTGTGACTTCTCCTGATGTTTGTACAGTGGCACTTCTAAAAGCCCTGAGAAATTTATCAACACGCTTAAGTCTATACAAGTGCTCCAGTTCTCACAAACAGACACACATCCGACTTCCAAGGACGAAATCCAATCAAAGACAAAACCAGGATATATTACGAAAGCACGCCTGAAGGACAAAGGCTATTCCCCACCTGTGAAATGGACACACACATGCGCAGAAAAAGAACTCAATGCAGGTCAGTTTGAGGTCTAGTCTAGCCAGCTACTTTTTCTGAGAGATTAAATTCACTCTCTTCCATACAACAACACTCACTTATCCACCATTTCTGCGAAAGTACACACACACCTGTGAGTTATGAATTCCCCAGCATCTTTTAAAGCTCTATTAAATACAGTTTAGATTCATCACAGTCTGATACTTGCACAGAATAACCCTTTTATATTCATATACCAGAGTAATGAGGTGCGGATACATATATTATCTGAATCATTCAAGTACATGGTGTCGGAAAAATAACCCTGGTCTAATATGATTTATTAACATGAAATTAGACCACAAGATAAGGCCATTCAGTTAATCTAGGAAGAACGTCCTCAGGGGGTTCCTTTCTAGCAGCCAATTACGTTTATTAATGAATAAATAAAAGTGAACCTATTTACGTCAAACCTCTGAAACTTTCAATGATCTTAGAACTGATGAACGCTATAAAAACTACAAACCACGGGCTATTTTTCCTCACGACAGAGTTGTGTTGTGAAATCGATTCTGACTGCATTCAATTTATGAGGTAGAAAAAAGTCTTTGTAATGGTTTAAAATCTCGGATTCTGTTCGGGTGAATTTCACAAAACAAGTCAAGGACTTTTTTTGCATGGTAACAATATAATATAATAAATATAAGATAATACAAATACATACATAGATCTATACACATACATAGATACACACACACAATGCATTACATATAAAACGTATGTTTTTAATATTACTCTAGCAACTAACTAGAGTTAACTACGTATAAAAAAGAATAATATAAAATAAAATAAAATAATATAAAAAATAGTATTTAAATATTATGTAGCAGCCAAGCCTATTTGAAAAAAGAAAAAAAAAACTGTATACTATCAAATTACATTCTAATAGGATGCACTTGGATAAAAACATTGATGCGTTAAAATCAGGAGACTACAGAAACTGAGGGTAACACAAAGTCCAATTCAACCGTGCCACACCAACATTGATCCAAGAACACTTGGACGAGTGTCTCAAGTCTCGGGACAGGCCATGACCAGGGATTTTCTTTTAAACTAAGTGGGTGGTGTGACATCCACACAAAAAGTGCATTAGATCAGATTAAGAAAGGGTACTAACAGAGATCTGTTTGTGGCCTGTCCTGTCGAGCCGCTTCACATTGAATGATAACTTCAGTCGGATGGAACTGAGAGGGTTTTTCTGTATTTTACACACTCTGGGTTCAAAAACCCGGCACAAATTGGGATACCGTTTCTGATGGAACTGGAGCTTCTCCAAAAGTGAAATCTCAGACTGGATCCGGTTTGGCTCTGTTCGTTTGGACGGAGTCCTAAAAGACGAGCCTGCGGGTGGTAAACAAACCCATGCTGCCACAAACACATTGATCGAGACGGTCATCGTACAGCACACAAGCAATACTTCACAGAATATTATATAGCACCCTACTCTCTACCTAAAAATTATCATTCTGTCATCAGTTAACGGTAGCCAATGACTTCCATAGCATTTTTTTCCCATAGTATAGAAGCCAATTTCTAGTGACAACAGTTTGCTTACTAACATTCTTCAAAATATCATCTGTTGTGCTCAATGGAAGAAAGAAACTCATACAGGTTTGTAACAAGTAAATGATGACAGAATGTTAGTTGAAGTATCTCTTAAAAATATCCTGTGTGAACCTTCATTTGAGGGCTTTTCTCAGCAAACATTAATACATGCAATTAAATGTAGTTAACTGAATTAATAAATCAGCATATCATATCCTTAATTTGATTACTAACAACATGATTTGATTACTTATTTGGCCGCTGTAATTGCAGCTCGAGCTATGAAGTTATAGCTGTAACTCAATTACTTTTCTACAAGGTGCAACTGCTGATTATGAACCACCAGCATAATTTCTGTGGGAACAGATTATAACATAAGTTTTGATGATGTTTTCTTATGGAAGATGTATTTGTAGAGCACTTGCTCATCTGTAATATGTCCCAAAGACATTTCCTCTCAGATGATAAACAGACATTTAGAAAATTATTTTTATGATCATTTGTACACTTTGTACACAACTTTGTACACAACAGATGTTTCCCAAATGAAGTGCTCTTTAAAAGATGTCTTGGAGATTTACTGTATGTGTGCTATCAGAGCAACAATCCAATCATTTCTCAACAGACAATGTCCCGTCATTTGAGAAAAAGTTTCACTATGATATACATAACAATAGAGATGATGACTGCACTTTCCATTTTATGCCATGATTCATTAGCAAATTATTAATTTATGCATCATTTACTTTAATATTTATTTCTCATGAAATATCTTTTGTTCTGAAACACACCGCATGGCAGTCAAATGGCTTTTTCATCTTGACCAAGCAAGAATATTTATTTCACTCATAGTCCAATAAGAGCTAAACTGGCTGTAAAAACCAATTGAAAACAAGCTGTTGAGTGTATATATCAAAGGTTTTAAAAATACAACTGTTTCTTTAAATAACACACACAGTGGAAGTGTAAAAGCGTTGGTTTGAAGAACATTAGAAGTGTGACGGCTGAGTTCCTGTCTACGAGGGCAGAGCGCCAGAACAGAGGAGAACAGTAGAAGACTGTGTGAGAACCGACAAAAAGCTGAACGAGGGGACGGACAGCGCTGTAAAATAAACGAGAGCAGCAGACCTGACTATTATTGCTCTTACACACATACACGTTCAGCAGCTGTGGCAAGTCAATGTCAAACTCTTCAACATGTGTTGAAACACATGCGCAGGGTCAGTCTAGAGATTGTGTTACTCTGTGTGTAATATTTGTGAGTGCTATCTAACAAAAAGTATGTGGAAAAGAATCAGAAAAACAGCGCGAGAGAGAGAGATACTGCTGCTCTGTTAGCTTTTGAGTGATGAATCTTTTATTTATGGAGTCGTGGAACCGTTGACACCTTGCAGGCAAATGAAAAGAAGCCACACCATAAGGAAATGAAATGGTGTGTGTGTGCATTAGTGTGAGGAAGGAAAAATGAAGGATGAGGGGGTGGAGGAGAAAAATTATCAGGTTAGATATAGTGAGAGACAAGAAAGACAAAGAAAAAGAGGTATCGGAACTCCCTCTGGAGAAAAAAAGACATTATATACACTGCTTTGTGTGTGTGTGTGTGTGTGTGTGTGTGTGTGTGTGTGTGTGTGTGTGTGTGTGTGTGTGTGTGTGTTGCGGTCGGGCTCGCGGCCGGCAGCATTCCAGCCTGAAGCTGCTCTAAGTTCTGTGTTATTACTGATGTAAATTTAGAAACATAATTATGAGCTTTATTCAACAAACACAAGCACTGAGACCTGAGACGACCGGTCCTGTGTCCACATTTGTGTTCCTTCATTTTACTAGACTTCAGAACATTTTTAAATTTTCAGATGAAATGCAAATATAAATGGGGTTAGCACATGCAGAAATGTTGATGGGTGGCCAAAGTCAAAAGACTTTACTCTCATGTCTCCATATAATGCTCCAGTCAGGGTTATTGTTGTTAACTAAAACTAAAACCATGTTAAAAATTTACTTTTTTAGTACTATAAAGGAGTTATATTGGAATTAATAAACTATTCTTGCAAGAGCTGTTTAGAGGCAACATAAATACAATACAATAATTGTCCTTAACTATATATGTGACCCTGGAGCACAAAACCAGTTTTAAGTTGCTGGGGTATATTTGTAGCAATAGCCAAAAATACATTGTATGGGTCAAAATTATATAAAAAAAAATTATGCCAAAAATCGTCTCGGTTACGTATGGTAACCCTCGTTCCCTGAAGGAGGGAACGGAGACGCCACGTCGGTGACCGACGAAAATGGGATATCGCTTCGATAGACCAATCTACTTCGAGTGTAAACTAAATGAGCCAATGCACATTGGCATGCAATTATTGCATCCAGCTGCCGCTGATCACAGCGTGAGTATAATAACGCAGCAGGTGCAATGCATACCAGGTTTTCGCTGAGGAGCCGAGCCAGAGACCCGGCGGCTCAGCGGTGGTACAGCAACCATGGCGACGGGACGTGGCGTCTCCGTTCCCTCCTTCAGGGAACGAGGGTTACCATACGTAACCGAGACGTTCCCTTTCAGTCGGTCACTCTCGACGCCACGTCGGTGACCGACGAAAATGGGATCCCTACCAAAGCGCCATGGGTGCTGCCCCTTCCAGTGCTCTGTGCGAGCCGCCTGCGCCCCTATTAGGTGTAGGCCGGGGCTCGGAACAAGTAGCTCCATTCACCATTGTCAAAGCACTACCTCACTGGGTGAGACTGGATAACACTGGGAAAACGTACTCGTTCCACTTGGAACAGGGACGCTGCGGAGGCTCCATCCTTCCCGAAGGAGGTCTCGGGAGCAAATACACATATAGCATCCGTTTAGGTGTATATGGAGAAATTTGAGGTGATTCAAACCCTCCTGGAAAGGCAGAAGTCTGCCGGGGAAACACGGGCTCTAAGGCTATACCGTGGACTATACGCATACGAGTACCGCTTAGGTCTCAATATGGAACCCAGCCTTCCACGGTTCTCACGGATTCATCATGAAGGCCTGGCGCCGGACGTTCCGCCGCGTCCAGCTGCCTAGGGTGATGGAGGATCTCAACAGGGTCTACAGTACGGACACTCTGGAGCGGTTTTAGCAAGCCGACACTAACCGGGGCCTCTCGGTGTCACTACCCGTTTGAGGTGAGAACACAGGAGGATACCGGCTCTACACGAAGGCTATAGAACCTAGCGAACGTGTTAGGGGTCGCCCAGCCCGCAGCTCTACAAATATCTGTCAGCGAGGCGCCACGAGCCAGCGCCCAGGAGGATGCAACACTTCTTGTTGAGTGAGCTCGCAACCTGAACGGGCAGGGCACACCCTGTGCCTGATAAGCCAGGGCTATGGCATCCACAATCCAGCGGGCCATCCTCTGCTTAGAGACGGCATTCCCCTTCTGCCGGCCTCCGTAACAGACAAAGAGCTGGTCTGAGGTCCTGAAGCTTTGTGTCCGGTATACGTAGCATCTCAATGCTCGGACGGGACAGAGCAAAGCTAGGGCTGGGTCTGCCTCCTCCAGGGGCAGCGCTTGCAGGTTCACCACTTGGTCTTTGAAGGGTGTAGTGGGAACCTTGGGCACGTAGCCGGGCCGGGGCCTCAGGATTACCTGGGAGTCAGCCGGCCCAAACTCTAGGCACGAATCGTCGACCGAAAATGCATGCAGGTCCCCTACCCTCTTGATGGAGGCCAGTGCAAGCAGGAGCAGAGTTTTCAATGAAAGAAACTTTGGCTCGACTGAATGCAAAGGCTCGAATGGGCCCTGCTGTAGTGATTTCTCCAGAGTCAGGTCCCAAGAGGGTATGGAGGGGGGCCGGGAAGGATTTAACCTCCTGGCCCCTCTAAGGAACCTGATGACGAGGTCATGCTTACCTAAAGACTTCCCATTCACGGGGTCATGGTACGCAGCAATAGCGGCAACCTGGACTTTGAGGGTGGAGGGAGACAGCCTTCGCTCCAGCCCTTGCTGCAGAAAGGAAAGCACAACCGCAATCAGGCATCTTCGGGGGTCTTCTCGGCGAGAAGAACACCACTCGACGAACAGGTTCCACTTCAAGGCGTAAGCGTGTCTCGTAGACGGTGCTCTTGCCGAAGTGATGGTGTTCACTACCTCCTGGGGCAGGTCACCTAGAACCTCCGCGTCCCGTCCAGGGACCAGACATGGAGTTTCCAAAGGTCTGGACGCGGGTGCCAAATGGTGCCCCGTCTCTGAGTCAGTAGATCCTTCCTCAGAGGAATCGGCCAAGGAGGGGCTGTCGCGAGGAGCACTAGTTCGGGGAACCAGGTCAGCGTGGGCCAATACGGCGCCACTAGCAAGACTTGCTCCTCGTCCTCCCGGACTTTGCACAGTGTCTGTGCAAGAAGGCTCACTGGGGGAAACGCATACTTGCGTAGGCCCCGCGGCCAGCTGTGTGCCAGTGCATCCCTGCCGAGAGTTCCCTCGGTCAGGGAGTAGAACAACTGGCAGTGAGCGGTCTCTGGAGAAGCAAACAGGTCTACCTGAGCGGCTCCGAACCGTCTCCAAATCAGCTGGACCGTCAGGGGATGGAGTCGCCATTCTCCTGGGAGCATTGCTCGAGACAGCTCGTCGGCTGTACGGTTGAGCAGGCCTGGAATGTGAATGGCACGAAGAGACCTCAGAACCTTCTGACTCCAAAGGAGGAGGTGGCGGGCGAGTTGTGACATGCGACGGGAGCGCAGACCACCTTGTCGGTTGATGTACGCAACGGTCGCTGTGTTGTCCGTTCGGACCAGCACATGCTTGCCTCGTAAGTGACCTTTGAGACGGTTCAAGGCAAGGTGCACTGCTAACAACTCTAGGCAATTGATGTGCCACTGCAGCTGCGGGCCCGTCCAAACCCCTGAGACTGCATGCCCGTTGTACGTGGCCCCCCAGCCGGTGGTGGAGGCATCCGTGTAAACCACAGCATGCCTGGAGATCTGCTCTAGGGGCACCCCTGCCCTGAGAAACGCAAGATCTGACCACGGGGTGAGGGTTTGGCGACAGGCCGGTGTAACTTGGACCCGGTGAGTGCCGCGCTTCCACGCCCACCTCGGGACACGGCCATAAAGCCAGTGCTGGAGCGGTCTCATATGTAACAGGCCGAGCGGTGTAAGTGCCGCTGCGGCCGCCATATGCCCCAGGAGCCTCTGAAAGAGTTTCAGTGGGACCGCTGTCCTGCTCTTGAATGTATTCAAGCAGGCTAGCACCGACCGCGCACGTTCCTCTGTGAGGCGTGCTGTCTGTTCGACCGAATCCAACTCCATACTGAGAAAAGAGATCCTCTGCGTTGGCAAGAGTTTGCTCTTTTCCCAGTTGACCCGAAGGCCCAACAGGCTGAGGTGCCGGAGCACCAGGTCCCTGTGTTCGCACAACTGATCCCGAGATTGTGCTAGTATCAGCCAATCGTCTAGGTAGTTGAGAATACGAACACCCTGCTCTCTGAGGGGAACAAGAGCCGCCTCCGTGACTTTCGTGAAGACACGGGGAGACAGGGACAGCCCGAAGGGCAGGACCTTGTACTGATATGCCCGTCCTTCGAACGCAAACCGCAGAAAAGGTCTGTGGCGCGGAAGGATCGACGAAGATGCGTTTCTGCGTCAACATCTTGAACGGTAGCCGATGAAGGGCCCGGTTCAAAACTCGCAGATCCAAGATCGGCCGTAACCCACCGCCTTTCTTGGGTACAATGAAGTAGGGACTGTAAAACCCCGTCCTCATATCGGCTGGAGGGACCGGCTCTATCGCGTCTTTCGCCAGTAAGACTGCGATCTCTTCCCGCAGAACAGGGGCATCGGACGCTTTCACTGTAGTGAAGCGGATACTGCTGAACTTGGGGGGACGCTGGGCGAACTGAATCGCATAGCCGAGGCTGATGGTCCGCAGGAGCCAGCGAGACGGGCTGGGTAGCGCTGACCAGGCGCTTAGAAACCGTACAAGCGGGACCAGCGGAGCCACAGCCGTACCCGCAGTGGGGCAGCGAGGTGGAACACAGGGACCCATCTCGGGCGGCTTGTGAGCAGGCCTGAGTGTGGTGTGAGTGTGGGGTGCAGGGCTCACCTGGTTCCACGGGTTGGCAGAGGGTGCGTGAGTAGGGCCTTTGTTGACGCTCTCGAACCGCCCGCTGCTGCCATCTGGCGAAGGAGGAGGATGAGTGAGGTCCGGTGTTTGGCCGTCCGCAACTCTCCGTGCCCTCCTGGGACCCAGAGACAGAGAAAACCGCTCTCTCGTCGAGATTTCCAGATTCTCCCCTGGCCCTCCTCCAGGGGAGGGAGAGGTGCAGAAGTGGCTACCTCTCTCTGGGCCACCCGTCCAGGGGCCTCTTGCTCTTCCGCTCACCGCCAGGTTTGACGGGGGCCAGGACGGGTGGGGCGGCCTGCCTAAGCCCAGCTCTACGGCGCCACTTGCTGGAGGCTGCTGCGGATGCGGCGCGGGAGCAGGTGGACGCAGGGGGCCGCCCTCGGCGACGAGCAGGCTGGGGCGTTGCAACCGGCGGACGGGTGGAGGCAGCAGCTGCCCGCCGGGCAGAAGGTTGGACCGCCTCAGTCTGCTCCCGTGCAGCCAAGAACTGCTGGGCCAGATTCTCGACCACGTCACCGAAGAGGCCGGTCTGGGACACAGGCATTAAGGAACTGATCTTTGTCGGCGTCCCTCATTTCAACCAGACTCAGCCAGAGATGGCGCTCCTGGACCACAAGCGTGGACATCGCACGACCCAGAGAATGCACGGTGACCTTCGTCGCTCGGAGCGCGAGGCCAGTGGCGGTTCTGAGTTTTCAGAACTTCTGGATCGTAACCACCCTCGTGCAGGTCCTTCAGTGCCTTGGCCTGGTGCACCTGCAGTAACGCCACAGCGTGTAAGGCAGAAGCAGCTTCCCCGCAAGCCATATAGGCACCGCCGGTTAGACCAGACGAATGCCTATAGGCCCGGGAAGGAAGCACCGGGTCTCCCCGCCAGCAGGAGGCAGACTTAGGACACACTTGCGTCGCTACCGCCCGCTCCACTGGGGGAATCACCGAATACCCCTTCGCTGCACTGCCATCGAGGGTGGTGAGGGAGGAGGAGCCCACCAGCCAGTTTCTGGCAGTAAAAGGTGCCATCCACGACCTGGTGAGCTCGTCATGCACTTCCGGGAAGAAAGACACCAGGGTGGGGCGCTGAAAACCAGCGCGCGCCACCTTGAGAAACCAATCATCCTGCCTCGAGGGCTCGGGACGCGGTGGAGATTTCCACTCGAGCCCTACCCTCTCGGCGGCCCGGGAAAGCATAGCTGTCATCTCCGGATACAATTCAGGCTCCGCCACTGTCCCAGAGGGCAGCAGCACAGCTGAATCTTCATCTGACAGCTCTCCCTCCGATGCTGAGATCGACATCTGGTCAGGGGGAGGCCCACTGGATACCACTGGTACGCTCTTTGAAGAGGGCCCAGCGCGTTCCGTGGGTTACTCCTCTGGATCGGAGATGCAAGAGGAGTGATGGTCCCCAGAGGGTTGGTTCCCTGCGGGGTTTGCCACCACTATAATCCTCAAACCGCCCGTGCTACTGCTGGAAATGGTTTTCGTCTGTCGGCCGCCAGAACGAGCCCCAAATCGCGGCAGCGGCAACGGGACTCCGCCCCCTTTTTTGAAGGAAGCAGAGCCTGGTTCGCAGCTCCGAGATGATCATCTTCCCGCAGAGAGAAGATGACTCATCCACGAAAGCTACCTCAGCGTGTTTGCCCAGACACGTGAGGCAGCAATCGTGACCATCACCCGTTGCCAGGTAACGACCGCACCCAGAAACGCACGGGTGAAACGGCATCCTTATAAGGACGATCCGTCGTCTTTACAAAGACGCACCCATGAAGCTCTTTTAGAGAAATTTGCCCTTTAGGAAATGCTCTTTTAGTGCTGAGGCGCACAGGGGAATTGGCCGCTTGCAACACGACAGGGGGTAGTGCAGCCTGAAGTGTGCAATCCACTCGACGCTGGAACGACCACCGCTGAAGCGCCGTCTCGCCAACACACGAAGCTTCCGAGAGCGTGCTGAACTCGTAGTTTACAGCAGACACAGTTGAGCAGAACGATACTAACGCTCGGCTCCGAAGCGAAAAGCTGGTATGCATTGCACCTGCTGCCTTATTATACTCACGCTGTGATCAGCGGCAGCTGGATGCAATAATTGCATGCCAATGTGCATTGGCTCGTTTAGTTTACACTCGAAGTAGATTGGTCTATCGAAGCGATATCCCATTTTCGTCGGTCACCGACGTGGCGTCGAGAGTGACCGACTGAAAGGGAACATTAGGATATTAAGTAAAGATCATGTTCCATGAAGATATTTTGTAAATTTACTACCGTAAATATATCAAAACTTAATTTTTGATTAGTAATATGCATTGCTAAGAACTTTATTTGGACAAATTTTAAAGGTGAGTTTCTCAATATTTAGATTTTTTGCACCCTCAGACTCCAGATTTTCAAATAGTTGTATCTCGGCAATATTTTATCCTATCCTAACAAGCACACCAATGGAAAGCTTATTTATTCAGCTTTCAGATGATGTATAAATCTCAATTTTGAAAAATTGACACTTATGACTGGTTTCGTGGTCCAGGGTCACATATTACACAATAATACTAAAGTAAAGTTAAAGTTAGCTTAGTTGTAAGCTGTTTGTGTTTGATTCACTAAAAAAAAAAAAGAGTCCTAAGAGTCCTTCGTTGAAGATTAGTTGCGCCGTATGTGAATGATTCACTAAAATCAACAGAATCATTAGAGATATTCGTTTGGGTATCGGACTACACCGGTTGTGCTGTACGCATTTGATTAATCAAAAACAATCATTCATTCGAGATTCAAACTGGCTGCACTATGTGTCTGAGTCGCTAAAAAAAGACAGCTAATAAAAGTCATTTGTTTGGGATTCGAACTACACTAGTTGCACTGTACTGTATGTGTTTGATTCACTAAAAATAACCGGTTCATAAAACTGATTCATTCGTGATTCAAACTACACTGCTTGCACTGTATGTTGTTTGCTCAATAAAAGAATCAGTTCATAAAAGTCATTTATTCAGGAGTCAAACTGTCACACATGCACGACTAAACGTCTTCTATAAATCAAATTATATTCTTGCATAATACTATAGTATTACTGTGGTAAATGTCCAACAACATGGTTTGGTAGCGTTTTGTTAGTCTTGTTCTGCTATACTGTGAGAGCCACATTTCTGAAATGTCAAAGGGACATACTAACCAGTAGAGGTGTGCATGTGTGTGTGTGTGCGGTGGCAGACTGTCTCATGTAGTGTGATGTGAGAATGCTGAATGTCAGACGAACACAGAAAACCAATCCAATCTACAAAAGAGCGCGCACACACCTGACAGGTCAAGTGCTCTCTAACCTAATTAGTAATAAATCTTTAGTGGCAACAGTCTGAAATGGCAGAGGCATCTTAAATCACGACACACACTTATCTCAGTCATCCTGACACTCAAACACACACACACTCACTCCAGGAGCTGTGCTGTTATCAGCTGCCAGCTCATAGTCCCCGTGGAGGAAATATGAGCTTCACAGCACAATAATAATGATTATTAAACATTTAATAACGCCTCATAACTCTCTCGCCACTGTCTCTCAGCTGAGTTCCCTCCTCTCACACAGGCGGTGTTGTTTGAAATATCCAATAAAAATATGACAAAATAAATAATAAAATACTAGTTTCAAAATGCAAAATTGCAGACCATCAGCAAAGTCTGGTCTTTTCTTGCATATTCTCTCAGATCTTTCAAAGATTTAAAGCTGTAAACCTCACTGTTAAAGTGTGTATGATTATTGACTAACTTCTAGTGTAACTGAAGTAATACATATTTATGCATATGCATTTACCTTTATATACCTTTTATTCTCATTGTAATAAGTGGCGTGACATACAGCCAAGTATGGTGACCCATACTCAGAATTCGTGCTCTGCCGCTGCCATGTCCTATAGACGACTTGTGTTTCACTGTGAAAACGAAACTACTTAGTTTGGCCTTCCAAATACATCAACTTTGCACTGAGGATCGCAGAATCTGCTTTCACCGTGGACGAAGCGGCGTCCAGCCCAGGGTCATCACATGTGGTTGCCGTAAGCACAAGGTACGCTCCTTCGTAGAATCCGCCTCAAGCCGGCCGCGGCTCACTCTAGGCCTCCGGCCTCCGCTCACTCAAGGCAGCAGTGTGTGATGCTGTTTCATTGAGAAAGCAAAACTACTATGTTTTTGCCTTCCAAAAGAAGACACGACTAGAAATCAAGTTTATATCACGTTTATAATGGGTTTTATGTTTGTGCCTCATCGCTCCAGCCGGACAAGGCATCACAATATGTTAAGAGGAGTAACATTTCCGTCACACGCTTGAGGCATTCGGCCAATCACAAAGCACTGGATAGCTGGCCAATCACAGCACACCTCGCTTTTTAGAGCGATGAGCCTTGTAAAAATCAACACGTTTCCAAAAGCGGGGCATAGAGGAGAAACAATAATGTACATTATGTGGAAAATAATGTGTTTTTTTAACTTTAAACCGCATAAACACATTTCATTACACCAAATACACAAAATAATGTTTTTTTTAGCAGGATCATATGACCCCTTTAAGCATCTGGCTGTCAATAGCAACTGCATCTCAATGACCCCGAGATCATTCAAATGCCAATATCTACACACACACACACACAGTGTCCCCATTGCTTTTTACCACAAACACAACAACACACTCTTCAGTTACTCTCAATCACACACACACAATCACAATGCGAACACACATATTTACATAAATACAGCCTAAAAGCCACGTTCAATCCCACAGGAGCTCTTCACACAGATTGCATGCGCTCTCCAAACCAAAAACACACCGTCAGAAGGCTTGATCTGCACTGATAAGTTGTTTTGTGACAGAAGAGATAAAGATGAACAGATAGAATGAAAGAAAGCCCACAAACACACATCCCCCATGCTAATAGCGCTTATGATGCTAAGTGATGATGCTAATATTAGATGGCTAAGTAAATGTGTCTGACACCACATCACAGCATGTAATTCTCACTGTCTGAAATCCTCGAAATCAACCAGATATGCGGCTTACAAAAAACGGTTTATTTGGCAAGTGGAAATTTGAGAAATAAAAGCTAACCAAACGCATTTCAGCCTCACCTTTCCCCTAGCTACATTTACAGACTTCTAACAACGTGCTCTAGGGAACCGACAATAATGTTTTGCTTGCAAACGAGTAAACAGCGTCTGAATAAACACAGGTGATGGAAAGGACGCTGTTAGCGTTGACCTATGCTGACAAATGCTAAAGGAGGAGCATAACCTTGCCTAATTTTGTATTCAAAAGCAGTTTTAAATACATCTCAGCAAATAAGAGTGGATATTTACAATCAAAAGGCAGTTATGTACAGTTATGAGACCCTATGTGTGGCCTTTATGAATCTCTTGACGTGTGTTTAGCTACATCAGATGCTGTAGTAGATGTTAATATGTTTTAAGACAATAGATTCTTAGGTATTTTTATATACAATTATGTATATGCTTAAGAGTGTCTATAAGAAACAATAGGATCTTATATAAGTGTGTTTACGTATATGCGCAAGTACTACAAACGGTAATACCTTTTATGCTTTCTTATGTTACTACAAAAACATAAGGAGGAAACATAATGCTCAATGGGACCTTTGAGTCTGAAGATCAGGGTAAATTGTACTTATTTTGTCTTCTGGGAAACATGCAGGCATCGTCCGTACCTTCTGAAGGACAGTACTAAATGAAAAAATATGATATTTAAACAAAAGAAAAATTTACACAAAGATTCAAAAGTTTTCACCCCCCCGGCTCTTAATGTACTGTGTTTCCTTCTATACCAACAGTGAACGTTTAAACATTTATACAACAGCTAAACCTTTTACAATGATGGAAAACCAAAGAAATTGCAGGACCTGGAGGATTTTTCTGATGAACTGTGGTCATTTTAACTGTTCAGGACAAACAAGAGACTCGCAAACAACTATAACAAAACAAAAAAACTGTTGTGAATCATCTATGAAACGACACAGCATTAAGAATCAAGCATATGTAAACTTTTGAAGGGGGTCATTTTCATAAATTCAGCTATTTTGTCTTTTTGGACTATATGTGAACATCTTTTAAGTAAAATATCTTATTCAGGCCAGTACTAAATAAAATAATGCTGTATGTATGTATGTAGTAAGTCAATAGATTCTCCTTAGCAATCTCCATCTCCAGTGTAGTGTGAGGAAATATTGCGCTCTGCAGACTTACACTGATAGATATGAGGTGAAATTCAGGTCTACAGCATCACATTGGCCTCTTGGGAGGTGGTAGCTGAATTTATGTAACTACCCGTATGGTTCGATGCGGCACACAAGCGTCCGAATGTTTTCACCATACAACGAGCTCATACGTTATTCTTTCTCACCCCTCAAGGCAGAAAGAAGAAATTCAGTGCCCTCTTGCCCAGTTCGGCTCATTAAAAATGGATCAATTGATTCCCAAGGCTGTCTTGGCTGTCCCAAGTTGCCTAATCATACGTGACGCCCACTGGGGGTGGAGCAAACCGAGCTCAAGATTTCAATATTAGGGTATATAAAAAAACGCATAATAATGTAGACCCTACATAAGAGCATAGTAAGAACCATAATATTACTCTGCTGGAACTCTGAGGTTGTGATGTAATCGTGGTTTCCATGGTAATTTCGCCTAGGGATTCTTGCATATTTAATTAAAAAAAAAAGCTTTGGGGTGGTTCTTTTTGGTTTTAGCTGATTTGCATTTTTGTGAATAATGCATGATGGGAAATCAATGCTCTCTCTTTGATGCCAAGGAGGAAAACAGCACACACACACACACACACACACACACACACACACACACACACACACACACACACACACACACACACACACACACACAGAGGTTCATATTAGTGGACTGATCACACTGCATTCTGCTCTCGGGATTCTGGTTTGTTTGGACAGGCAGCAGCTGCTTTTAAAACTGCTCTTCATCTATATGGGGAAGCACGTATGTCGGTAATCAATCTCAAAAAGTATACGTATATGTATTATTTTAGACTCTGCAATGTCACTTCCAAAGCAGCTAAGCTTCCCATCCATGAAGTACACTGTAAAAAATTATATGATCAGTAAGTCAAGAAGTCATGTCAGTAATTCATAAAAATAAATTGAGCAATTTCAACTTTTTGCTTTATAATTTATATAAAATTCAACTTTCAAAAATAAAATTAAATTCAGTTTATACAACCAAGTACAACCAAGTTGATTATACTTAAAACGTCTTTATACTTAAAAATAAAAAAAGTGTCTAAATAGTTTTTATTATGCATAACTTTATATATATATATATATATATATATATATATATATATATATATATATATATATATATATATATATATATATATATATATATATATATATTAAACAAGCTTAACATGTTTTTGCCTTTATAAAATTAAAAATATTCAAAAGTAGCTTTATTATTTATATGATAATATCTACATACATAAGTATTAAAAAAATGCAAAATGCTGTTTACTTAAAAAAAAAAAAAACGTAATATTTCACATCTATCACCCATTTACAATATTTACAAATGCTTAGAACCAAAAAAAGATTACAAAAGCTAAATTAAATTGTCAATCTTGTACATCACTGTATTAATTATTGGCCATCGTTGCAAAGTCACGCCCATTTTAGTGCTCAGCCAATTATCATAAAAAGAATCTGTGGCAAAAACAAATTAATTGAAAGCCCAATTTCCAATGATGTTCATAATAAGCTGATTTTTCCTGCGCAAATATCACTAATAATGTTCTCAAAGATGCACAGGGTACATTTTCAGAGCTTATTTTCCAATTACCATCAAGGTTTTCTCCTTTAAAATCAATGGTACAGTTATCTGCCATTGCCTCCCATTGAAGCATGACATTACTGAGGCTCTATAGGCTCTGCATCTGCTAACTCCTATAGACATATTCATGCAGACTGAGGCATATTGTGTTAACTGTGAGATGTGATGATGCTGTGATATTTCACACTTTCATTCGCTAAAATATAGAAATGCACATAAGTAATATGATACATACATATTATACTGAAATGGATGCACATAATCATTGTTTATCAAAATGAGAAGCTGTCCAGTCCTACAGCAATCTCCACTGCCTACATGTCCACATATGCTGAGAATGAGGGAACACACACACACAAAGCACATATAAATAGTCTCTGAAAGGCCCTTTCCATAATGCTGAATTGACGTAACAGTAGCACCAGGAATTATTTTTTCTGTTTCAACCTGAGAAAGTAATCAATCTCTCTCTCTCTTTCTCTCTCTCTGTCTCTCTCTCACTCTCACACACACACACACACACACACAGCTGTTTTGAGGTGGTAATTACATGGGCACATCTGGAGTGGAACTTAGCAGTTGCAAAACAATGCCTACAGATATGTGCCAGGTCCAGGTAGAGCTCTTAATGTGTGTGTTTCTGAGTGTGTAGCTCAAGATGGTGTAATACTCTGGCGGCAGAGTCCTGGTCGTGTGCCCATCTAATGTTTTCTAACGGAAAATTCATTCAATTCAAAATGCAAATCCACACCGAAAAATGCATTGAGAAATAAACATACTTGCGTTTGTACAAACACATAAACATTCACAAATCCAAAGTCCATTCTGCTCCTGAAAACTGGACTGTGTGCTGGTTTTCCTATCCTTACAGGAAAAGAGAAAATAAACCGCATGGAACTCTGATATATACCATGATACCTAATGATTACCATATTCACATACAGTACAATGCTATTTTAACAGTATTCCAAAATAAAGAATATCTTAGTATTATGTGGTACATGCCCAAAAAAACATGGTATTACCATTGTGCATTATAGAAAACCTGATAAAATAAAAATCATATATTATTTAATTATATTATATGGCCATGTTTGAAAATACTAAATAATATGCAATTATCTGCTACTGTCAAATAATTAAAAAAATATATAATAAGTTCATTTATAGGCTAATTAATTTATCAAATTAATCACAAATTGCAACAAATTAGTAATTGCTAGAAAAGCACTTAGAAAAGCAAATTAGGTTAATTTCACTTACTGCAGACATGTAAAATATGCTACATGTTATAAATGTATAAAAAATATATATAAATGTAAATTATAAGGGGCAAGTTTTTTGTTTTTTTTTAAAAACTGAGGATTTTTAAATTACATTAATAATTACTGAAAAAAATGAAGATTGATTGCCCCAAATGTGTAACTAGACTTTTGTGGACATGTAAAAACATGCTTGGTTAAATTAATTAATACATATTTTTTTAATTGTAATTTATTTTTTTAAATGTATTTTATTTGCATTTTATTTTATATATTTACTTTCATTTATTTTTTATTTTTTTCAAAAACTGAGCACATTTTTACACATATGTATACATGTAAAATATACAGTAAATGTAAAAAAATAAATGTTAAGTTTATGTTCATGGGTTAGTGGCATGATTAAAAGCATTAACTTTTCTACTTTTTCTCATTAAATAAAGACTTGTACAACTGAACAAATTCCCTCAGGTCTTGTTTGACATGACTATCCCAGTATATAGATGTGTGTGTGTGTGTGTGTGTGTGTGTGTGTGTGTACACGTTTTAGTTGGCACAGAGAGTTACCTGGCATTCAGCGCCAACAGGCACATATGGGCCTATTTACACACGGAGGCTTACTCAACACCACTGCCTCGAAAGACGAGACGAGAACGCAAGGAAAAAAACGACAAAAGGCATTTCCCCAAACCATTATCCACTTCGGGCAGAGAAGTGCGCTGAGACGAGCGCTATGCTAATCTCTCAACTGCACACTCAGCAACACACACACAGATCCATCACACACGGAGAGCTGACAATCACACACACACATCCCACACTGAATACAAGCAAACACCTACACCGTCTATTCTGCAGGATACACACTACCCTACACAAACATCTGTCCTATATGGACGCACACACAAACATATACCCCAGGCCCACACATGGAACAAAATTAGCATTTAGCTACACCTGCCAATGGCAGATGAATTGAGAAAATGTACCGTTAATAAGCACTTTTCCTGGCCATGAATCTGTATTCTGCTCTATTTTCTTAAAATATAAATATATATTGTTGTTCCTATGACAACAGAATTATTTAGCTGTTTTCCAATGTATATTAGCAACAAACAACAGTTCATTGTGTCTCTCAACTGTATAAACATTGAGGCCCATCATGATTTTCCTTGTATTTTCATTTATTGCGTCCAAACACAAATCTTCACTTGAGTTATGACAACAAACAAAACTCTTTTTCCTAGCTAAACGTTGTTTCCAATGAGAAGTAATTTATCTGTCCACACTATCCCCCAACCCTTGTGGGTGCGTTTATTATTAATTTGGCTAATTTGATGATTTATTTTCAGCTCAGTTTAAGACATTTCACCATATTTAAAACGACTCCAGAGAAGTCTGCCGATTTCCCCTCCACAAATGAGTGAGGGAAGTAAAACCTCCTTCTGGGCCAAAACCCAAAGCTATTTGCTAATTTCTTTGAGGCCCAGTGACCAATCACAAACATTATAATGTTAATGTGAGATGAAGAGGCACAATTATATATAATACAAGTTAAATGAAGTCTGTTAATGCACATTTGAAATGAATACTAAGGAAAGAGAAAGATGTCAACTCTAGATTGAGTGCACAGGAGTTAACAGGCTGGTGCAGTGTGTGTGTAGGTGTGTGTGTGTGTGTGTGTGTGTGTGTGTGGAGTTGTCAATAAGACCCCTGCTCTGTGTCACCAGCATAACAAGACCAGAATGCCCTGGGGGATGGCCGCACAGCGGGATCATGGGTAATGCAGCCACACTCCATGGCATCTGCTATCAGACAGGAACACATTGGCACTCAGAAAATAAGCAGCTCTCACAGCATCTAACGTAAAATACCTATGTATATATGTATATTTATGTGTATAAACTCACACACACAGGGTGAATTCAGGTAACTTGGGATCTCAATATCTACATATATATCTATATCTGTAGATAGAGCTATAGATAGATAGACAGAACAATAGAACGAACGACAGATAGAATGATTGATAGAACGAACTACAGATCAATAGAGCAAATGACTGAAATAACAATAGAACAACAGATAAATAAAATGAATGATACAACAATAGAATGAACAGCAGATACAATAGTTAAAATGAATGGAAGACAGAACAATTGATAGAATGATAGATAGAACGATAGAACAACAGATAGAACAATAGACAGAATGATAGATAGAACGATAGAATGATAGATAGATGGATGGATGGATGGATGGATAGATAGAATGACAGAATGAACGATAGAACAAAGGACAGACAAAATGAGAGAATGATAGATAAAACAGATAGAACAATACAAGAAAAAATCAGATGGCTAGATAAAAAGCATGCCTAAAAGAGAGATTGAATACAGCAAGATAGCATGAAGATACGAACAATAGATGGACCGAACAATTGACAGACAGACAGAAAGTCAGACAGACAGACAGACATACAGACAGACAGAGAGTCAGTCAGTCAGACAGACAGACAGACAGACAGACAGAGAGTCAGTCAGTCAGACAGACAGACAGACATACAGTCAGTCAGTCAGACAGACAGACAGACAGACAGACAGAGAGTCAGTCAGTCAGACAGACAGACAGACAGACAGACAGAGAGTCAGTCAGTCAGACAGACAGACAGACAGAGAGTCAGTCAGTCAGACAGACAGACAGACAGACAGACAGACATACAGACAGACAGACAGTCAGACAGACAGACAGACAGACAGACAGACAGACAGACAGACAGACAGACAGACAGACAGACAGACAGTCAGACATACAGACAGACAGACAGAGAGTCAGTCAGACAGACAGACAGACAGACAGACAGACAGACAGACAGACAGAGAGTCAGTCAGACAGACAGACAGACAGACAGACAGACAGACAGACAGACAGACAGACAGACAGACAGACATACAGACAGACAGACAGTCAGACATACAGACAGACAGACAGACAGACAGACAGACAGACAGAAAACGCACCTCCATACACATTCACTCCATCAAACACAAATCATACACACTACCTTTCTACAAAATAAGCATGACATTTCATGGCCTAACTGTACAGTCACATGTGTGGAGGACTAGCCGGCGTCTGCCCCATCACTGACCCGCTGACCTGCTCATGTAAACACCTTTCATTCTGTCAGCATGTCATCTGTCTGGACCCGAGAGGTCATTCATTTAAGCGGAACGCTGTTATGAACACATGACGAGTGCCTCTGCATTCACATTATTTGTCAGGAAATGACTCTGCTTTGAAAGGGAATTTTGCTCCTCCATCTTTTATTCATTTGCTAAACAAACATACACTAACGCTTGGCACTTCAACAAACAAAATTTAAAAAAATGTCCTGGGGCTTGTTCTTTGCGACACAGCCTTTGGCAGGAGTAATGACCTTCAAGTGTTTTTTTGTGATCAACGGTTATTTTGGTGTTCATTTGTACAAACAGTCGCCACCTCCAAAGCACTTTCATTCCTCACCGTTTGAGAGCCTCTATTTACAGGCCGACTGCTGCTTTCTTTTGAAGTTCGATT
The DNA here is from genome assembly GCA_024542945.1 of allo-octoploid hybrid of Carassius auratus x Cyprinus carpio. Lineage (NCBI taxonomy): Eukaryota > Metazoa > Chordata > Actinopteri > Cypriniformes > allo-octoploid hybrid of Carassius auratus x Cyprinus carpio. The sequence continues at coordinate 1,764,139 of CM045044.1, forward strand.
TGAAATTTAAATTCAGAATTTAAATGGAGGTTCATTGATGGCCTGGAATAAAGTTTATCTGCGTCTGGATTTAATGAAACCCTGCAGATACAGCCACCCTATTATTGTAGCTCAATAATAGAATATTTTGATCCAAAATACTTATAAACAAAGACTCCTACATGCTGCACAATCTTGGTTCAGTGACTATGGCATTCAGCAAAACATTTTGTCTTCAAAATGTAATGTGTTTTTGAGCAGAACAGATTCCTTTAGGGTGAGACTTGATTTCATCCATTGGTAGAGCATGGCTGTGCAGCACTCAGCCAGTAAAAAGACAGGATGATATTCAATTTTCAGTTTAAAGAAGTAGAATTAAATAAGTTTTAACTTCAAATCAGGCAAACTATAAATGCTTTTAAATTTTGAGAAAGTTTTGAGAAAGTTCAAAAAGCCTTTAAATTTTAAGCTTTTAGAAAGAGAATTGCAGAACGATGAAGAGGATGATATATAGAACGACAGAATAGATAACATGTCAGAACGATAGACAGAATGAATGATAGAATAGAACAGACAGAACAATACAGTAGAAAACAATTGTTTGACCTTTTAGATCTTGAAACAAGCATTAATAATATGGTTGTTGTTTTAATTGTTGTTGCTATTATTACTAAAACATTAATTTCGTATTTCGTTTTTGATGTTACAATGCAGTCTAATGATTAGACTTAAGAATAAAGCTAAAAACTAATTTAAAAATAAAACAGCTATACGTCTGTTCTGTATATCATTTATTGAACTAACATGAAAAATAATCTGTATTGGTTCTAAAATAAAAATGAGTAGTTGTCAGTAAATGTTAGTCTCTAGTAAAAGTCAATTTGGAGAGAGCTAGAAAAGTTTGTGTGAGAGAGAAAGATAATAGTGATGGTTAAAGCTGGGCAGTTGTGTCTGAGATCTTTAGAAAACATGAGAAATCGCCTGGAAATTGGAACAAACAGCCAGAAGCACTTTTCACTGGCGCATACACAGCTAATCCATTCAACACGGCCACTGCAAGAGTGTGTGTGTGTGTGTGTGTGCGTGTGTGTTTGTGTGTATGTGTGTGTGTGACTGTGATAAGAGCTGCTGGTCACTTCTCACTCCCACTCATCTAAGAGCTTTTGCACATGTGCGACTTTGTCCGGAACTGACAGAAAGTGAGAGACTTTACATGTTCTACTAAATGCTCTGTGTGTGTGTGTGTGTGTGTCAGTGGGTGTTTTATTCTATGATTGATTCAGTTCCTCAGTCAGCTAAACACAGAATCCAAATGTTATCTATCTATCCATCCATTCATCTTTCAATGTTCTGTCTGTCTGTCATTTCAATAGCATTGGTGTCACAAAACAGGTCAAACATCTGCTGAATGTCCTTCAAACATCTGAAATGCATATTTTAGCAAAGTCTTACATTATAAACATATTATTTTCCAAAAGCAAACCAAATCAGTCACGCATATGCATTATCAATGCCTAGACGAGGAAACTGTCCTGGTCCAGCAAATCTCCAACTACTACAGCTAGGCAGAAATCGGCTCACAGGAAATCAATCACACTGACAAATGCATAAACACACACGCATTGGCATTTAAAACAGCTGGCGGCTATTAAAAAATTCACGACGTCTGGTAAAAACGCAGACGACAACAAGCATTACACTTTCAATCATAGTTGAAGTTGAAAATACAATTTCTTGTACACAACTGTGTGAATTTAAGTGTGTGTGTTTGTGTGAGAAACAGTGTACGTGTGTGATTTAGGTGGTGCCACTCGGCTGTCCGGACCCACTGAGAAGTGACTGGGCCAGACGGGTACTTTATCCGGTTGTCATGACACCCAGCCAGTGACCTCTGGGTATTCACAGGACCGACATACCGCAGGCACTGCCAAGAGAGGGGCACCGCGGCCGTGCCAGACTCACAGAGAGAGTGCCTGACATCATTTCCCATTAAAGAGGCACATTCTCCCACTGCTGCTGGCAGCAGAGATGGAGAGAGAGAGGGATGAGGATGATTCAGGACGAGCGGGCGGTTGGCAGTTGGCCTTAACTGATGGAAAGACATATTCTATCAGTGAATGAGGTTTAAGCACATTTTCCTGATGCCCTGACTGCGTTATTACAGCCGACCCAACAAGTGTTTTGTTTTCTGGCCTCGGGATCAGGAAAGGACATGGGACAAACCGGGACTCTTTGTGTCTAACCACTGCCATTGTTCCACTAATAGACTCCCTTTCAATTCACGAGCGAGAAGTTGAATTGTAACGGCCACACTGCACAGGAAGTTGAATTACAATCTGAACTGAGAAGGAAGGGCAGGAAGAGAAGATTACTGAGAATGCAAAGAAATTAAAGACAGGTAATGCATTCTGGGAAATGAAGAGTTCTTCCATCCTGGTCCCCAAAAATGATTGCTTAAATAAAAAATATTGTGATAAAGTGACATTTCAAGCATCCATCCATCCATCCATCCATCCATCTATCGTATCATGTAGCCATCTATATCTAAATCTATCTTGATCTATCGATTTACATCCATCCATTCACCTGTATCTAAATCTATCCATCTAAATCTGTTTATACAGACATCTATACATCTACCGCTATCTAAATCTGTCTATATCTACTGTATCTACAGTGCATCTGTCCATCATCTACAGCCATCATCTATTCATATCCATCTATCCAACCATATTGTACATCCATCCATATCTAAATCCATCTATATCTACTCACCTAAATCTATTTTTTATCTACATCTATACATCTGTCTATCTATCCATCTGAATTATATCCATCTATCTACATCCATCCACCACTAAGCCTTTAGTTTCCCTGGTGTTTAAAGGGCTCATTGAGTTTCAAAGAGCTTATGAGTTTCCTCAGTGAAAGTTTACTGTTGATTTATTAATGCTGATTTCATTTTCTGGTTGACATGTCGTGTTATTGTTCACCAACAGTCGGCATTCATTAATTTTCCCTTTATCTCTGCTGTATTCTTTTACCTTCTTTGTTTGGTCTTACGGTCACAAAAACTGCTTTTAATAAACATAAAAATCCTTTTAACTTTAAGCACACAGATTTATTGGGATAACTATTTAGGAAAGACATCAACATTATTATATAAGATTATAAATGTTTGGTTTGTGTTTTATCTCAGTAGTCTTTGAGAGCATTAAATATTTGTTGTTTATAACTAAATAATTAGGACATAAGCTAACCTTTTGTAGCATTATCTTTTTGTCTTGAAGGCCACTTTTGATCTTAGTTGAGACGTTAGACAAAAGAAAAAAGTTGTAATTGATTTATTTTTTAAGATCAAAAAATATGAAAGCTACATTTTCTATAAACAATGTTGCTTCATGTCAAATGAGACCCAAAAATGGTGGTGCTTATTGATATTAAACAACATATTAAGTTTATATAAAAAAAGTAAATATTGCAAAAGAGATATATATATAAGGTGGTTTGTTTGTCTTATCTTTCCAAGTAGCTGATTTCCCATCTTGACCAGCTTACAAATGCCCAAAAAACCTTGAAAGTAGACCAACTTGAACACTGGAAACCCGTATGGTCGCCAGCTATCACCAGCAAATCACACCATAAGCAGGTTCAAACAGCAGATACTGTAGTTTATAGAAGATCCTGGAGTCTACATAATCAAATAATACAGTTTTCACTACTTCAAGACTCAGTGGTCTCGAACAGACTGCTGGAGAGTGTGGGCAGAGTATTATAAAGATCATTTATGTAACGGACCATCAGTCATGATGAAGTCAACGCACTGACTCTTGATAAGGTCAATACTCTAAACTCTGTTCTGCAATCACTTCTACTTTACCGAATTTGGTTAAGAGCTCTTTAATATGAATGCCCTAGATTGAGAGTCTGATCCCAACTCGAGTTAACAACATTTAAAAAAGATATGCTAACTAGGCTGTGAATATGCTAATGAGGTCTGAGGAAACTGCATAAGACTGTTCAACCTAATGAACGCAGAAAGGAACAGACAGCATGTCAAAGTTTAAGGATGCTTATTTGTTGAGTGAAAAACACCCACAAATGAAAAAAAAATGGTTCATTTAGGCCATGCAACAAAATTAACCAGTCAGCAACCAGGAATGATCGATTTTATAAAACGTGCATAAATAATGTCTACATTCAATTCTAAGAGACAAAAACGACGGACAGATGGTATGTAATCTTGACATTGCACTATAAACGTACCAATCAACAAGGACAAGTCAACACTCAATTTACCAATTTTCTAAATATGCGTTTCCTGCATTTAGCCACACAAACTCAATTACAGCCTTTTGTCTTTTGTCAGAAACCTTATAGGCTACATGTCCCATGTTGCCACTGAGATTCCATGGGAGACCATTAAAAGTGTTTCGCACACAGCAGAATATCTAAGAGACAGAGAGAGAGAGCATAAAACAACTTGAATAAAAAGCAAGAGACTGAATAATCAACTGCCACCAGAAACCACTCAGGCAACCAAAATGATTCAATTACCCTTCACTGCCCACCGACAAACAGACAGAGAGAGAACGCTGTTGTATTGATCGAAAGATGAATGATGATTTGATGCAAGAATCTGGTGACAATGATTGACGTGCACACATTAAACAGGGCATCGCAGTTTGATTCAGCTCGCACTCTGGGTGTGTCTCAATCCGCCCTCTAATTCAGATGTAAGTGCACTGGAAGGCAAGGGAGTTAAATGAGATCAATTCTTTCACTGACTGAGTTTATGTTATATCATCAGAGGAGTATCACGTAATAAGAAATCACACTCAAGTTCACATAAGGGTAAAACAATGTCATCTACATTTAATTTGCATGCTGAAATAAATGACTTAAACCATCCTATGTTGGCTGGTCTTAGCTGGTTAGTCACCTGGTCTCCCAGAATGACCAGCTGAAAAAGTGTTCAAAACCCCTCTAAAACCAGCCTGCTAAACCAACTACGAAAACCAGCTAAACCCAGCCTGTGTTCACACAGAACACTTCTTTGCATCCAAAAACGTGCAGTGCAGAATGCCTTCCCCGCCATGTTGCTGTCAAATAAAACACGTTGATCATGTGAGAGACGCTTTAAAAGTCACGAGACGCGAGCGCCTCTAGCCGTCTAGCATGTGTTTACATAGAAAAGCAATGGAAAAGTAGCGCACAGGAATGGAAAAACTGGTGTGAACGGCCAGGCAAGTATTTAAAAGTAAACATTACATTTCATGTACAAAGTACAAAGCACAAGTTCTGTACTTTGCATTTAAAAACAATGTACGTATAAACACTGTTTAAAAGTTTGGGGTCGGTGAGATTTTTAAATGATTTTGAAAGAAGTCTCATGCTCACGATGGCTGAATCAAAAATATAGTAAAACTGTAATATTGTTAAATTTGACAATTTAAAAGAACCGTTTTCTATTTTAATATATTTTAAAATAGAATCGCTTTGGATAAAAGTGTCTGCTAAATGACTAAATGTAAACGTAAATATAATTTCTCACATGATCCTTTAGAATTCATTCTAATATGCTGATTAGGTGCTCAAGAAATATTTATTATTATTATTTAAGTAGAAAAAAAGTTAAAAAGAACATCATTCATTTGAAATATAAATCTTTACTGTCACAATTGATCACACATCTTCCCTGAACAAAAGTATTCATTCCCCATACGTATGAATGGTCATGTATATTTTGTTTTAATAAACATTAAGTCAATATGACATGCAAAAGGTTAAAAGTATGACTTTTTCCCCTTGGAAATATGACTGAGCAAGAATACAAGTATTTAACATTGTTCAAGTTAAGTAGTTCCCAATAAAAGGCAACCACTAAAGAACAGTTTGCACTCCTGTATATCACAGATCCACCCTACCAAAGTCTAGTATAAATTTTAATTTCACACAGAATTTCAGAAAACACTGGCCTACTGAGATTATTCATGTTTTAGTGCTTGACAAGCAAATTTAGAAATATTATATCTCATGGACATAGAGTTGAATTCAAAAAACAAACTAGCTATGATTAGGCATTCAACTAAACAACGTGAGTGTCAAAAGTACCAACATTCAGCTCATAATATATAAATAAAAGCACACTAAAAAATAAAAGTATAGTTTAACTTACAAACAGATAACTTTTCATGCCATCTTTCAATGACACAACAATTAATCATGGATGCCATGGTTTTATAGAACTGTACAAAACAACTATGCATTATTATTATTATTATTATTATTATTTGCAATAGAATTTACAACTGGAAACTTAGATTTAGCCAGCAATAAAGTTATACCGAACACATATTGTGGTAGGTTCTTACATTCATTTAATTCATGTTATATAGTTTAATATATAGTTTATATAGTTTGTTATGTAGAGATTTTCATACTACATTGGGAATTAAAAACTCTTTTTCAATAACCTTAAAGAAAGAAAGGGTGAGAACGTACAACAACTTACTGTACTAAATCTGGATGATAAAATGACATTGCATTCGTGCCATAATTCACAGACTCTACGAGGAAACACTACAGGGTTTGCTAATAAGTTTGACCTTTAAGTGTTTCAGCTTATCAGGAGACTGTAGGCAAAGAAACCTGAGCAAACGTCACATTAGCATTCTAGCGCTGCATTGATGGCAGCAGTCGAACAGAGAAGTGTACACGACACAGTTTAATGGGGTTAAAGTTGCTGTAAGGACACATCAGAGCAAAAAATATAACACCAAGACAGATTTCCCCTTGTGGTAAACACTTATGTATGTGAAAATGCAAAATGCATGCTGAAATAAGTTTTTCTTTTTTTTTTTTTGCTGTCTAAGTGGAAAAGATGCTTGAAATCTGTGCAATTGTACAATGATGGCCACTTAATATGTTTTCACGGTTCGGGGGCAAGTGACTTTGAGGCCTTCTGGAGAAGGTTTTACCCTGGGAAGCTGTTAAATCAACTCCCTCCCACTAGAGATGGAGGAGGAGAACAACAGAGGGGAAGTCTTTAAGCCATTTTTACGATTCTGTGAAGCGACGTCAAGGGCGCCACTGATCTACGGGGATCATTTTAACGTAATTCACGTTGTCAGTGGCCTGTTGTAAAACTGGTCGTTTAATTGTACAGCCCTTTTGTTCTGTTGTATCGTGTGTAGCCATGCATGTGATTGCTTTATCAGAGATATTATGAAAAAAAGATGTTATTAAATTTCCGCACCCAAGTGAACAGTCATGATGAGTTACCAGTTCAACCATAAATGTAAAGTACAGTCGAGTCTCTGCGTTAAAATACGACACTAATACTCGTACAATCTGGGGACATGCGTAGAAATACTGGAACCCTTCTACAGCTGAAAAAGAGATGTACTGGCCGTTTGCCATGCTAAAGGGCATCACGTGTGCGTCCCAAGAGAAGAGCCAGAAAGAGACAATAGAAACCCGAGAACTGCTAAGAAAAATGTCACTTGAAGAGACCACAGAACTGTAATTGGCCCCTTCTGGCACAAAGAAATGGCAGAAACTGAAATAATAGTCAGAAAATTACCAAAACAACAGGTTTAATGGGAAATAATAAATAAAAAGTAAATAAATAGTAATAAAAAAACAAATCATAACAGTTTCACCTTATGTATTTGAAAGAACTCTCTTATGCTCATCATGGCTAAATATATTTGATCAAAAATAAAAACAGTAGCATTGTGAAATATTATTGCAATTTAAAATAACTGCTTTCTATTTTATCATATTTTAAAATGTAATTTATTCCTGTGATGCAAAGCTGGATTTTTTAGCAGTCGTGACTCCAGTCTTCAGCAAGGTTATTATAGTTTACTAAAACTGAAAAATAAAAAAATGAAAATAAACAATCATCTCCATTACTTGAAGTAAAATAAACGTCAACTGAAATAAAATGAAATATTAAAAAACATATTTATCATTTTAATTTAGTTTAACTCGATATTTTAAAATAACCTAAATTAAATTAATGAAATATTAAATAAAAATTAATTAAAAAACATAAAAAATTATAAACATCACAACAAAATTACAAAAATATTGGAAATACAAAAACTGATTAAAATATTAAGAAAAACGATAATAGTATCTCAACAATAGTAAAATAACACTGGCATTCAGTGTCACATGATCCTTCAGATATCATTTTGATTTGTCTTTGTTTGATGAATTTATTGTGCCCTTGCTGAAGAAAATATTTAATTTCTTCTTTTAATTATAGTCAATAAAAACAATGCAGCATAATTATAGCAATATAGAGTTTTTGGATATGTGGGGATTGTGTAGCACAGCTAAGGGAGCAAGTAACTGTGGAATTTATTGCAGGGAATGATAACCAGTGCAAACGCAGCGGGATGCTATCTGGTAAAAGCGCTCAGTTTGTCCATGTGTTCACCCGTCCGTAGGCTTCTCCACCGCTCAGTCAGGATGGCTTTTCCCAATTCTGAAGCCGTCCATTATCACCATGTTCACTAGAGGAGACACACACCTCACTCTCTCGGGCTCCTTGTTGAAGCCACAATTTGCTCGTCATATCTTGCGCCTCGACTCCTGTGTTGAGCTGGCGTGATGCCGGGCGGTTGCCGTGGCGATACACAGATGCCACCGTGACCGATGTCTCCCGTGGACCCAACCGAGAGCTGCTCATCTTGCGCTCACCCCCGCATGTCAGCAGCGAAAATACAACTCCCTGCCTCTGTCTGCCTCTCTCCCGGAGATTAGAGTGACTCACGGCGCAGTAACCCGGCCTGCATCAGCAGCGCGGCCTACGAGAGTTATTAAAAGGAATCTTCCTGCGCTGCTTCCCAATATAATCTCTCTCTCTCTCTCTCTCTCTCTCTCTCTGTGTGTGTGCTGCACAAATGTATATTTGTTCCTTCTTTTTTTAAGTTCCTAAATTCACTCTCTCTCTCTCTTTGGCAGGTGGCAATGTATTTTCCAGACTAAGCCATAAATATAGGGCATGCGCTGCAAGCAGTCTTTGAGGACCACATCAGCGAGTAATGGACAGGCTACAGCGTGTGTGTGTGTGTGTGTGTGTGTGTGTGTGTGTCGCTGTGCAACCCAACACTGCCGGACAACTACTATTTATGTACTCCAGCGCCAGTTCCTGCTTATATATTTATATACTTAATGGCCTTTCAACACTAATTTGAGTAAATTCAGTAATTTGCACGTTTTAACATGGCGAGAGGTGTTATTTGTTAAATGGAGAAAGCATTACAACGGCATTAGCTTTCAACACGCGGCCGCAGTGAATTTCAGATCGCTAACTTACAGCGCTGTAATGGTCCCTCAGAGTTATTATAAGAAATGTGCTGTCTCGTATTCTTCCGTTCTGGCTCTAATTTCATATCAGTTACACTTGGGGAAGAACTCAATTCACATAAAAATCACATTCATTTCTGTTTTTCGTTATTTCGTGGTTATGATGAACCTGATGAACCGAATAAAAACTGATACACAGTTTGCTTCTTTGTGAACACATTTTACACATGACTGATTTAATACTTTCTGAAGTTCATTTTT